>CAJHNH020001580.1:0-37500 GCA_905116865.2 Candidula unifasciata | reverse complement strand
CTTGCCAGGCTTAGGAAGTGGAATCAGGTAGCTGTGCATCCACTCTTCTGGGACTGAAGCTGTCCTAATGCTCTGGTTGAAGCAAGAAGTCATCTCCAACAGGTCTGCATCACTCATATCTTGTAAATATCAGCCTGAGATATAAATTTTCCATTGCAGAAACCTGTAATGTCACCCCCAGGTATAATCTCTCGTAGTAACAAGATCACAATATATAAAGCACTAACTAGACCAGGGGAGCTTCCTAAGTGGAGTACAGCTAAAGGAGATTAAGCTTTATTACAAACTTTTGAGAACAAAATCTTGCAGTGAATCTTTGAACCCATTAAAGATGCAGATGGCATAGAATTTAAAGTGAGAAGCAACAATAAACTTCATAATCTGTTTTAAGTCACCACTAATTGCTGGTATCGTGAGGGCTAAATAGGCTACGATGGTTGGGCATGCAGAGAAAATGCCAGATAGCAGAAGAGGGAAAAACTGCCTACACAAATGAGGTGAATGGGAGTGGACCATGAGGCAGACCAAAAAGATTGTGGAAAGATAATGTGTAGGCATACCTTCAAGCACTTGGAGTTATCAAGCGGAAAGAGAAGGCCAGTCACAGAGGTGAATAGAGGCAGTTGATGTCAGCAGCACTGAACCTCAAGGGCTTATTGCTGACAAAGAAGATCGCTAAATTTGTGAGATAACAGCCCTAGAAGCCTTTAGTTGTGAATCCCACCGTCACAAGTTATTGAAAAGAGCCGTATGCTCACCTCCTTTCATGGCCATCACAAAATCTTATTTAGAATTTTTTTTTTGTCTCTCAGAGACCTTTTATTGTGTAGCTAGAAAAATTGGCTACCCTTTCTTTACCTCTTTTGGTGATGAAAACTAGGTTGACTGCAGGTAGGCGAGCAGATATAAATAAATTAATCCAGTGAACTCAGCGAAGAAGCTTAACGAATGTTATATGGGGAAAATACGCATACTCTTCCCATGTATGTGTTTTCCCCCCTTCCCACTTAGTCAAAGTTTTGTAAATTAATTTTGTATAATTCTTTTTGTAGCAAGCATTTGTTATATTACCTCTGTATGTTTTAATAATTTATTAATGAATCCATTGTCTCATCTGAGAAGTAACAATCATTGTAATATGAGACTTGAATGTTGAATTTAGAATCAACATCACAGCACTCAGGACACTCCCATAAGTGCTCAGTCCCCATCTTCAGCAGCAAGCGAAGAGTTCCAATTCTGATTGTACTTGCAGCCGTCTGATTGTATATCTGTCTCATCCTTCCTCTGAGTGTTGAGCACCTGCCAGATCCCCTGGTAACTCCTCATAGCTCCATCCTTCTAAGACCTTAATGATCTGTCTGCTCCTCTGCACTGTTCACTCGCTCCCAAAAGACCCTCACAATATGAGACTGAAGGACTAAAAAGAAAAGAATTGGCACCGAGGTGGAGAAGTAACAGATTGATTGGTAAAAAATGTTACGCTGACGCATATCATGACAGTTGAAACCATGTTGTAAAGCCAACAAACATCTGGTAAGAAACAAACACATGTTGAGAAACCAATAAATACATGATAAGAAACCAACAAACACATGGAGAGAAACCAAAAAACACATCGTGAGAAACTAATAAACACATGGTGAGAAACCAAAAAAAAAAAAAAAAAAAAACACATGGTGATAAAACAATAATTACATGGTGAGCAACCAAAAAAAACATAGTGAGAAACCAACAAACATGTGGTGAAAAACCAATAAACACATGGTGAGAAACCAATAAACACATGGTGAGAAACTAATGAAAAACATAGTGAGAAAACAATAAACACATGGTGAGAAACCAATAAACACATGGTGAGAAACTAATGAAAAACATAGTGAGAAAACAATAAACATATGGTGAGAAACCAATAAACACATAGTGAGAAACCAATAAACACATGGTGAGAAACCAATAAACACATGGTGAGAAACCAATAAACACATGGTGAGAAACCAATAAACACATGGTGAGAAACCAATAAACACATGGTGAAAAACCAATAAACACATGGTGAGAAACCAATAAACACATGGTGAGAAACCAATAAACACATAGTGAGAAACCAATAAACACATGGTGAGAAACCAATAAACACATGGTGAGAAACTAATGAAAAACATAGTGAGAAACCAATAAACACATGGTGAGAAACCAACAAACACATGGTGAGAAACTAATAAACACATGGTGAGAAACCAATAAACACATGGTGAGAAACCAATAAACATGTGGTGAAAAACCAATAAACACATGGTGAGAAACCAACAAACACATGGTGAGAAACCAACAAACATGTGGTGAAAAACCAATAAACACATGGTGAGAAACCAATAAACACATAGTGAGAAACCAACAAACATGTGGTGAAAAACCAATAAACACATGGTGAGAAACCAATAAACACATGGTGAGAAACTAATGAAAAACATAGTGAGAAACCAATAAACACATGGTGAGAAACCAATAAACACATGGTGAGAAACTAATAAACACATGGTGAGAAACCAATAAACACATGGTGAGAAACCAATAAACACATGGTGAGAAACCAATAAACACATGGTGAGAAACCAATAAACACATGGTGAGAAACCAATAAACACATGGTGAGAAACCAATAAACACATGGTGAGAAACTAATAAACACATGGTGAGAAACTAATGAAAAACATAGTGAAAAACCAATAAACACATGGTGAGAAACTAATGAAAAACATAGTGAGAAACCAATAAACACATGGTGAGAAACCAACAAACACATGGTGAGAAACCAACAAACATGTGGTGAAAAACCAATAAACACATGGTGAGAAACCAATAAACACATGGTGAGAAACTAATGAAAAACATAGTGAGAAACCAATAAACACATGGTGAGAAACCAATAAACACATGGTGAGAAACTAATGAACACATGGTGAGAAACTAATAAACACATGGTGAGAAACTAATGAAAAACATAGTGAGAAACCAATAAACACATGGTGAGAAACTAATAAACACATGGTGAGAAACTAATGAAAAACATAGTGAGAAACCAATAAACACATGGTGAGAAACTAATAAACACATGGTGAGAAACTAATGAAAAACATAGTGAGAAACCAATAAACACATAGTGAGAAACTAATAAACACATGGTGAGAAACTAATGAAAAACATAGTGAAAAACCAATAAACACATGGTGAGAAACCAATAAACACATGGTGAGAAACTAATGAATAACATAGTGAGAAACCAATAAACACATAGTGAGAAACTAATAAACACATGGTGAGAAACTAATAAACACATGGTGAGAAACCAACAAACACATGGTGAGAAACCAATAAACACATAGTGAGAAACCAATAAACACATGGTGAGAAAACAATAAACACATGGTGAGAAACCAACAAACACATGGTGAGAAACCAATAAACACATAGTGAGAAAACAATAAACACATGGTGAGAAACCAATAAACGTGTGGTGAGAAACCAATAAACATGTGGTGAGAAACCAATAAACACATGGTGAGAAACCAATAAACGTGTGGTGAGAAACCAATAAACATGTGGTGAGAAACCAATAAACGTGTGGTGAGAAACCAATAAACATGTGGTGAGAAACCAACAAACATGTGGTGAGAAACCAATAAACACATGGTGAGAAACCAATAAACATGTGGTGAGAAACCAATAAACACATGGTGAGAAACCAATAAACACATGGTGAGAAACCAATAAACACATGGTGAGAAACCAATAAACACATGGTGAGAAACTAATGAACACATGGTGAGAAACTAATAAACACATGGTGAGAAACTAATGAAAAACATAGTGAGAAACCAATAAACACATGGTGAGAAACTAATAAACACATGGTGAGAAACTAATGAAAAACATAGTGAGAAACCAATAAACACATGGTGAGAAACTAATAAACACATGGTGAGAAAACTAATAAACACATGGTGAGAAACTAATGGTGAGAAAAAAACATAGTGAGAAACCAATAAACACATGGTGAGAAACTAATAAACACATGGTGAAAAACCAATAAACACATGGTGAGAAACAATAAACACATGGTGAGAAAAACTAATAAAAAACATGGTGTGAGAAACTAATAAACACATGGTGAGAAACTAATAAACACATGGTGAGAAACTAATAAACACATGGTGAGAAACCAATAAACACATGGTGTGATAAACCAATGAAACACATGGTGAGAAACCAATAAACACATGGTGAGAAACCAATAAACACATGGTGAGAAAACAATAAACACATGGTGAGAAACCAATAAACACATGGTGAGAAACCAATAAACACATGGTGAGAAACCAATAAACACATGGTGAGAAACCAATAAACGTGTGGTGAGAAACCAATAAACATGTGGTGAGAAACCAATAAACATGTGGTGAGAAACCAATAAACGTGTGGTGAGAAACCAATAAACATGTGGTGAGAAACCAACAAACATGTGGTGAGAAACCAATAAACACATGGTGAGAAACCAATAAACATGTGGTGAGAAACCAATAAACACATGGTGAGAAACCAACAAACATGTGGTGAGAAACCAATAAACACATAGTGAGAAAACAATAAACACATGGTGAGAAACCAATAAACACATGGTGAGAAACCAACAAACATGTGGTGAAAAACCAATAAACACATGGTGAGAAACCAACAAACATGTGGTGAAAAACCAATAAACACATGGTGAGAAACCAACAAACATGTGGTGAAAAACCAATAAACACATGGTGAGAAACCAACAAACATGTTGTGAAAAACCAATAAACACATGGTGAGAAACCAACAAACACATGGTGAGAAACCAACAAACATGTGGTGAGAAACCAATAAACACATGGTGAGAAACCAATAAACATGTGGTGAAAAACCAATAAACACATGGTGAGAAACCAACAAACATGTGGTGAGAAACCAATAAACACATAGTGAGAAAACAATAAACACATGGTGAGAAACCAACAAACACATGGTGAGAAACCAACAAACACATGGTGAGAAACCAATAAACACATAGTGAGAAACCAATAAACACATGGTGAGAAACTAATAAACACATGGTGAGAAACCAATAAACACATGGTGAGAAACTAATAAACACATGGTGAGAAACCAATAAACACATGGTGAGAAACCAACAAACACATGGTGAAAAACAAATAAACACATGGTGAGAAACCAATAAACACATAGTGAGAAACCAACAAACATGTGGTGAAAAACCAATAAACACATGGTGAGAAACCAACAAACACATGGTGAGAAACCAACAAACATGTGGTGAAAAACCAATAAACACATGGTGAGAAACCAATAAACACATAGTGAGAAACCAAACAAACATGTGGTGAGAAACCAATAAACACATGGTGAGAAACCAATAAACACATGGTGAGAAACAAAAACATGGTGAGAAACCAATAAACACATGGTGAGAAACCAATAAACACATGGTGAGAAACCAATAAACACATGGTGAGAAACCAATAAACACATGGTGAGAAACCAATAAACACATGGTGAGAAACCAATAAACACATGGTGAGAAACCAATAAACACATGGTGAGAAACCAATAAACACATGGTGAGAAAACAATAAACACATGGTGAGAAACCAATAAACACATGGTGAGAAACCAATAAACACATGGTGAGAAACTAATAAACACATGGTGAGAAACCAATAAACACATGGTGAGAAACCAATAAACACATGGTGAGAAACCAATAAACACATGGTGAGAAACCAACAAACATGTGGTGAAAAACCAATAAACACATGGTGAGAAACCAATAAACACATGGTGAGAAACCAATAAACATGTGGTGAGAAACCAATAAACACATGGTGAGAAACCAATAAACAAAAACTAATGGTGAGAAACCAATAAACACATGTGAGAAACCAATAAACACATGGTGAGAAACTAATGAAAAACATAGTGAGAAACCAATAAACACATGGTGAGAAACCAATAAACACATGGTGAGAAAAATGAAAAACAATAAAACATGGTGTGAGAAACCAATAAACACATGGTGAGAAACTAATAAAAACACAGTGAGAGAAACCAATAAACACATGGTGAGAAACCTAATAAACACATGGTGAGAAACTAATAAACACATGGTGAGAAACCAATGAGAAACAAAAACACATGGTGAAAACTAATAAAAACATAGTGAGAAACCAATAAACACATGGTGAGAAACCAATAAACACATGGTGAGAAACTAATGAAAAACACATAGTGAGAAACTACCAAAAACACATGGTGAGAAACTAATAAAACACATGGTGAGAAACTAATGAAAAACATAGTGAGAAACCAATAAACACATGGTGAGAAACTAATAAACACATGGTGAGAAACTAATGAAAACATAGTGAGAAACCAATAAACACATGGTGAGAAACTAATAAACACATGGTGAGAAACTAATAAAACACATGGTGAGAAACCAATAAACACATGGTGAGAAACAATAAACACATGGTGAGAAACAATAACATGGTGAGAAACCAATAAACACATGGTGAGAAAAACTAATAAACACATGGTGAGAAACTAATAAACACATGGTGAGAAACCAATAAACACATGGTGAGAAAAAACACATGGTGAGAAACACATGTGAGAAAATAAACACATGGTGAGAAACCAATAAACACATGGTGAGAAACCAATAAACACATGGTGAGAAACCAATAAACACATGGTGAGAAACCATAAACACATGGTGAGAAACCAATAAACACATGGTGAGAAACCAATAAACACATGGTGAGAAACCAATAAACACATGGTGAGAAACCAATAAACACATGGTGAGAAACCAATAAACACATGGTGAGAAACCAATAAACACATGGTGAGAAACCAATAAACACATGGTGAGAAACCAATAAACACATGGTGAGAAACTAATAAACACATGGTGAGAAACCAATAAACACATGGTGAGAAACCAATAAACACATGGTGAGAAACCAATAAACACATGGTGAGAAACCAATAAACACATGGTGAGAAACCAATAAAAACACATGGTGAGAAACCAATAAACACATGGTGAGAAACTAATAAACACATGGTGAGAAACCAATAAACACATGGTGAGAAACAATAAACACATGGTGAGAAACCTAATAAACACATGGTGAGAAACCAATAAACACATGGTGAGAAACCAATAAACACATGGTGAGAAACCAATAAACACATGGTGAGAAACCAATAAACACATGGTGAGAAACCAATAAACACATGGTGAGAAACCAATAAACACATGTGAGAAAAACCAATAAACACATGGTGAGAAACAATAAACACATGGTGAGAAACCAATAAACACATGGTGAGAAACCAATAAACACATGGTGAGAAACCAATAAACACATGGTGAGAAACCAATAAACACATGGTGAGAAACCAATAAACACATGGTGAGAAACCAATAAACACATGGTGAGAAACCAATAAACACATGGTGAGAAACCAATAAACACATGGTGAGAAACCAATAAACACATGGTGAGAAACCAATAAACACATGGTGAGAAACCAATAAACACATGGTGAGAAACCAATAAACACATGGTGAGAAACCAATAAACACATGGTGAGAAACCAATAAACACATGGTGAGAAAAACCAATAAACACATGGTGAGAAACCAATAAACACATGGTGAGAAACCAATAAACACATGGTGAGAAACCAATAAACACATGGTGATAAAACCAATAAACACATGGTGAGAAACCAATAAACACATGGTGAGAAACCAATAAACACATGGTGAGAAACCAATAAACACATGGTGAGAAACCAACAATAAACACATAAACACATGGTGAGAAACCAATAAACACATGGTGAGAAAACAATAAACACATGGTGAGAAACCAATAAACACATGGTGAGAAAACAAATAAACACATGGTGAGAAAACAATAAACACATGGTGAGAAACTAAGAAACACATGGTGAGAAAACAATAAACACATGGTGAGAAACCAATAAACACATAGTGAGAAACCAACAAACACATGGTGAGAAACCAATAAACACATGGTGAGAAACCAATAAACACATGGTGAGAAACCAATAAACACATGGTGAGAATCAAACATACACATGATGAGAAAACAATAAACGTGTGGTGAGAAACTAGGAAACACATGGTGAGAAAACAATAAACACATGGTGAGAATCAAACATACACATGATGAGAAAACAATAAACACATGGTGAGAAAACAATAAACACATGGTGAGAATCAAACATACACATGATGAGAAAACAATAAACACATGGTGAGAAAACAATAAACACATGGTGAGAAAACAATAAACACATGGTGAGAATCAAACATACACATGATGAGAAAACAATAAACGTGTGGTGAGAAACTAGGAAACACATGGTGAGAAACCAACAAACACATGGTGGGAAACCAACAAACACATGGTGAATTGGTTGGTATTGAATCAGTGAATAGATCATGTCTTGATTCTAAAAATGTTAGAATTATTTAGAATTGTTTTCAAACTGTTTAGTTTAGAATGTTCCAGCACTGTAAGAATAATTCATTAAACAAATAATAGAAATAAAAAAGCAGAGAGATATTACCAAAGAGAACCCCACTGATCCAGTTGACTGGTAGTGTCTGTCATGGGTTTACCTACACCTTGTTCAGACAGTCCACTGGTAGTGTCTGTCATGGGTTTACCTGCACCTTGTTCAGACAGTCCACTGGTAGTGTCTGTCATGGGTTTACCTACACCTTGTTCAGACAGTCCACTGGTAGTGTCTGTCATGGGTTTACCTGCACCTGGTTAAGACAGTCCACTGGTAGTGTCTGTCATGGGTTTACCTGCACCTTGTTCAGACAGTTCACTGGTAGTGTCTGTCATGGGTTTACCTGCACCTTGTTCAGACAGTTCACTGTCAGTGTCTGTCATGAGTTTACCTGCACCTTGTTCAGACAGTTCACTGTCAGTGTCTGTCATGGGTTTACCTGCACCTTGTTCAGACAGTCCACTGGTAGTGTCTGTCATGGGTTTACTTGTACCTTGTTCAGACAGTCCACTGGTAGTGTCTGTCTTAGGTTTACCTGCACCTTGTTCACACAGTTCACTGGTAGTGTCTGTCATGGGTTTACTTGCACCTTGTTCACACAGTTCACTGGTAGTGTCTGTCATGGGTTTATCTGCACCTTGTTCAGACAGTCCACTGGTAGTGTCTGTCATGGGTTTATCTGCACCTTGTTCAGACAGTCCACTGGTAGTGTCTGTCATGGGTTTATCTGCACCTTGTTCAGACAGTCCACTGGTAGTGTCTGTCATGGGCTTATCTGAATCTTGTTCAGACAGTCCACTGTCAGTGTCTGTCATGGGTTTACCTCCACCTTGTTCAGACAGTCCACTGGTAGTGTCTGTCATGAGTTTACCTACACCTTGTTCAGACAGTGCACTGGTAGTGTCTGTCATAAGTTTACCTACACCTTGTTCAGACAGTCCACTAGTAGTGTCTGTCTTAGGTTTACCTGCACCTTGTTCAGACAGTCCACTGGTAGTGTCTGTCATGGGTTTACCTGCACCTGGTTAAGACAGTCCACTGGTAGTGTCTGTCATGGGTTTACCTGCACCTTGTTCAGACAGTCCACTAGTAGTGTCTGTCATGGGTTTACCTGCACCTGGTTCAGACAGTCCACTGGTAGTATCTGTCATGGGTTTACCTGCACCTGGTTCAGACAGTCCACTGGTAGTGTCTGTCATGGGTTTACCTACACCTTGTTCAGACAGTCCACTGGTAGTGTCTGTCATGGGTTTACCTACACCTTGTTCAGACAGTCCACTGGTAGTGTCTGTCATGGGTTTACCTGTACCTTGTTCAGACAGTTCACTGGTAGTGTCTGTCATGAGTTTACCTACACCTTGTTCAGACAGTCCACTGGTAGTGTCTGTCATGAGTTTACCTACACCTTGTTCAGACAGTTCACTGGTAGTGTCTGTCATGGGTTTACCTGCACCTTGTTCAGACAGTCCACTGGTAGTGTCTGTCATGGGTTTACACCTCAGACAGTCCACTTGTGTTCAGACAGTCCACTGGTAGTGTCTGTCATGAGTTTACCTACACCTTGTTCAGACAGTCCACTGGTAGTGTCTGTCATGGGTTTACCTGCACCTTGTTCAGACAGTCCACTGGTAGTGTCTGTCATGGGTTTACCTGCACCTTGTTCAGACAGTCCACTGGTAGTGTCTGTCATGGGTTTACCTACACCTTGTTCAGACAGTCCACTGGTAGTGTCTGTCATGAGTTTACCTACACCTTGTTCAGACAGTCCACTGGTAGTGTCTGTCATGGGTTTACCTACACCTTGTTCAGACAGTCCACTGGTAGTGTCTGTCATGAGTTTACCTGCACCTTGTTCAGACAGTCCACTGGTAGTGTCTGTCATGGGTTTACCTACACCTTGTTCAGACAGTCCACTGGTAGTGTCTGTCATGGGTTTACCTACACCTTGTTCAGACAGTCCACTGGTAGTGTCTGTCATGGGTTTACCTACACCTTGTTCAGACAGTCCACTGGTAGTGTCTGTCATGGGTTTACCTACACCTTGTTCAGACAGTCCACTGGTAGTGTCTGTCATGGGTTTACCTACACACTTGTGTGTCAGACAGTTCCACTGGTTAGTGTCTGTCATGAGTTTACCTGCACCTTGTTCAGACAGTCCACTGTTAGTGTCATGTCATCAGACAGTGTTAGTGTCTGTCATGGTTTACCTACACCTTGTTCAGACAGTCCACTGTTAGTGTCTGTCATGAGTTTACCTACACCTTGTTCAGACAGTCCACTGGTAGTGTCTGTCATGAGTTTACCTACACCTTGTTCAGACAGTCAACAGTCCATGGTAGTGTCTGTCATGGGTTTACCTGCACCTTGTTGTCCACTGTCTGTCATGAGTTTACTTGCACCTTGTTCAGACAGTTCCACTGTTAGTGTCTGTCATGAGTTTACCTGCACCTGTTCAGACACACTGGTGTCAGACAGTACACCTTGTTCAGACAGTCCCACTGTCTGTCATGGGTTTACCTACACCTTGTTCAGACAGTCCACTGTTAGTGTCTGTCATGAGTTTACCTGCACCTTGTTCAGACAGTCCACTGTAGTGTCTGTCATGAGTTTACCTGCACCTTGTTCAGACAGTCCACTGGTAGTGTCTGTCATGAGTTTACCTACACCTTGTTCAGACAGTCCACTGGTAGTGTCTGTCATGGTTTACCTGCACCTTGTTCAGACAGTCCACTGGTAGTGTCTGTCATGGGTTTTTACCTTGCACCTTGTTCAAACAGTACCCACTGGTCAGACAGTAGTGTCTGTCATGAGTTTACCTACACCTTGTTCAGACAGTCCACTGGTAGTGTCTGTCATGAGTTTACCTACACCTTGTTCAGACAGTCCACTGTTAGTGTCTGTCATGAGTTTACCTACACCTTGTTCAGACAGTCCACTGGTAGTGTCTGTCATGAGGTTTACCTACACCTTGTTCAGACAGTTCACTGTCAGTGTCTGTCATGAGTTTACCTACACCTTGTTCAGACAGTCCACTGGTAGTGTCTGTCATGGGTTTACCTACACCTTGTTCAGACAGTCCACTGGTAGTGTCTGTCATGGGTTTACCTGCACCTTGTTCAGACAGTCCACTGGTAGTGTCTGTCATGGGTTTACCTGCACCTTGTTCAGACAGTCCACTGTTAGTGTCTGTCATGAGTTTACCTACACCTTGTTCAGACAGTTCACTTGGTAAGTTCATGAGTGTTCACTGTAGTGTCATGAGTTTACCTGCACCTTGTTCAGACAGTCCACTGGTAGTGTCTGTCATGAGGAATGCACCTTGTCAGACAGTCCACTGGTAGTGTCTGTCATGGGTTTACCTACACCTTGTTCAGACAGTCCACTGGTAGTGTCTGTCATGGGTTTACCTACACCTTGTTCACTGTAGACAGTTCACTGGTAGTGTCTGTCATGGGTTTACCTCCACCTTGTTCAGACAGTCCACTGGTAGTGTCTGTCATGGGTTTACCTGTACCTTGTTCAGACAGTCCACTGGTAGTGTCTGTCATGGGTTTACCTACACCTTGTTCAGACAGTCCACTGTTAGTGTCTGTCATGGGTTTACCTCCGCCTTGTTCAGACAGTCCACTGGTAGTGTCTGTCATGGGTTTACCTACACCTTGTTCAGACAGTCCACTGGTAGTGTCTGTCATGGGTTTACCTGCACCCTTGCTTATTGTTTATATAATGAATATATTTGTTTGCTTCAACTTCTGTGCTCCAGGAAAAAGAAGCAGCCAAGAAAGACCTAAGAGATGTACAGAGGGCACTGCAACAACTGGAGACAAAAGACAAAATGGAGATTTCAGTTATACAGAAACTGGAAATGTTAGTAAAGAGATTTTTGTATTGCTATTAGGATTTGTAAAGGGATTTTTATGTTGGAATTAGCCAAGCGATTTTTAGTGTGGTGATTTGTAAAGGAAGTCATCCTCATTTTGACAACATACGCTAATCTTTATTTGTTTTTCATTAAAATAATTGTTCACCATCATCATTATTAGACTGTATCGTTTGTTGGCTGTCGCTGTACAAAGCATCTCGTGTATAGTTTAGTTTTTAATGTTAGTTAGTAAATTGAAAGATTATCCTCATTGCTCATAGGACAAGTAGCGGTGACCATGGCTTAGGCATTGTGAGTCCAACTCGTAATTCCGACGTACCGTGATCGAAACCCACTGCTGGCTGCGTGGATTTTTAACATGGTATGGGGCGTTGCAGGTTGACCTAGCCTAAAATAAGTACCAGGATGTATGTCCTGGGGAAGTAAAGACGGCTGGTGTAATGCTGAACACATTACCCACATAGTGGCAATTGGTCTATACAAACAGGGTGCTCTTCGCATATTCCTGATGCGCCTTTAGGCATGAAGAGGGATCTTTACTGTAACTTTTACTTCATAGGACAACTCCATAAGCACTTGAATCCAATTTTCTGGATGTCTCTCAGTGTGTAGAGACTGAAAATTATAGTTTAATAATGTTGAAATGTTGTCATATAAACATTGTTGTTTATAAAGTCGTTACTATTGGTATGATTCTTGTTTCATCAGCATCATAAACATCATTGTCCTGTTGTGCCATTATATATCACATGAAGCTCACAGTCTCCACCGTCTTTACCCCCCCCCCCCCCCACATCCCCCCCTCACTCTCTCCACCCCACCCACTGACCCATTCCCTTGTGTCCTGTTGTGCCATTATATATCACATGAAGCTCACAGTCTCCACCGTCTTTACCCCCCACCCCCCCCACCCCCACATCCTCCCCTCACTCCCTCCACCCCACCCACCGACTCATTCCCTTATGTCCTGTGCAATCAGTTCTGTATCATGGATGCAGTCTAGTCCAGGAACAAGATCGCAAATGAAGAACTGAGGAGGAAAACAGAATGTGCATCACTGGCAAATGTTATCAAAGTAAAACGATGGAGATGGCTTGGGCATGTTTGCAGAATGCCTTGTAACACTCTGGCAAAAACAGCTCTCCGGTGGACAGCAGATGGGAAAAGGATGACCTTAGGAAACTTGGAGAAGGACAATAGAAACTCAAATGAAGGAATGTAACCTGACATAGAATACCATGGGCAGAAAAGCAGCAGACTGGCAGCAGTGGAGATCACTTGTGAATGCCTTATGTGTCAACACTGACATGAAGAGGATAGATAGTCCAGTTCAGAATCTTTGACCTCTCTCATCAACCTTTATTTTAGGGTTTCATTTGACCATCCTTGAATCTTCAGTCTGTTTATTTTCTATTTTAGTTGTGATACTTTTTAAATTTGTATTTAATATTGCAGTGTAAGTATGTTGCAAACTATCAGTGTACGTTGCGTTTATCTTATTCTTTTTTTTTTAAATTATATCATCTTTATTTCGATATTTCTGATCTTATGTTTAAAACATTCTTCTTTTGCAACAAACACATATTTAAATTTCAACAAAGAAGACACAAACAGGCTGCACAATTTATTTTCTGGCTTTTTTTCCACATGAGGTGGTGGCGCAGTGATTGGAGGCTTGCCTGTCCACCAGAAGGTCTTGGGTTTGAATGTGCATTAAATCAGTATTTTATAACTGATTTGGTTCCCAAGTCAACGCAATTTTAAAATGGGGGCCAGGAAATGTCATGGGAAGTAAAGGCAGCTGCCGTGATGTTGGGAACATCATCGAATGCGACTCAGTCTGTTAGAATATAGGTCTATCACAGTATGCCGTGTGTATCAATTTCAAGAAAGTGAGTCTTTGCTTTAACTCTTTGAGTCCCTAGGGAGGCATCATACATTCACAGGTTACTGCCTAGAAGCCCAATGAACGCATAATGTGCGGATTCTACGTCTCTCTTGACTACCCCTTAGGCCTGTGATGCTAAACCCTCTGGGACTCAAAGAGTTAAGCACCTGACAAGATAAGCCAAATATGTCAGGCAGTAAACTGTGCAGTCTGCTTGTGTTTTTGTTGTGATGTGTATTACAGACTATGGCCGGATTGTATACACTTTCAACAACAAAAACACATTTCCTGTTCTGTAATACTCAGGGATTACAAGAGAAAGATTGAGGAAGCCAAAGCTAAAGTGTCAGCTTTGCAGAAGAGACAGAGGGACACTGAGAGAGTTGCCAGTTTTGCTTATCAGCACGAAAAAAAGTAAGCACAAATAGTTTAAGATCTGCTGTAGTTGTTCATAAGTTATACCAGGACAGTTTGCTGCATATCCTTTACCAGGCATACCATCGGAATTTAAATTTTGCTTGCTGCTGAAAATGGGGACGAAGCACTTATGGGGGTCTCCGGTGTTCTTTGATGTCAATTCTTAATTCAACATTCAATATTCTTTACCAGGCATTGCTAACCAATTAGTGGGGCTGCATGGTCTCAAGGCATGGTGTCCGCCTTGAGTGCCAGAGGTTCCGGTTTCAATCCCCAGTAAAGGCTGGGATTTTTTTACATGGACTTTTCTCCCTGGTCTCTGGATAGTGAGACAGGATGCCCGTGTGCATTGCTGTGCACATAAAAAATCCCTTTGGCAGTTGGAAATCGAAAAGAGTAACGTAACCGCGCTGCCCGGGCAAAATTTGGAGTTGAAAATCTACCGAAAGTATTTCAGGATTCTCACCGGTGCGACCGAGCCTGTGCACTGTGCTGAGCTTCTTTGGACTCAGACTTGAGTTAGAAGAAGAACAGAGTACTTATAGGTTACACCCATGTTGATTCGTTGTTGAAAACTTCAAACTTGCTAACCAGCTCTAGTGTTTGTTACTTGTTTATTGTTTGTAGTTTTTTATTTTTTTTAACTGGACACTTTTATGTTCATTAGTTAGCCAATGCTTTTTGAAAGTTGAAACACAGGTTTTTAAAAAACAATTCCTGTTATTACGGTACGTCTGAAAGTCTCTTTGTCCAGCTAATTCTCCAGCCCTTTGTATGGTAATAGCCAGTGCATCTTCAGTGTCTTGTATTCACCTCCTTGCAGGTCTGCCTCAGCATCGTTGGAGTTTATAGGATTTATAATGTGATAGTCTTCCCTTGCTTTCCACAGTGACCCACATCTTTTTCTTATTCTTCAGCATTTCAAGCCCTTGAGGTTCATTGATGCAGATATCACTCGCCTCCATTCATCTCTCTGGTTGGCCTTGTCTTTCCAGTTGGTGACACCAAGTGTTTGTAGGTCTGCCTGGACATTATCTCTTCATGGTCTTCTTGGTCTGCCTCGTGGTCTACAACCATTCATCTGCCTGGTGTATACAGTTTTTACTTCTCTGTCATCTGACATTCTTTCAGCATGCCCCAGTCATACAAACTGTTGTGAAAATTGTCACAATAGGATCTGCTAACAGTTTGCCCGGATCTGACTTCAAAAGCCAGAATGTAAAGTGTTGATATGAATAATAAACCATAAATAACCCAAAAATATTTTCAAAACATTTTAAATTGATTAACATGAGTGGGTGACATTCGACCCTACCAGGACCGCACAATGCGCGTTAAATACTCAGTGACACAAAGTACTACCGTTTGGGTGAGAATCACCAGGGCACAAGTCCCAGATACCTCATTCAACTGTTAGGTTATATTAAGGCCCCTGACAACAGCCGTTGTGGGGCTTTAAAATTTAAAAAAATAATTAATTGTGTCCTATCATCATCATGTAGCAGGTCCTTTGCAGAACGTCGCTCTCATCACAGTCTGCCTGAAAGAAACTTGGTCTCTCGCCAGTTCTCCTGCCTCATGTACTTTCACATTCAAGGAGTCACCTATATTCTGTGCCCATCTTCGTGTCGATCGGCCCCTGCCCCTCCTTCCTGCTACTATGCCTTCTGCTATAATTGTTTCCAATCCGTCGTGGCACTTGATAGGACCAAAATATTTCAGCTTCCGAGACAGGATGCTGTTTATTAGCCAATCTTCCTTTCAAGATGTCAGTATTTCTCCTCTTTTTCGTCCAAGATATTCTGAGAATCTTTCTATAGCATTTCAGCTCAAAAGCCCTTATTCTCTTTTCTTATGGACTGGGAGATAGTCCACGACTCACATCCGTATGTTGCTACAGGAAAAATGCATGCTCTCAAAAATCTAATTTTGATCTACCCATAGACTTTTTAGCTTTTTAGGCTGTTTAATCTTTGCATTGCTATGGCCATCCTCCTTTTAATTCATTTGTGTCCCACATTAGGGAAAAATTAAAAGACTTTTTTTTAAATTAACATCTAGAGAGGTAAACACACTTTAAAAAATGAGAATTGTCAAATTTGTTTACTCAGCCGTAGTATATGATGCACAAACCTGGACTTTGAAAAGGCGGATAGAAGTTTGAATTAAGACTCTGTAGATGTAAAAGGAAGTTGGTTTTATTTCAGGGAAAAAACCCACTTGAATGCAGTTGGTAATATTTTAAGAAAACAAAACATTTGAATACAGTTGGTAATTTTTAGGAAAATAAAACATTTGAATACAGCTGGTAATATTTCAGGAAAACAAAACACTTTAATACAGTTGTTAATATTTCAGGAAAACAAAACATTTGAATACAGTTGGTAATATTTCAGGAAAACAAAACACTTGAATACAGTTGGTAATATTTCAGGAAAACAAAACACTTGAATACAGTTGGTAATATTTCAGGAAAACAAAACACTTGAATACAGTTGGTAATATTTCAGGAAAACAAAACACTTGAATACAGTTGGCTATATTTCAGGAAAAATTAAACATTTGAATACAGTTCGTAATATTTCCAGAAAATAGAACATTTAAATACAAAGAATCAGAAAAGAGCACAAGCAGAAAGAGAGTTGTAGACATAAATAAAGAAGAGATCAGTGAAATATTTTGACCTTATTTAAAGACTTTTATCTAAAGCGACTCTGAAGAAAAGGTTTGAAGACAGGAGAGTAGGCAGCAGACAGTGATAACAATGTGAGAACAATATAAACAGGTGGATAAAAAGAAGTCTTCGAGAGTAAACAACCAGGGTCAGAGAGAGAGAGAGAGAGAGAGAAAGAGAGAGAGAGAGAGAGAGAGAGAGAGAGAGAGAGAGTGTGTGTGTCTTAGAGATCTTTTACAGCCAACCATCATTGTGGAAATGGCACCTGACTGAGTTATAAGCAAGTCTGTTCTTTGCATCAAACTTCACCCTTTCAGTTCTTGTATTTGCCAAAAAAAGTATCTTTTATTTTGTGTCCTGTGTAAAATTTCAGGATCCAGGATTTGGAAACAGCAGTGGAGAGAATGAAACAGCAACAGGAGAATCTGCACAAAAAGCTGAAAGAAGAAATGGATCAAAAAGCTAAATTAGAGGTCAGTATCAGTGGACATTCCTCCTCTTTCTCCTCCTGCTCCTCATTTCCAGTTTGCTCACTAATAATGACCTCAGTAGAAACAAGTCAGCTTCAATTCCCTAATATTTTCATCCAGTCCAGCTTTTCAAGGATGTATTTTTTTGTGTCATGATCAGCTTCATCAATAATTGTTAAAAAAAAATGTTCAAATCCACCCTGATACCTTTGAACCTTATGACCTTCAAGTCACCCCCCACCCCTCCCCCCACCCTCAATATCCCAGAGGGATGTAATGGTCAGTTATTTTGCCACTACTGATAATAAGCTCCTGATTTGGAAACTTTAACCCTGACATAACATGGCTTCCCTTTAAATAGTGGTATGTTTGTAAATTAACTTACTATGCTAAAACCAACCAATTAATAATGTTATATTTTAACACTAACAATAATTGTGATCATTTTTCTGAACAAGCAGAAAGAAATGCAGAAGGAAGTTCAGCGAGTGAAGGATTTGGAAATCAGAGATGAGCAAACACAGAAAGTTTTGAAAAGGAAGACAGAGGAACTTATGTCTGCAAAAAGACGTCTGAGATCAACTTCTGGTGTCTTGCCGCCTATTATAAGGTATTTAATTTCTTCATCACAGTCTGACAAACTATAATTATCATAGATAATAATAGATTGGGAAAATCTTGAATTTGATGATAGATCATTCATTTGTGACAGACTTGACTTCTTGAATATGATGATAGATTAATTCCTTTGTAACACACCTCACTTCTGGGTAATGATAATAGACAACTCCTTTGTGACAAATTTTATTATATGTTTATCCTAGATAATTATTTTCTGACAGGGATGACTTTTTGATGGTGATGATAGATAATTGATATGATTTCTTGATTACAGTACATAACTCTGGGTGATATCTGCAGCAGTGAACCTTTAATGTTCAGAATGCTGAAGAAGAAGAAGAAGAAGATGTCAAAGGATGCAACTTCCCCAGCATAATAAAAACACTTGGTGGATGAGCAGTAAATAGCATAACACTTACTTATTTGTGCATTTTGTTTGTTTCATTCACTTAGTGAAGAGCAAGATAAATTAGAAGAACAAAGGAAATGGGTGGATGGTGAAATTGAAAAGGTACTGGAGCAGCGACGTCAGAATGAAGAATTGGAGCGGGTTAGTGTTTGATCTTTTGTGTTCATACAGTCATCTACTTTTAACTGTTTTTCCTAGAGAACTCCACATTTGGCAAAACTTATACTTAATATAATGTTTATTTTGTTAGTGTTAACAGAAAACAGTCTGCTGAACTTTTCATGTTTATGCTGTTTATTTAGTCTGTTGTTGCTGCCTTTCATTATCAATATCAAAGTGGCCAGTGTTTATTTTTGTTTGTGCTGACCTCTGCTTTTTTCCTCTGACAATCTAGTTAGTGAACTGCTGCCTATTTATCTTTTTTATTTTTATTTTAGAATGCAGCGTTGTTTGTTTTCTTCTGATGCCAATGTCTCTGTTATATCCTAGCCTGTATTGAAATCATCATTGTTTTGTCTCCACACATAAGTTGGCTACAGTTAGATCAACATTCTCTGTCTCTCACCCTGGTAGTATACTTCTTGAAACTGCTTCTCAACCTGGATCTTATCTTCCCACTTGTCTCGAGTCTGTCTTTTGCTCACCTGACTTAAACTGTTATCTGCAGTGTGGTTTTTTAAAGAGTGTTATGTCTATTAAAATGGTCTATTATTAATTTAATATCTATTTTTTTTTTCTGTCAACATCCCCGTTTTTGTTCCCAGTTTATCCAAAACAATGTTTGATTGTTTTCATAGAACTGTGTTTGTTTGGTGTTGACCCAAAAACTCATTGTCCCCAAGGGAAATGTGATGAACTATGTTTAAAGCTTAGCAAATTTTCTTCAACTGTTTTTGTCATTTGCCACAGATCAAGATATTCTTCTTATCTGAATGCAACCATCTTTGATTTTTTTCCGTCAGATTATAACAGCTTACTCAGATATTTCTGCATTTGTTTCAGATTCTTCTTCTTCTTCTTCAGCATTCCGAGCCCTTGAGGTTCATTGCTGCAGGTATCACCCGCCTCCATTCATCTCTCTGGTTGGCCTTCTCTTTCCAGTTGGTAACACCAAGTGTTTGCAGGTCTGTCTGGATATTATCTTTCCATCGTCTTCTTGGTCTGTCTCGTGGTCTACGACCATTCATCTCCCTGATGTATACCGTTTTTACTTCTCTGTCATTTGACATTATTTCAATATGCCCCAACCATTTCAGCCTATTAGCTCTCACGATGCCAGTGATCAGTGGTATTTGTTTCAGATTAGATGTTTTATTTCACATGTACATATCGTCTGACCCACTGAAATGGCAACTGGGCAATATGGAGGTATCCATGGGTACCCTTAAAAGTTTGAAATCAAGAACCATTTAAGTGGGGGAAATATGGTTTCTGTTTTTGATGTGAAGGTTTCTGTTATTGATGTGAAGGTTTCTGTTATTTATGTGAAGGTTTCTGTTATTGATGTGAATGTTTCTGTTATTGATGTGAATGTTTCTGTTATTGATGTGAATGTTTCTGTTATTGATGTGAATGTTTCTGTTATTGATGTGAATGTTTCTGGCTGCGTCTGCTGCAGGAGCTGAGAAAGAAGGAAGCCATTATTGCCAAGAAGGAAGCAATCCTTGCAGAGAAGAGTGAACTGCAGATGAAAAAAATGAGGTCAAGTCAGGAACTAAGTAAGGTAAGCTGACATAAAGTTAAAGCATCCCTCTTCATTACTGATGTATCCTGTAACCCTGGATGTGGGTCTTGGGGTGTCATGATGTTGTTGAATGTTGAATTAATAATCATCATCACAGCACTTGAGACACTCCCATAAGTGTTCTGTTCCCATCTTCAGCAGCAAACAAAGAGTTCTAATTCCGATGGCACCAGTAAATGTATGACTATGTATCCATCTCACCTTTCCCTTTAGTGTTGAGCGTCAGCTGGTCCCCTGGTAACTCCTCGCAGCGCCATTCCCCTCAGACTATAATGATCTATTTGTGCCTCCATACTGTTCATTCACTCTCAAAGGGCCCTCAAAACATCTAGCTTGTCATACAGCAATTCACCACCAGGTGGTGCAGAACCGACCAGTCTATCTGCCTGCTTGTTTCCCAGCAATGAGGATGTCATAATAGATGTATCATTATTGATATCCTTAACGTCTGTCTGTGCTCACCAGTGCACTCAGCTGTGGGAATACTGTGTCATGTACATTCACTAATGTTGTTGGGGGCTTCTTCTGAGCATTCACTGGCTGTAAACTGTTCTGGTTGTTTGACTACTCCTGGACTTTGGCCTTGATTTAGAACTTGAGTGTTTTATGTGCACATCTGCTTTACAGATCAGGCTTGTTTATATGCAGACTGTTGGTTCCTTGCCTCTCAGGTGTTAGATCAGAAGATCAGTGTTGGAGCCTTGCCTACTCAGTTTGCTGCCAAACAAGGCTAATGGCCTTAAGTTTTCAGGTCACATTTCCTCGTCCTTGGATAATGCTAGTATCCTTCTCAAATGTTATGCTTCACCAGAAGCTGTTGGCAAAAGTGGGTACATCAGTATTAATAGAGAACAGTTAGTACTGATTACTGGTACCATCATCAAGTTGCTGAAGATGGGGACTGAGCACTTATGGGAGTATCCCGAATGCTGTGATTTCGATTCTTAATTCAACATTCAACATCAAGTGCAATCATTCCTCTACACAATCTGCAGTTGCCTGTATCACTTCCTGTGCTGACACCCTTCCATGCCATGACAAAATGCCGTCAAGAATCTTCTCAAGCTGCTTTCCTCTGTCTATTTTTCCAGGGATCTTTCCAGTCGTCACAACATGCTCTATGTTCAGAATTCTTTTCCTAACCACCCCTCTTCTCATATTCATCATTTTATAAAAGACAGTTGTGGATTAGGCAAGTTCTGTATGTTTTACAACTGAAAACAGCGATTTGGGAGCAACTGCACACATATGTATGCTCTCTCTGACTTTAAATTTGTTTTATTACCTTACATCAGTGTGTCCCAAACTTGTTTTTAGTCGCGGCACCTTTTTTCAAGTAAAATTTTTCCGCGCCTCCTAACCTAAGTAAAATTTTTCCGCGGCACCCTAACCTAAGTAAAATTGTTCCGCGGCGCCGTAACCTAAGTAAAATTGTTCCGCGGCGCCCTAACCTAAGTAAAATTGTTCCGCGGCGCCCTAACCTAAGTAAAATTGTTCCGCGGCGCCCTAACCTAAGTAAAATTGAAACTATTCATCAGTAAACAATAAAAACAAATAAAACGCATGTATATTTTTTATTTTTTTCTTCATTAACATTAAATTACCAAATACTTTGATAGATGAGCCTGTAAATAACTGCACATTTTCTTAAATCGTGGAATCAGACTGGACATGGCCACCCCCATTTCCTTTTACACATTGATTTTTGATCTATCCTTGCTTTTTCTTACAGTGACCGCTGAAAACCCAGCTTCGCACAACTACGATGTCGAAAATGGAATTCAAATCGAGTGAGCATTATCACTTTGAAGGGAATATATTCATCTTTTATTAAAATCCAAAATTCTGTCAAATTTTCAAACTGATATCGCAATACAACTCGATAAGATTTTGTTCTTCTGCGGAAGTAAATTCAGACAGAGCACTAGTGTTATTGCACAAAGGCACTTTTGAAAGCAGCTTCCCAGCAGACTCGCCAGTCATGATGTTCACCATATTTACAAACATTATTTTTAATTGATTTCCTCAGAGTTTACTGACGTTATCTAGCAAGTTGGATTCTGTGGAGAAAAAGTTGGAAGAGAAGAAACTAGAACTGCCAGAAGCAGGAGATGAGAGAAGATCTCAGGTGAAGGAAGAAATCCACAAACTTCGGCAGACCAGAGACAAGCTTAACAAGAAAAGGTCTGCTTTGGATGAAAAACTGCATGAGGGAAAAGTTCTAACAGTTGAAGAAGAGAGAAGGTGAGAGAGCAACAGACATTGTTAATACAGTATGTAATAATGTCTGGAAGTAGCTAGGTAACTAAGTTATGTATTTTCCAGTGGTTAAGTATTACCAAATAAGCACTGAAACAGTGAACAAATGGAATCAGAAAATAAGAATGGCCAAGAGAAACTCTTAAGATGAGAGAGGCTAAAGGTGTTGGATTGCATTGATGATATCAAAGTGTTTGCACACAAAAGAAAAGTAATCGAAGATTTATGTGATTCCTGTGAGAGGAGGCAGGAGTTATCCAGCACGTTGGTGGACACAGTATGTCAATGACTCCCAGGACATAACAAAATTGTGAGGTTGTAAAGTTGGCAATACTTAGGGAGCATGATAACCTCTGCGGGAGATACAACATCAGAAATAACGACTCGAATCGCGTTAGCATCAAGTGCCTTTAACAAACTGTCAAACATTTGGAAGTCAAGATCACTCAGCAACAACACGAAACTTAAGGTCTTCAATTCCTGTGTGATCCCAGTGCTAACTTATGGTTGTGAGAGTTGGAAATCATCAGTATCAATCGATAAGAAACTAGTCGCTTTCGAGAATAGATGCCTCCGAAAGCTATTGAATGTTCACTGGTCGGACTTTAGGTCCAATACATCTATAAGACAGGAAACAAAACAAAAATATATGTCTGATTTTATTAGAATGCGTCGCTGGAATTACATCGGTCACGTACTCAGAATGGACATACAGAGACTTCCCCACCAAGCCTTCATATGGTCACCAGAGGGTAAAAGAAAACAGGGAAGACCAAAAGAAACTCTCCGTAGAACCATCACAAGGGAGAGCTCAACCATAGGTCTCAGTCGCACTCAAGACCTACATCAAGTGGCAACGAACCGACAGACGTGGAAAGCTATGACCTCTGCCCTATGCGCCATCTTTGGCACAAGAGGAATAACTAACTAACTAAAGTTGGCAAGGCATCAGATGGCTTTCTGGTGTGCCATTAGAGAGGGAAGTATTGCAATTTGGCCAGCTACATGATGATGGCAGTGGCCATGGCTTACGCATTGCCAGTCCGACTCGTAATTCCAACATACCGCGATCGAAACCCACTACTTGTTGCATGGATTTTTATCAAGGTAGGGGCGTCGCAGGTCGACCCAGCCTTAAATGGGTACCAGGATGTGCGTGCTAGAGAAGAAAAGACGGCTGGCAAAATGCTGACCACATTACCCACGTAGTGCCGATTGGTCTGTAAAAATATGGGTGCTCTTCCCATATGCCTATTATGCCTAAAGGCCTGAAAGGGGATCTTTACTTTTTTTACATGATGATGATTGATCATGATGATAAAAATGAATGATGATGGTGATGATGATGATAATGATAAAAGGTTGTGCAGAAAGGCAAGCTGCAGCTTCTTCATCTGCATTCGCCCCTCACAGGTTGGTAAACACAATGTGTTTACTGCTGAGCTGTGATATCTTCACCTTTTGGCCCATCACAAAGTGCCTTCACCATCTAACAAGGTGTATGATGATGATATGATTTATATCCACTTCTGGATAAAATGGAGGATTAGAAATGGCAAACTTTTAAGCTTCAAAGTTATTTTTACTTTCAACAGCACTTTGCTACTGCAGTTTCCATGGTTTTGCTGCTTGAGCTACAGAGTTTAGTGCTTGGTGCAGCCCTATGAGCTGTGTTGTTTCATAGGGAATTATTTTTATTTATGCAGCAGCTAAGTCATTATTTTCAATATGGCCAGTAGCTGGTTTACTAATGGGCTGGTGAAATACCTTATGTAATAATTCAACGTGTGTATAGCCAACTTACGATGCCTGACTACTTCCATCAATGACAAACTGCATTTCTGGTGGTGACTGTTGGCTTTGGCACCTCTAGAAACTGCCATATGCATTTACTGCATGTGCATATTTCTGGATTGTACCGGGACTAATTGTTTGTTCAGCAATTTTTCAAATGGGACAGTAAGGGACATTTCATTTGATTTGCACTGGCACAGGAAATAGAGCAGATATGAAGTGACCCGATTGCAGTGAAGCTGAAACCTCGACTTAGACTAGGACTAATAAAATGATGATGTATCTTACAGTAGTTAATCTTACTGACCAGAAAATGTATACACATTTATACATGATTGTGTTTCAGACTGATAGAAATGGATGAAGCCATAGAAGCCCTGGATGCTGCCATACAGTACAAAGATGAAACAATCCACATTCGACAGACGGAACTGCGGCAGTCACAGCAGGCTTCATTACATGTAAGCAGAGAATGGTTTGACTTATTCAACACTTGCACAGTTCCTAGACACTTGCACAGTTCTTAGACACTTGCACAGTTCATAGACACTTGCACAGTTCCTAGACACTTGCACAGTTCCTAGACACTTGCACAGTTCCTAGTCACTTGCACAGTTCCTAGACTCTTGCACAGTTCCTAGACACTTGCACAGTTCCTAGACACTTGCACAGTTCCTAGACACTTGCACAGTTCCTAGACACTTGCACAGTTCCTAGACACTTGCACAGTTCCTAGACACTTGCACAGTTCCTAGACACCTGCACAGTTCCTAGACACCTGCACAGTTCCTAGACACTTGCACAGTTCCTAGACACCTGCACAGTTCGTAGACACTTGCACAGTTCCTAGACACCTGCACAGTTCCTAGACACTTGCACAGTTCCTAGACACTTGCACAGTTCCTAGACACTTGCACAGTTCCTAGACACTTGCACAGTTCCTAGACACTTGCACAGTTCGTAGACACTTGCACAGTTCCTAGACACTTGCACAGTTCCTAAACACTTACACAGTTCCTAGACACTTGCACAGTTCCTAGGCACCTGCACAGTTCCATGAGCTCAGTACGCTCTAGTATCGTCATGTGCTGCCCCATAAACATAGTTGTTGATGATTGTTTTATGTCTATAGTTATCTCTTATTTAGTTTTTCATACTTGTCTGGGCGTATGTTGTTTTGTTTTTTGTTTAAATTATCATTGTTGGCACCTTTCCTTCTTTCCATATGGTAGTGTTATATTGTGCTATGAGGAGACATGAGATTGAAGTTCCTCCTCTCCATAGCACCAAGCCTGGGCAGTATTGTAGAGACCATATGTTGCTCATGCATCATTATCCCTCTCTCAGCCTGCCTTGTTTAATTCAAAGGAAAGGTAACACCAGTACATTTTGAACAAAGCAGGCTGCAGAAACTGCCGGATCAGAAAAGAAATAATCATAGTATATAGTTATATTCATGACCCAATTTTTTAACTGTAATTCAGTTGCACAAATCTTTGACTGAAAGTGGAGGATATTGGTGGTTTCAACAGTTGCACAAATCTTTGACTGAAAGTGGAGGATATTGGTGGTTTCAACAGTTGCACAAATCTTTGACTGAAAGTGGAGGATATTGGTGGTTTCAACAGTTGCACAAATCTTTGACTGAAAGTGGAGGATATTGGTGGTTTCAACAGTTGCACAAATCTTTGACTGAAAGTGGAGGATATTGGTGGTTTCAACAGTTGCACAAATCTTTGACTGAAAGTGGAGGATATTGGTGGTTTCAACAGTTGCACAAATCTTTGACTGAAAGTGGAGGATATTGGTGGTTTCAACAGTTGCACGAATCTTTGACTGAAAGTGGAGGATATTGGTGGTTTCAACAGTTGCACAAATCTTTGACTGAAAGTGGAGGATATTGGTGGTTTCAACAGTTGCACAAATCTTTGACTGAAAGTGGAGGATATTGGTGGTTTCAACAGTTGCACGAATCTTTGACTGAAAGTGGAGGATATTGGTGGTTTCAACAGTTGCACAAATCTTTGACTGAAAGTGGAGGATATTGGTGGTTTCAACAGTTGCACGAATCTTTGACTGAAAGTGGAGGATATTGGTGGTTTCAACAGTTGCACAAATCTTTGACTGAAAGTGGAGGATATTGGTGGTTTCAACAGTTGCACGAATCTTTGACTGAAAGTGGAGGATATTGGTGGTTTCAACAGTTGCACGAATCTTTGACTGAAAGTGGAGGATATTGGTGGTTTCAACAGTTGCACGAATCTTTGACTGAAAGTGGAGGATATTGGTGGTTTCAACAGTTGCACAAATCTTTGACTGAAAGTGGAGGATATTGGTGGTTTCAACAGTTGCACGAATCTTTGACTGAAAGTGGAGGATATTGGTGGTTTCAACAGTTGCACAAATCTTTGACTGAAAGTGGAGGATATTGGTGGTTTCAACAGTTGCACAAATCTTTGACTGAAAGTGGAGGATATTGGTGGTTTCAACAGTTGCACGAATCTTTGACTGAAAGTGGAGGATATTGGTGGTTTCAACAGTTGCACGAATCTTTGACTGAAAGTGGAGGATATTGGTGGTTTCAACAGTTGCACGAATCTTTGACTGAAAGTGGAGGATATTGGTGGTTTCAACAGTTGCACGAATCTTTGACTGAAAGTGGAGGATATTGGTGGTTTCAACAGTTGCACGAATCTTTGACTGAAAGTGGAGGATATTGGTGGTTTCAACAGTTGCACAAATCTTTGACTGAAAGTGGAGGATATTGGTGGTTTCAACAGTTGCACGAATCTTTGACTGAAAGTGGAGGATATTGGTGGTTTCAACAGTTGCATGAGCTGCAATGGGTTAAGCATTATGTTGCAGAAGGGACACCTTTACTCAGAATTCCACATAGTTTGGATTTGATTGCGGGTGGAAGATCTGTATGTGTTTCACTGGTGACAGTTTTCCTTCTTGACATGTAGTGATCTAATATAATGCCTGAATCATCCCAAAGGAGAGTCGGCATTGCCTTCCCTGCAGATGCATGCATGCAAAACTTCTTTAGTTACAGCATGGAAGGATATAGCCATTCCTTTCTTGCACTCTTCATTTCTGGTTTGTAGTAGTAAACCCAGGTTTCACCTCTGATAATTTTTGGTAGGAAACCATTATCTTCTGCTTCAAGGCACCACAAAAGTTCTTGATAAGCATCAGTACATTGTTGTTTCATTTCTGTAGTAAGCTGATGGAACGCTCACTTTGTAAACATTTTGCGGTACTGTTGCACATCATAGATGATGTATGCTGAACCTTGACTGATGTCAAAAAATGCAGCAGTGTCACTCACAGTCATTCTGCAGCACTGTGATGTCATGTGCTTAACACTCTTGACATCCTTAACAATAAAGTGGCATGGTTACTGTCATTTATTATTATTATTATTATTATTATTATTATTTGTACAGTAAAGACATTTATATCATACACACATTTATAGTAATAAGATATTTAATCATGAAGATGTTTATTTAATAAATATATTTATAAAATAAAGATATGTGCATCGTAAGATATTTATATCATAAGGATATCTATATCATAAAGACCTTTATATGATAAATATATTTATATCACGTGGATATTATTAATAATAAGATATGTAATCATAAAAACATTTATATTATAAATATATTTATATAATAAAGATATGTATGTGATAAAGATATTTATATCATTAACATTGTCATAAAGAAATTTATATAAAAATAAGAAGATATGTAATTATAAAAACATATATATTATAAATATAATTATATAATATAAATGTGTATATGGTAAAGATATTTATATCTTGAAGATATTTATTTCATGTATTTCAGAGTGAGGAAAACTTGCTGCAAAGACTGAACTCTCTCAGCACCTCAGAAATCAGGGCACTGCTGTCTCGCTACTTTGACAAAGTGGTGGGCCTGAGAGATGAAGGAAGGAAACTCAGCCTCAAGTGTAGTGAAATGGAAGTGGGTTCTTTTTCAAATCACTATATGTTTTCTTCCCATTTGCGTCTGTGTTCTTTCCATCTGTCAATGTATTCCCCCCATGTGTCAAGGTTTTCCCCCATCTGCCACTGAATGCTACCACCCTCCATCTGCTACTGTATTCCCCCAACTACCACTGTATTTCCCACCCCCTATCTGCCACTGTATACCCACAATTTACCACTGTATTCCCTCATCTATCACACTGTATTCCCCCTTTCCCTATCTGCTGCTGTATTCTCCCCATCAGCTGCTGTATTCTCCCCCATCAGCTGCTGCATTCTCCCCCATCAGCTGCTGTATTCTCCCCCATCAGCTGCTATATTCTCCCCCATCAGCTGCTGTATTCTCCCTCATCTGCCACTGTCTTTTTCCCATCTGCCACTGTCTTTCTCCCACTCTGCCACTGTCTTTTTCCCACCTGCCACTGTTTTTTACCCACTCTGCTATTGTCTTTTTCCCACCTGCCACTGTTTTTTCCCCACTCTGCTATTGTCTTTTTCCCACCTGCCACTGTTTTTTCCCCACTCTGCTATTGTCTTTTTCCCATCTGCCACTGTTTTTTCCCCACTCTGCTATTGTCTTTTTCCCATCTGCCACTGTCTTTTTCCCATCTGCCACTGTTTTTTCCCCACTCTGCTATTGTCTTTTTCCCATCTGCCACTGTCTTTTTCCCACCTGCCACTGTTTTTTCCCCACTCTGCTATTGTCTTTTTCCCATCTGCCACTGTTTTTTCCCCACTCTGCTATTGTCTTTTTCCCATCTGCCACTGTTTTTTCCCCACTCTGCTATTGTCTTTTTCCCATCTGCCACTGTTTTTTCCCCACTCTGCTATTGTCTTTTTCCCATCTGCCACTGTTTTTTCCCCACTCTGCTATTGTCTTTTTCCCATCTGCCACTGTTTTTTCCCCACTCTGCCACTGTCTTTTTCCCATCTGCCACTGTTTTTTCCCCACTCTGCTATTGTCTTTTTCCCATCTGCCACTGTTTTTTCCCCACTCTGCTATTGTCTTTTTCCCATCTGCCACTGTTTTTTCCCCACTCTGCAATTGTCTTTTTCCCATCTGCCACTGTCTTTTTCCCACCTGCCACTGTTTTTTCCCCACTCTGCTATTGTCTTTTTCCCATCTGCCACTGTCTTTTTCCCATCTGCCACTGTTTTTTCCCCACTCTGCTATTGTCTTTTTCCCATCTGCCACTGTTTTTTCCCCACTCTGCTATTGTCTTTTTCCCATCTGCCACTGTTTTTTCCCCACTCTGCAATTGTCTTTTTCCCATCTGCCACTGTCTTTTCCCCATCTGCCACTGAATGCTTCCACCCCCTATCTGCTACCGTATTTCCCCCAACTACCACTTAATTCCCCCCCCCCCCCACCTGCCACTGAATTCCCTATAATTTACCACTGTATTCCCTCATTTGTCACACTGTATTCCCCTTCCCCTATCTGCCGCTGTATTCTCCCCTATCTGCCACTGTCTTTTTCCCATCTGCCACTGTCTTTTTCCCATCTGCCACTGTCTTTTTCCTACTCTGCCACTGTCTTTTTCCTACTCTGCCACTGTCTTTTTCCTACTCTGCCACTGTCTTTTTCCCATCTGCCACTGTCTTTTTCCCATCTGCCACTGTCTTTTTCCCATCTGCCACTGTCTTTTTCCTACTCTGCCACTGTCTTTTTCCTACTCTGCCACTGTCTTTTTCTTACTCTGCCACTGTCTTTTTCCCATCTGCCACTGTCTTTTTCCTACTCTGCCACTGTCTTTTTCCCATCTGCCACTGTCTTTTTCCTGCTCTGCCACTGTCTTTTTCCCATCTGCCACTGTCTTTTTCCTACTCTGCCACTGTCTTTTTCTTACTCTGCCACTGTCTTTTTCCCATCTGCCACTGTCTTTTTCCTACTCTGCCACTGTCTTTTTCCCATCTGCCACTGTCTTTTTCCTACTCTGCCACTGTCTTTTTCCCATCTGCCACTGTCTTTTTCCTACTCTGCCACTGTCTTTTTCCCATCTGCCACTGTCTTTTTCCCACTCTGCCACTGTCTTTTTCCTACTCTGCCACTGTCTTTTTCCTACTCTGCCACTGTCTTTTTCCCATCTGCCACTGTCTTTTTCCCACTCTGCCACTGTCTTTTTCCTACTCTGCCACTGTCTTTTTCCTACTCTGCCACTGTCTTTTTCCCATCTGCCACTGTCTTTTTCCTACTCTGCCACTGTCTTTTTCCCATCTGCCACTGTCTTTTTCCCACTCTGCCACTGTCTTTTTCCCATCTGCCACTGTCTTTTTCCTACTCTGCCACTGTCTTTTTCCCATCTGCCACTGTCTTTTTCCCACTCTGCCACTGTCTTTTTCCCATCTGCCACTGTCTTTTTCCCATCTGCCACTGTCTTTTTCTTACTCTGCCACTGTCTTTTTCCTACTCTGCCACTGTCTTTTTCCCATCTGCCACTGTCTTTTTCCTACTCTGCCACTGTCTTTTTCCCATCTGCCACTGTCTTTTTCCCACTCTGCCACTGTCTTTTTCCCATCTGCCACTGTCTTTTTCCCATCTGCCACTGTCTTTTTCTTACTCTGCCACTGTCTTTTTCCCATCTGCCACTGTCTTTTTCCTACTCTGCCACTGTCTTTTTCCCATCTGCCACTGTCTTTTTCCTACTCTGCCACTGTCTTTTTCCTACTCTGCCACTGTCTTTTTCCCATCTGCCACTGTCTTTTTCCTACTCTGCCACTGTCTTTTTCCTACTCTGCCACTGTCTTTTTCCTACTCTGCCACTGTCTTTTTCCTACTCTGCCACTGTCTTTTTCCCATCTGCCACTGTCTTTTTCCCATCTGCCACTGTCTTTTTCCCATCTGCCACTGTCTTTTTCCTACTCTGCCACTGTCTTTTTCCCACTCTGCCACTGTCTTTTTCCTACTCTGCCACTGTCTTTTTCCTACTCTGCCACTGTCTTTTTCCTACTCTGCCACTGTCTTTTTCCTACTCTGCCACTGTCTTTTTCCTACTCTGCCACTGTCTTTTTCCTACTCTGCCACTGTCTTTTTCCTACTCTGCCACTGTCTTTTTCCTACTCTGCCACTGTCTTTTTCCCACTCTGCCACTGTCTTTTTCCCACTCTGCCACTGTCTTTTTCCCATCTGCCACTGTCTTTTTCCTACTCTGCCACTGTCTTTTTCCTACTCTGCCACTGTCTTTTTCCTACTCTGCCACTGTCTTTTTCCTACTCTGCCACTGTCTTTTTCCTACTCTGCCACTGTCTTTTTCCCATCTGCCACTGTCTTTTTCCTACTCTGCCACTGTCTTTTTCCTACTCTGCCACTGTCTTTTTCCTACTCTGCCACTGTCTTTTTCCTACTCTGCCACTGTCTTTTTCCCATCTGCCACTGTCTTTTTCCTACTCTGCCACTGTCTTTTTCCTACTCTGCCACTGTCTTTTTCCCACTCTGCCACTGTCTTTTTCCCATCTGCCACTGTCTTTTTCCTACTCTGCCACTGTCTTTTTCCTACTCTGCCACTGTCTTTTTCCTACTCTGCCACTGTCTTTTTCCTACTCTGCCACTGTCTTTTTCCTACTCTGCCACTGTCTTTTTCCTACTCTGCCACTGTCTTTTTCCTACTCTGCCACTGTCTTTTTCCTACTCTGCCACTGTCTTTTTCCTACTCTGCCACTGTCTTTTTCCTACTCTGCCACTGTCTTTTTCCCACTCTGCCACTGTCTTTTTCCCACTCTGCCACTGTCTTTTTCCCATCTGCCACTGTCTTTTTCCTACTCTGCCACTGTCTTTTTCCTACTCTGCCACTGTCTTTTTCCCACTCTGCCACTGTCTTTTTCCCATCTGCCACTGTCTTTTTCCCACTCTGCCACTGTCTTTTTCCTACTCTGCCACTGTCTTTTTCCTACTCTGCCACTGTCTTTTTCCCATCTGCCACTGTCTTTTTCCCATCTGCCACTGTCTTTTTCCCATCTGCCACTGTCTTTTTCCCACTCTGCCACTGTCTTTTTCCTACTCTGCCACTGTCTTTTTCCCATCTGCCACTGTCTTTTTCCCACTCTGCCACTGTCTTTTTCCTACTCTGCCACTGTCTTTTTCCCATCTGCCACTGTCTTTTTCCCACTCTGCCACTGTCTTTTTCCTACTCTGCCACTGTCTTTTTCCTACTCTGCCACTGTCTTTTTCCTACTCTGCCACTGTCTTTTTCCCATCTGCCACTGTCTTTTTCCCACTCTGCTACTGAATGCCCCCACCCCTATCTGCTACCGTATTCCCCCAACTACCACTTAATTTCCCCCCCCCCCCATCTGCCACTGTATTCCCCACAATTTACCACTGTATTCCCTCATTTGTCACACTGTATTCCCCCTCCCCAATCTGCCACTGTATTCCCCCACTCTGCCACTGTATTTCTACATCTGCCACTGTCTTTTCCTCATCTGCCCCCATTCTCATATTAATATGCTGCATGTTTCTCATATTAATTGTTATGCACTGTGTGGAAGTTATTAAATGACTTTGTTCACATGTTTGCTGCCTGGGGAATATTGTGCCACAAGTATATGTAGATGGCAGATGTGCTGTATAGCACACTGGCCACTTTTACTTCTCAGGGCATTTCTGAGTGCCCATTTTATATTGTCAGTTATAATCAATCTGCCTTGAGAGGATTTGAATCCATGTCTTTTAAACCAGTGGGCAAGCATATACACCTTCTCCTTGACTAATGACGTATGCTATGTATGACCATCCGCACTTACAACCACCAGAAATAGTAATTAAAGAAAGATAACTAAATTGGTAGGTCAATAAGTTCCTGGAGCATAGCAGTTAACTCAGCTGCGAATGGCTTACTGTCTGGAAATGCAATAGTGTTGAAAAATATGATTGGACGTATGACCAGTTTGACCTATGAACTGTTAGTTGGAATGGTACTAGGTTGTAAGCTGGGAAGACCCTGTAGTTCTGTTCTACCTTCATCATCATCAGGTGCCTTGCTGACTGGCATAGGCGATCATGCCTCTCCACAGTCTGCGATCTCCTGCCGCATGTATCAGTTCATATGCTGACACACCTCCATGCCATGCAACAAGACTGTCAAAAATCTTCTCTTGTTGTCTTTCTCTCTATCTCTCCTTTCACAGATCTTTCCAGTGGTCACAACATGTTCCATTTTCCCTCTTCTCTTAACATGGCCGAAAAATGATGTCTCCTTCTGATGTCTTTTATAAATTGTCCTTGGGCTTCCGCGTCTTTAAAAACCTCTTGGTTGCTCTTCTCTTGTGTTTCTTACTGTGTGGAATAACAATAGTATCTACCTCATATTGGTGTCTGTGGCTTAGGCGTTGCAAACGCACTTCGCAGCGCTGGGATGTTGGGTTCGATCCTAGCTGTGGAGGACTGGTCTTGCATTGGTTTCATGGTTTCAACAGTGGTGCCGAGCTGACCTTTCAAAAAACAGTGGCAAACTACTGAACATAAAATTAACCTAACCACACAACAACAACAAAATAGCCACTAACAAATGCTGGAGTTGGCTCTGCTACATCCTGTCAGGACAGGCAACTCACTTTTTATATACCTCCTGCCTTTCCCATAGGTGAAGACAGATGAGCAAGAAAGACTGATCAGAGAGCTAGAAGGAGCACTGCAACGCTCTGCCCTAGAGCTGGACAGAAAACTGACACAGCAACAGAGAGAATATGAAGAGAAGATGCAGCTTTTGATGCATCAGTTGGCTGAAGTGGGAGGAGAACAGAATGGCATCGGCAGTAAAGACAAGTGGGTTTCTGTTTTTGTTTCACCGTTTCTGAACTATAACACTCATTTATTACCTTTTTCTGTACCAAAGACCAGCAGTTTTCAGCCTTAAAAAAAATATATATATATAGCCTCCCCACCCCCTCCCCCTAATGTATGGCAAGACCCCCCCCCCCCCCCCCACCCCACCATACCCCTCCCCAGAACACGTAACATTCGTCTCCCCAGGCCCCGCCCATATAAACACACGCTCACTTCTGATTAGTGTTTACTGAGCCCTATGACCTTCACGTAAGGTCAGAGGGGTGTTCCGCAATGCTGTTGATGTCGCTTGTTGTATATTTCAGCACGCCAGCACTTTTAACACTCCAAAAGCATGGAGAAACTGACCCTAACACAACCCCCATGGAGAGTGCTGCAACCTATGTCACAGGCATTCTCTTTCTCGGAATGATTTGATTTGATTTGATTCAAGAACCGACATCATAGCACTCGGGGCATTCCCATAAGGGCTCCATCCCCATCTTCAGCAGCCAGCGAAGAGTTCTGATACTAATGATGCCAGAAGCTTTCTGATTAAACGTCCGTCTTGCCTTTCCTCTGAGCCTCGAGCTTCTGTCAGAACCTCTCCTCACCCCCAACTGCATCAATCTTACCAAACTGTGGTGATCCATCTGCTCCTCCGAATTGTACACGCTCTCCCACAAGGCACTAACCATGTCTGCCCTATCATGTAGCAGTATCCCACCAAGTTGTGCAGAGCCAGCCAGTCTGTCCGCCTGTTCATTTCCCAAACACCGGCGTAACCTGGTGAACGAATCCAGACAATACTCCTCACTCGTGTCCTCCGCAGCTAAGCTTGCCACTCTGCACGAAGCACACCTGTGCTGAATGAATGTTCTGAATGTTTCTCGGAATGAAAACATAAATGCAAGACAATGCAGAAAGCAAACATCAGAGCGGGACACACCTGTAACCTTCAGGAGAGTCGACTAGCCCAATGAACTTTTGAATTAAAAGTTACCTACTTTGTCTGGGGAGATTAATGTGAACCTAACCCCTTCCCCTCCCCCCCCCCCCCCTTTTTACAAAAGTGCTTAAAACGAGGAGGGCAAAAATGAAACTTTAAAGCAATAATACCAAGAACTTGTTGAAAAAATCCACAAGGTATCAAATAGCATCAAGGAAATAATCTCCAACAACTGGCAGTTGAGTGTCCAAATACCTGTGTGACAGCTGACACTAGTTTTCCTTGATGATATCTACTGATTGTAGTCACAACAGAGATCTTACCACATCAAGTTCATCAAATGTCATTAGTTTTCTGTTTTTTTTAATGTTTTTGAAAACAAAATTCTTTATTAATGTCTAATTCAACTGAAGAAAACAAAAGCTAGTATAACGGATTACTACACGTACAACTGCACTTAGTTTCAAAATTGTTTGGACCCCTCCACCACCACTTTCCACCATGTTTGAAAACCTGTAGGTATAAGTATGTATGTATGTATTATCTGGGTGTATGTGTCATTGTGGGTGTGTGTGTATGCATGTGGGTATAAGTATGTATATATGTATTACCTGGGTGTGTGTGTATGCATGTGGGTATAAGTATGTATGTATGTATGTATTGTCTGGGTTTGTGTGTGTGATTGTGGATGTGTGTGTATGCTTGTGAAAATATGAATGTATAATTAGGTTTGTAAGTATGTGTGTGTATTTATGTATGTATATTGTAAGTATGTATGATTGTATATGAGTGTATGTGTGATGTGGGTGTGTGTGAATATAATGTATGCAAGTATGTATGCAGGTATGCATGGTTGTGTGTATGTATGTGGGTATCTGTATGGGTGATTGTATGTGTGTGTATGTATGTAATGTGTGTGGGCATGTATGTGGGTGTAAGAATGCATGTATGTTTGTATGTATGCATGTTAGTGGAAATATGTATGCATTTGTAGCTGTGTAAGTATGTGGGTGTATGTGTGTGTATTCAGGTATGAATGCAAGTATGTATGTATGTGTGTAAAGATGTAGGTGTATGTATAGATGTATGTATGCATGTATGTGTGTGTATGCATGAATACATGCATGTGAGTGTAAATGTATGGTTGTGGGCATATCTGGGTGTCTGTACATGTGTTTATATGTGCGTGTATGCATGCATGCATGTGTAGGTGTGTATGTATGGAATGTGTGTGTGCATTTATGTCCATATATGTATATGTGTGTCTTTTCTGTTTGTGTATGTATGTAGATGCATGTATGTATGTATGTATGTTCTGTTTGTGTATGTATGTATGTATGTATTTATGTATGTATGTATGTATGTATGTATGTTTGTATTAAGTGTGTCAGTAAATGAGTGTGCATGTATGAAAAGGTAAGAGCAGATATACCTGTGTGTGAGTGTGTAAGAATGTGTACACATGATGTTATTTTTCTTTATTGTATCCATAACATGCATTTTAGATAACAGGCTTTGGTACTCTGAAAAATGAGTGCTTAGAAGGGTCGAATTTCAGATGGGCCTGCGAGCCCAATTTGTAACCCTTTGAAAATAAAGTTTGTTCGTTCGTTCATTCTTCTTCTTCTTCAGCATTCCGAGTCTTTGAGGTTCATTGCTGCAGATATCACTGCCTCCATTCATCTCTCTGTTTGGCCTTCTCTTTCCAGCTGATGACACCAAGTATTTGCAGGTCTGTCTGGATATTATCTCTCCATTGTCTTTTTGGAATGCCTCCTCGTCTACAACCATTCATCTCTCTTGTGTATACAGTTTTTACTTCTCTGTCATCTGACATTCTTTCAATACGTCCCAACCATTTCAGTCTATGAGCTCTCAGGATGCCAGTGATCAGTGGTGATTTAAACAGATTATGAATTTCTTTGTTGCTTCTCACT
>CAJHNH020001579.1:57500-158576 GCA_905116865.2 Candidula unifasciata | reverse complement strand
TTCCTCACACTTTTTACTGTCCGTCAAACTATTTCTCCTATTCGTCACTAACTTGTCACGACGCAAACGCAGCCCTATCACATTTAGTCATTATTAATTACAATCAGTCGGAACAAATACGAAAACGATAACAAACTATCACTTTATAGCGCTAAAGGCGACCCAAGCCAACCCCAAAGTCGCTATCACTAATTAAGAGTAGGCCCGGAAAACGATGCAATATTTAAGAGAATTAACTCAGCAACGCCATCACAAATTTACTCGATAGCAACATCAAAATTAAGGGATTAACTCAATTACGTTAGCCCTACAATAGTGAACGACAAAACTTAAAGAAAAATAAATCAGTCAGCTAAACATACAAACTAATCTATGTCTCCTATTTAGACAAATAAATACAAGCACATTGGGTTCACAATTAACGCGGACAACTATTCCTATCTAGCTACTACCATAGATTCAATTCCCAAGGACGAACGCCCCCATAATCTGTCACAAACCTCTGGTATTACCTTGCCGGTCCGTGGCTCGCTAACTAGGCCTATGACAGACAGACTAACCTACAACACACACTGAACCCGAACGCACACAGAGCACACACGACAATCTTTATTGGAAGTACAGGTAATACATAGACAGTTGACTTCCCGCCGTGTGGCCACCTATTGCCTGGACCCTCTGGCTGAACGGGCTTTACAATCGCCCCGTCCCCAGTACGTGCGACAGGCAATATTCTGGTGTACAAACCACAACCCGGAAGGATACGCTCTCTTCTATCGCCACGCTGACCCAATCAAACTGTCACAGTCTCTGTCTTAGTGCAGGGTCAGAGTGTCCAGGTTAGCCACTCTCTCACAGCACATTGACATAAATACTCTACACAAAAACTATCCTATCCTAACACAAAACTGTACATGAACTATCCAGTCACTAACAGATATATCCTAACTCTAATACTATAACATAAACTATCCAGTCACTAACAGATATATCCTAACTCTAATACTATAACACAACTGTCTTGCTAAACGTCCTCTCTTCCTGACCGACGCACACCGAATCCTGTTCCTTCTACCTCGTGTCTCTTGACCCCTTTCACCAGCTCAGTCCCAAAAGCAGTCATCGTGTTACTACAACACAGTTCAGTATTTCTTGCTTTATCCTGAGCGCTGGTTTCGCCGTGCGATCACAGAACGGACTTGACCAGTCACGGCCCTGACGTTTGTGTCAACCCTGGGATGTCACGTCAACACCCCCACCTACGGTGTGGTACACTGACTGTACTTGATAGGGTTGTGACACGTAGCCTGTTGTATTATAGCCATAGCTACAGGGCAAAAATCTTCTCAGACGTAGCCTGTTGTATTATAGCCTTAGCTACAAGGCAACAATCTTCTCAGACGTAGCCTGTTGTATTATAGCCATAGCTACAAGGAAACAATCTTCTCAGACGTAGCCTGCTGTATTATAGCCATAGCTACAATGCAACAATCTTCTCAGACGTAGCCTGCTGTATTATAGCCATAGCTACAGGGCAACAATCTAATCAGACGTAGCCTCCTGTATTATATGAAACTAAAGTAGAGGACCTTTTTTGCGCTCCTAGGCGTATTGGGCATATAGTGCTAGACCTATATGTTATGGCCAATAGGCACTCGATGGATGATGAGGTGTACATTACACCGGTTGCCTTTACTTCCCAAGATTGTACCTTGTACCCATTGAAAGGCTGGCTCGACCTGACAGCTGAGGTCATTTTTAAGAACTGTCTGGTTCCGTCAGGACTTGAACCCACGACCTTGGCATCAGCAAGCCAGCGTCTAGCCGCTACACCCCCGCTGCTCACTGTAATATTTGAGGGACCCTAAAAACGCCCTATGCCTGGGTCCCCATTGCGTGTGTATTTCAGCTATAAATCAGTCTAGCGTATGCAAGCTAGACTTGGCAGTAAAATTACTACCACAGAACTCACCCAGAAGGTCTTCTCTGACCACATAATTGTATCTACGTTTAACCCACGTGATTTATGTCTCAGTTGGGTGACGGTCTATTTAACTGAAAGCTACTTTTCCGCTACCGTACCCCCTGACACCCACCCCCTCCCCTCTTCCCGTCGGGGACACCAATAAAGTTGTATCCCTCTGTACAGTGAAACAGACAGGACTGGTTAATGTTCAACCAATCAGAATGTTTCTGATAGCAAATATTTCACAATTGTTCAGTATTACACAATCAACTGTTAATAAACTATGTCTACCCTTGCGCTGTCTTCATAGTGTATTTGCACATTTCGCCTCACAAGTGTCGCAATAATGTATCTGATTGTTAGTTAGCTAATTAGTTAGTTAGTTAGTTAGTTAGCTAGCTAGTTAGTTAGTTAGCTAGCTAGTTAGTTAGTTAGTTAATTAGTTAGTTAGTTAGTTAGTTAGTTAGTTAGTTAGTTAGTTAGTTAGTTAGTTAGTTAGTTAGTTAGTTAGCTAGCTAGTTAGTTAGTTAGCTAGCTAGTTAGTTAGTTAGTTAATTAGTTAGTTAGTTAGTTAGTTAGTTAGTTAGTTAGTTAGTTAGTTAGTTAGTTAGTTAGTTAGTTAGTTAGTTAGTTAGTTAGTTAGTTAGTTAGTTAGTTAGTTAGTTAGTTAGTTAGTTAGTTAGTTAGTTAGTTAGTTAGTTAGTTAGTTAGTTAGTTAGTTAGCTAGTTAGTTAGTTAGCTAGCTAGCTAGCTAGTTAGTTAGTTAGTTAGTTAGTTAGTTAGTTAGTTAGTTAGTTAGTTAGTTAGTTAGTTAGTTAGTTAGTTAGTTAGTTAGTTAGTTAGTTAGTTAGTTAGTTAGTTAGTTAGTTAGTTAGTTAGTTAGTTAGTTAGTTAGTTAGTTAGTTAGTTAGTTAGTTAGCTAGCTAGTTAGTTAGTTAGTTAGTTAGTTAGTTAGTTAGTTAGTTAGTTAGTTAGTTAGTTAGTTAGTTAGTTTAGTTAGTTAGTTGGTTAGTTAGTTAGTTAGTTAGTTAGTTAGTTAGTTAGTTTAGTTAGTTAGTTGGTTAGATGACAGATTATCCTCATTGCAAATCGAACCATTCAGTCCAAACGGATGCCCGCCTTAGTAAATCCCCCAGCGTGTAGTGAGCGGCTCACCACGCCAATTCTGTGTTGGTTTCTTATACTTCTTTAGCTTCCTGCATAGTACACTTGTCTGGCAAAACTCCTTTTCACATTTTGTTCTTGCAGTCTGGTCATTGTTGAAGGTTCCTAGTCATCACTTGATCCTCCTTCGTCTTACTTCTTATACATCCTTCAGAATGTCAGCATGGTCCATGGCTCGTCCACCCTCCACAGTAGCTTTACCCGCAAGCCGATCAGCTTGCTCATTTCCTTACCCGCCTGCGTGCCCTGGCACAAAAATGAAACTAATATGTGTCAGCCCTGACCACATAAGAGACTCCAGCCACTGCCTTGGGATCCAGCCTCTCTCTATCTTCCCGAGCATAGTCAATGAGTCAGTGAGAAAGCATGTCACTGCTTTGGTCACCACCATGACCTCCACAGTCAGACTACTTGTGGTCAATGCAACAACACCAGAATCTTGCTTCACAGTTTCAACTCCAGCCCAAGCTGTAAGAACCTAAGAGCTTCTTTATCTGATTGTACTCTATACTCATTCATGACCGTGTACTACATAAAGTGTGTACTCGACTAATTTATCTTTTTCTTGTTCTTTCGTTCACTTGAAATAGATTACCTATATCTGCAATGTTGTCTCTAGTATAAACTTCACTGTCTGTTGTAATTCACTTAGCCACCCGTAAAGTTTAGCTTGCACACATGTTTCTCTTGACCCAATGTTGTGCTATGATATTTTGTATTTATCTGATTGTACTCTACATAGTATGCACTCTACTAGTATATGTGTTTGTTCTATACACAGTATGCACTCTACTAATGTTTGTGTTTGTTCTACATACAGTATGCACTCTACTTATATATTTGATTGTACAATATACAGTGTCTATGGTTAAGCACCAGCAAGGATATCAAAATTAGAATTTTGGGAGCATGCATCTTCCCTGTAGCAACATTTAGATGTAAGTCGTGGACTTTCTCTTAGTTTAAAAAAAAAAAAAGAATAGGGGCTTTTGAGCTGAAATGCTATAGGAAGATTCTCAGAATATCTAGGTCGAAAAAGAGGAGAAATACTGACATCAATGAAGATTAGCTATTAAACATCATCCTGTCTAGAAAGCTGAAATAGTTTGGTCATATAAAGCGCTACAACGGATTGGAAAAGTTATAGCAGAAGGCATAGTACAAGGAAGGAGGGGCAGGGGCCGACCGACACGAAGATGGGCACAGGATATAAGTGACTCCTTGAGTATGAAAGTGCATTAGGCGGGAGTGCTGGCTAGAGACCAAGTTTCTTCAAGGCAAATTTTGACGAGAGCGACGTTCTGCAAAGGACCTGCTACATGATGATGATGATATACAATGTGCACTTTACTAATTTATATGGTTGTGCTATATACAATTACATGCGCTTTGTTAAATTATTGTTGTTGTTCTATGTACAATGCGTGCCCTACTAATTTATCTCATTTCACAACATAGGGTGTGAATGTAATTAATTTATCGCATTGTACTCTATACAGTGTGCACTCTACAAATTTGTCTGATTATACTATATAGAGTGTGCGCCGTTTTAAATAAAGTTTTTGTTTATGTAGTGTATGCACTCTATTAGTTTATGTCTGTCCTATATATATATATATATATATATATATATATATATATATATATATATATATATATATATAAATAAATATATCAAGAAAAGATTTAAAACTGAACGAAAAGTATATTGGCAAGCTTTGCAATATAACAAATACAAACAAAACGTAAACGTTGCGGCTATGGAGCCTTCACCAACACATACAAATCAAACAATACTACACAGATACACAAAATCACTTAGCTGGTACCTCGAAACTGCCGGGTGGGTGGTTTCTCAGCAGAGTGTCCAATATGCAATAAAAAATCTACTAATTTTATAAATTTACGTGTCTGTTCGATATACAATGCGAACTCTACTAATATACGTGTCTATTCTATATGCAATGTGCACTCTACTAATTTACCTGTCTGTTTCATATACAATGTGCTCTTTACTAATTTACGTCTGTGTTTTATATACAATGTGCACTCTACTAATTTACGTGTGTGTTTTATATACAATGTGCACTTTACTAATTGACCTTTATGTTTAATATACAATGTGCACTCTACTAATTGACCTGCCTGTTTTATATACAATGTGCACTCTGGTAATTTACGTGTCGATTTTATTTACAATTTGCTCTCTACTTATTTACGTGTATTTTTTAAGTACAATGTGCACTCTATTAATTTACATGTGTGTACTAATCACAGTGAGTAATCTTCTAATTTATCTAATTTTACTTTATAAAATGGGCACTCTACTAATTTACACAATTGCTCTATAACTAGCATAAGCAAAGTAATAAAGCAAAAGTCCCTTTTCCACGCCATTTTGCAATGGGCAAATAGGGTTAGACCTATATTTTATAGACCAATAGGCACTCGGTGGGTGATATGGTCAGCATTACGTCAACCGTATTTACTTCCTAGGACTGCGCCTGGTATTCACTCAAGGCTGGGTATACTGGTTCTGTCAGGACACGAACCCACGAGCTTCCGTTCCGCAGGCGAGAGTCTAACCGCCACACCAGGGCGACTCTCTATATACAGCGTGCAATGTACTCATTTATTCAAATGCACTATAACAGTGAGCACTGTACTAATTTATTCAATTGCACTATTTGTGTGTGAGTGTGTGTGTGTGTATGTGTGTATTATATTTATATATTGTGTGCACTCTACTAATTACCCAAACTGTTCAGGCCGCTTTATCCTATCTACGAACTGCTACCAGTGCACAACATGCACCTTCTAACTGGAACAACTGCGCTCTACCCCAAACGGTTATCTACTAGTATCTCCCACTGAACTGAATTCGATAGGCATCTGCTAATTTTCCAATTACTGTGTGTCAGGCAGGGTGGTGGGGAGGGAGTGGGTTTATCAGTTCATCTATTCTGCATAACTGCATTCTATCCCCCCCATTATCCGCTGAACCAAATAAATTTAAAGTACAGTCAGAAAGCGACGAGTATTTTAGTTTCAACACATAGACAAATTGGGAGGTGTTGGGGGGGGGGGGGCATTGACAGAGTCAGTATGAATACGACATTACGACTTATGTGGAATGTCAGTGTCAACAACTGTGAGGCACGCTGGGATACGACTAACAGACAAACAGTGGGATGTGGGACTACAAACAAGAGGTTTACAGCCGACATCAGCTGTCACTGCTGACAGTACTGTCTTCACAGTAGTACCCAGTCAACGACAGGACTAACTAAAGTGAATAATGAGCTGAGATTCACTGTCAGGTCTCTAATGAAACCGTTACAATGAGAATATCTGTGCTGTTTAGTTTCTTCAGAGTTACGTGCTGGAAACGTACTTGTGGATCTAATGTTGACATTGGAGAGAAGATAGTTTAAGAATCAAAGGAGTTAGAAAGAGACCAGATAGAGAAAGAGAGAGAGACAGAGAGAGAGAGAGAGAGAGAGAGAGAGAGAGAGAGAGAGAGAGAGAGAGACGAAAGATATATTTAGAGAGAGGGAGACATGGAAAAAGATAAAGAGAAAAGAGAGCGAGAGAAAGAAAGATTGAAAAAGACATACATTTATACATGCATGCATCATACATACATGCATACACACAAGCATACATACATGCATACACATATGCATACATACATGCATACACACAAGCATACATACATGCATACACACAAGCATACATACATGCTTACACATATGCATACATACATGCATACAGACAAGCATACATGCATGCATACACACAAGCATACATACATGCATACACACAAGCATTCATACATGCTTACACATATGCATACATACATGCATACACACAAGCATACATACATGCATACACACAAGCATACATACATGCATACGCACAAGCATACATACATGCTTACATACATGCATACATGCATGTATACATACAGGCTGTCGTGGGTAGTGAGTTCCCCTGCTGGACCATCTGTCGATGTCAAACTTTTCGTCTTTTGTCTGTTTTGTCTCCCAGTCAATTTTTATTGTTGTCTTTTACTAGTTTTTTTCCTAATCAATGCCTAACTAAAAAACGAAAAGGTTTTAGTTTGCACCACCCAGGGGCAATCTGTCGACAGTAGGCTGGGCTCTGAATCGATGTCAACCTTTGTGCGATATGTCTTTCTTCTGGTCTTTCTTTTGTCATTTGTTCTTGTCTTTTTGTCTTTCCCTTTCCCACTTTCCCCAAAGTCGATGTCTGTAAAAAGATATCAGAGGCATTTCTTCTTTGGTAGGTGGAGAGCTCCCATAGCTTGTCGTCTCACTGATACCAGGCTGTAGCCCAGTGTCATGGTTGCGTTATCTTACTGATACCAGGCTGTAGCCCAGCGTCATGGTTGCTTTGTCTCACTGATACAAGGCTGTAGTCCAGTGTCATGTTTGCGTTGTGTCACTGTTACCAGGCTGAAGGCAAGTGTCATGGGTTTGTTGTCTCACTGATATCAGTCTGTAGCCCAGTGTAGTGGTTTTGTCGTCTCACTGATACCAGGCTGTAGCCCAGTGTCGTGGTTTTGTCGTCTCACTGATACCAGGCTTTAGCCCAGTGTTGTGGTTTTGTCGTCTCACTGATATCAGGCTGTAGCCCAGTGTAGTGGTTTTGTCATCTCACTGATACCAGGTTGTAGCCCAGTGTCATGGGTTTTTCGTCTCACTGATACCAGGCTGCAGCCCAGTGTCTGGTTTTGTCGTCTCACTGATACCAGGCTGTAGCCCAGTGTCGTGGTTTTGACCTCTTACTGATACCAGGCTGTAGCCCAGTGTCGTGGTTTTGTCGTCTCACTGATTCCAGGCTGTAACCCAGTGTCGTGATTTTGTCGTCTCACTGGTACCAGACTATAAAACAGTGTCGTGGTTTTGTCGTCTCACTGGTACCAGGCTGTAGTGTAATGAAATATAGGCAGAAAGGGGTGAAACGAATAAATACATTTAAGAACACGATCAAAGCATACTAATCCATCGCTGTGTGACATGACAAAAATGGGTGATTAGAAAGCAGGCCTGGCCAGCGATACAGAACATCTGCACGATGACCAGAGTTGAATTGAGTGCGGTTATCATAGTATAACCATGACATCTGACAGTGAAGGACGAAACATTCGACGAGTACCCGTGAGCAACCAGATGCACTGTGACCAGCTGAAGAGATACGTTCATCCAAACGTGACCACCAAAGACAGGTGACAGGGGAGTGATTGAGAAGGCACGCCAGAAAGAGCGGGAAAGCAAGGGGGAGGAGAAAGGCAGTTAGGACTGGACCGCTTGAGAGACCAGTCAGGAAAACTAGAGCTGGACTTCGTTTATAAGTTATATATATATTAAACTTGGAGTTTAGCTAAGAGAGTGATTAAGGAACTCATTGAGAGACATAAGAATAGCCAGTAATAAGATAATGAAGTGCTCTTATAATATTGTTATTGAATGATTCATTCTGTTTGACTTGATAAGTTTATTAATTAAAAAACTGCTGTGTAATTGTTACATCACTGGCCTTGTTCTTGAGTACGATCGAAGAGAGCTACGAACTATATCCATTCACCTTGGCCGAACTAGGCACATCTATTTCTTGGGGGATGTCAAGGCACGACTGTGCCACAGTAGAACAGTGTCGTGTTTTTTGTGTATTTGTCTCGCAGTCTCGGGTGGCTTGGGGGATGAATTGTTCCATCTTTGTTGTTGTTGTTGGGTATTTCAATTGCCTTCTTCCCAGATTTTTGTTGTAAAAAAGTCTGACATGCAGTTTTATCTGGCTGCATTCTCACTAGATTGCCGACCATATTGTTTGTTGACAATATAATTTAGAAACGATCTTATTCCAACTTTCTCTCTAATGCCGACATTCGTATCCCTCTCCCTTTGTGTGTGTGTTGTTAATGACCCCACGGAGACAGCCTATTTTACAGGTAGTTATTTTCTGTTTTAGTGCCCAGTTCTTGTCCATGTTTAACTATGATAGCATGAAGTAGGAAAGAAAATGAAGGTATCGTTTGCTGTTCTACTGGAAAAAAGACATTTGGGCGTCTAAGCAGTGCGGCTAGTTGATATGTGATAACATTTTACAACAAAACCAGCCACAGCAATTATTTTTTTTCTCCTACTTCTTCTTCGCGTTTACCAGCGATAAACTCCCAGGAAAAAGCTCTGGCTGTTCATCCACTTCTTGACTCCAGTCTCGATCTAGAACTTGAGTGTTGCATCCGAAACCGTTTCACAGATCCGTCTAATCTGTGTGCAGACTGCTGATTTCTTGCCACTGAGCCAGACACTCCGCCGTCGAAGAAAGCCGCCAATTCGTCTACTCCTACGACATGCTTGTTAGACAGGCAAGGCTTATACTTGATTTGCCCTATAATGGAGCCCCGTAACGAACCCTCTAAGGGACCACAGAACCTAACATCATCATCATGTGCCCTGCCAACTGGCGTAGGCGCTCATGCGTCTCCACATATCACGATCCCTGGTTGACCGGAACAGCTCTATTGGTAATATCCCTCCATGCCATCATTTTAGCCCATCTAGCATCATCCCTCTTGGTCTGCCTCTACCCCTTTTTCATCCGCATTACCCACATGGAGACAATGAGTATTTCAACCTCAAGCTTGGAACTTGCATATCTAGCCATCGCGTTACTGAGGGTTATAAAGTGTTTGATCTAAATAATCATCTTATACTCATCGACCTCATTTAGTATCCCTAGTCAGTAAGCACGATTTGTGTCTACCAGGGGACTGTCTATTAATTTACCTTTATATTAGTGGCCTGGCTGATACAACTGTATGTTAGTCTAACCTTAAACAAGCCTCACACGGTATAATGAAAAACCCTATAGTTGTGGTGTAGTGACTAATAGCTAGCCTGTGCATCCGGATGACGTCGGTTCAAATACGGAGCTGGTCATTTTTTTTTTTTTTAAATTCACCTTGGCTCTCAAGTCGACACAGCCCTAAATGGATATTAGGTGGTCATTGGAAGTAAAGCCAGTCGGTTCGATGTTGACCACATAACCCACAGAGTGCCAGTTGGTGCACTAAATAGTCTTGCACTATATGCCCAATACGCCTAACATCGAGGGGAAGGTGGTAAATACACGCAATAAAGACAGTCATTCATAATTTCTGAAAAACGGTAATTCACACATACCCTTAGAATAGTAATTCACACACTCTGTTAAGGCAACAATGCCCAAATACCGTTAAGAAGTAATTCACACATGCTAAAAAATAGTAATTCACCAATGCTAGGAAAAAAGTAATTTACAAATGATGGAAAGACAGTAATTCACATATTCTGGAAAGACAGTAATTCATATATGCTGGGGGGGGGGGGGGGGGACAGTAATTCACACATGCTGGAAAGACAGTAATACACACATGCTTAAAAAAAGGGATTTACACATGCTGGAAAAACAGTAATTCACACATGCAGTAAACAGTAATTCGTACATGCAGTAAACAGTAATCTGAAAAGACAGCAATTCACACAACACATGCCGTTAAGACAGTTAGTCATACATACCGTAAAAACAGCAATTTATACGTGCGGTAAAGATAGCAGATCAAAAATGTGGTAAAGATAGCAATTCATACATGCTTTAAATATAGCAAATCATACATGCAACAAACCCAGTAATTCATGATGCAATAAACACAGTAATTCACGCATGCAGAAAGGGAAAACATGAGGAAGAGGAGGAGAAAAAGAAGAAGAAGAAGAAGCATGCAGATTCGAACCAAAGACCTCTAAACTGTATAAATGTTGATCAAATAAATGTTTTTTTCAAGCCGTCTTCATTTATTTTCTTCTTCTTCTTCTTCTTCTTCTTCTTCTTCTTCTTCTTCTTCTTCTTCTTCTTCTTCTTCTTCTTCTTCTTCTTCTTCTTCTTCTTCTTCTTCTTCTTCTTCTTCTTCTTCTTCTTCTTCTTCTTCTTCTTCTTCTTCTTCTTCTTCTTCTTCTTCTTCTTCTTCTTCTTCTTTTTCTTCTTCTTCTTCTTCTTCTTCTTCTTCTTCTTCTTCTTCTTCTTCTTCTTCTTCTTCTTCTTCTTCTTCTTCTTCTTCTTCTTCTTCTTCTTCTTCTTCTTTTTCTTCTTCTTCTTCTTCTTTACTTCCTCTCTTGCCGCTTCGGGTGTCGAGGGAGATATACAGTTCTGCTTCCTGCTCTGTGGCTGCTTCGACCATAGACAAATCGTGGTGCTGTAGAGTTTCTTTGATGTTATCTTCCCATCTTGTTTTTGTCTACCTCTTACTCTGCGTCCTTCTTCTCATTTGATATATATCGTGTATGGTATAGCATCAGAAGGCATCCTCTCCAAGTGGGCAAACCATTTAATATTTGTTGTCTTTGTCTGTAATTTAGAATTGGTTTTGTGCGGCCTTTTTCTCGTTTGACCTCATTCCTGATTTTATCTCTTCTGGTCACTCATACTGTCTTTCTCAGACATTTCTATGGTTACTAATTTTTTGGGTTGGTTTTGTTGTGAGTGACCATGTCTGGCACTGGTAGCATAGGGTGGGAATCAATATGCTTTGTATGAGATGATTCTTTGTGCTGATTGGGATTGCCTTATGCTGTAAGAAGGGAAGCTAGCTGTCCCAGTACTTGGCCTGCTTTGCTGCATCGTATGTTTATTTCGTCGTTCAGGTTACCATCTTCAGTGAATGTTATTTCAAGATATTTAAAAGATGCCTGTCTAATGTGTCCCCCCCCCCCCCCCCCCCCCAGAGGCCAAGACCTTGTAGTTGTGCGGGAGCTTGAGAACCTCAGTGATCCAGTGAGCTATGCCGACGAGAACGTATGTTCCTGGCAGGGTCACTCAAGCCAGACAGGTCATTGGTGAGGGGCCAGACTAAAGATGGCCTCCCGGTCCTCCAGGCTCGGGGGTTGGGCCCAGTGTTGACAGCTCTGCCCCGTAAAAAATCTACAACGTTACTGAAACTTCAAGAGGAAATAAGTGCTCTAAACGTCCGGCGGTCTTGGGACAGAGTCCCTCTGTCAGCATGAACAACATGGGTGAAATCCGAAAGGAAGCCCATGACGGAAAAACAAGTCTGCTGTGTGTCAAAACCAAATTAAGAATTGGCTTCTGGAATGTAAGAACCATGTTTGAAACTGCCAAAACCACCCAATTAATTAAAGAAATGCAGAACTATAAACTGCATATTCTTGGAATTAGTGAAAGCAGGTGGACAGGGTTTGGAAAATAAACAACAGGTACAGGAGAAACAATAATATACTCTGGAAGAGATGATAACCTACATTCTGCAGGCGTGGCACTCATTTTAAAGAAAGGTTTGCACAAGCATCTCATCGAGTGGCACCCAATTAACAAAAGACTTATGACAGCACGATTCAATGGGAAACATGCCAAACTTATAATTATCCAATACTACGCACCGACTAATGAAGCTGAGGACGAAGATAAAGAAACATTCTTTAGGAGACTGCAAGAGGTAGTAGATAAAGTTCCAGCCCATGATATTCTATGCATTATGGGAGATCTCAATGCAAAAGTTGGTAGCAACAACTTGAATAGAGAACTATCAATGGGAAATCAAGGATGTGGTACAATTAATGACAACGGAGAAAGACTGAGTAACTTCTGCACGGCGAATAGACTTGTTATAGGAGGAACACTATTTCCTCTCAAGAATATACACAAGCTTACATGGATATCCCCAAATAGAAGAGATGTAAACCAGATCGACCATTTCATGGTAAACAGAAAATGGCGTGGGTCCCTACTCGATGTGCGTGTCAAAAGAAGAGCAGACGTAGGAAGCGATAATCACCTTGTAGTTGCTTTACTACGACTTAAACTCAAAAAAAGTTCACATGCAAGTTGAGACACAGACAGCACGCTACAATGTTAACCTTTAAAGAGAAAAAAGATATTGCCACTAAATTTATAGTAGAACTCAAGAATAGATTTCAAACCCTATCAAGAGACACAGACACACAAACTACAATCAGCATTCAAGACAGATGAAACCAGATCAAAGAAACATACAAATCAACTAGCAATAACATTTTAGGAACCAGGAAACAACACAACAAAGAATGGAAAAGCAGTCGAATCATGGACTATATTGCCAAGCGAAAAAGAATAAAGAGCCTCATAAATCACACTAAATCAGAACGTCAGAAAGACAAACTAATGTTAGAATATAGCGAACTAAATAAAATGACAAAGAAAAGTGCCAGAGCTGACAAGAGAAGATTTATGGAAAATCTTGCAGTAACAGCAGAAAATGCTGCTAAAACTCATGATCTACAAACCCTACACAAAATTACCCAGCAAATTTGCGGAAGCAGAAACAATTATCACAGCACACCTATCAGAGATGACCAAGGCATACTGCTCACCACAGAACAAAAACAAGACATGCAGTGGACAAAACACTTCTCCAACCTCTTGAACAGACCTGATCCTGAAAATCCCCTAGACATTCAACCAGCCTCTCAGGACATTGACATTATTACCGAACCACCAAGCAAACAAGAAATCCTAAAAACCATCGACATTTTAAAGAACAACAAAGCACTAGGAAAAGACGAACTAACTGCCAGCAAAACTTCTCAAAGTAGATCCCAACACAACTGCTAAGCATTCTAGAACCATTGTTCAAGCATATTTGGGAAAAAGAAGTGTTGCCTGATGACTGGAATGAAGGAACAATAGTCAAAATCCCTAAAAAAAAGGAGACAAGAGATTGCAATAATTGGAGGGGAATTACTTTGCTCACAGTACCAAGCAAAATATTTTGTAAAATTATCAAAATGCGGCTTGAAAAAAGTGTAGATAAATGCCTACGAGTGGAACAAGAAGGATTCAGAAAGGGCAGAAGGACAACTGAGCACATCTTCGCCATACGTAACATTTTAGAACAATGCAATGAATGGCAGAGAAGTAAATATATTAATTTTGTGGACTGAGAAATCTTTTGACAGCGTACATAGAGACGGCCTGTGGAAAATTTTACGACATTATGGAATTCCATAAAAAATAGTCAACAAAATTGCTATAAAGACTTTTCCTCCAGTATAAAAAATTACATCTTTCCCAGTAAAGACAGTGTAAGACAGGGATGTGTTGTCATCTCTCCTCTTCAGTCTTGTGATTGATTGGATACTAAAGAACACGGTAGACAGGACATTAAGAGGCATACGATGGACTCCATTCACCATGCTGGAGGACCTTGATTTTGCAGATGATATAGCACTCTTATCACATAAACATGAACACATACAAGAAAAAAGTAACAAACTACTCAGCACAGCAGAAATAGTGGGACTGAGAATAAATACAAAGAAAACTAAGATCATGACAAGCAGTCCAAACCAACAACCAGTGACCATAAATAATCAAACTCTTCAAAATGTAGAAAATTTCACATATCTTGGCAGTGTGGTATCCCTGCCTGGAGGGACCGAAGACGATATACAGTCACGTCTGAACCAAAACTAGAGCTGCTTTTGAAAGGATGAGGCAAATCTGGAAATCCAACAATTACTGCAGAGGAACGAAACTCCGACTCTACAAGAGCATCATTTTGTCAGTTCTTCTTTATGGAGCGGAATGCTGGAGAATGACCAAAAAGGATGCACTCAAGCTTTTCACCTTCCATCACACATGTCTACTTAGAATTATCAAAATTTTCTGGCCAGATACAATCCCAAACACTCAACTACTTCAAGTCACAAACCAAGAAACTTTAGACAGTATGATAACCAAGAGAAGATGAAAATGGCTTGGCCACGTTATGAGAATAAATCCTGATATACCTGCCAAAACAGCTCTCACATGGACACCAGAGGGAAAGAGAAAACAGGGGCGCCCAAAAACAACATGGAGACGAACGATGGAAAGTGACCTGAGTGCGGCATCTTTGACATGGAAAACTGCACTGAAGATTGCACAGGACAGGAAAGCATAGGAAGTCCTCTCTGAAGCCTCATGTGCCACTAGGCATAACGAGAACTGATGATGATGTCTAAAGTGTGTATGCTCTAGTGAAACCGGGTCTACTCTTATTTGTCTTGGTTGGATAAGATACTCCTCCAGTGTGATGGCAGTCATGACGTGGGCTTGATCTAAAGAGTTTTCATTTTTCAGATACAGCAGGGACTCTCAGTGGAACCTGGCCTCTGCAGTGTTTTATTTTATTGTTGTGCTCCGGCTTCTCCTTCTTCCTCACCAGACCCCGGTTCAGTGTCTACTCCCGAGTCTAGCTCGGGTCCCTGCACCCAGGTTGGCTGAACAATGACTGCAAAGTGTACTCCTCGTAATCTGTGTATATGCTCATTTCCCTCTTCATCAGTCATCACGATTATCAAATCATGTACGGGTCCACAACTCCTTACATGGATTTTAAAGGAGTACATTCTTCTTCTTTTGTCAAAATCTGCTTGTGCCGCTAGGCGTCGCAGTCTATCAGATGATCGGCAACCGATCCAGGGCGCGCTCAGTCGCTTCATATGCCGTGATGTTATGAAGTCTCAAGTTGTCCGTGACTCCTTCAATCCATCTTCTTCTTGGTCTTCCCCTGCCTCTTGTTGTTTCGATTTTCATGTTGTATGCTCTTGATGCTGGCATCGTTGGTTCCATTCTCATTAGGTGACCAAACAAGTACATTAATTTCTGATATTTCAAAAAAAAAAAAAAAAAATGTCTTTATTTATTCACTAATAAAATAACAGGAATACAGCAGCTTTCCTAACACTTCAAACAGTTGTAAATCGGAATGAGAATATTAACACTGATTCAAATTATAACATTTTAAACTATAATTCCTGATTAGCCTGCCCACTACTTCCACAACAGTAAGGCCTGACTTCCTTCTCACAACGCTGGCCGGTCCTCCTCTTCTCCTCCTTGAGGGGTCCGGGCATTCGCTTATATAGGTGCCACTAGTTCTCTTCCAAACCTTCAGAACCTTCCAGCAACATGTTTTGCCAGCTCTATTGCGTTTTCAACAGACAGGACTAGTAAAGGTATTTCAAAAATGTTGACAACATGTTGTTTTTACGGTGATAGAGTCACGTGATGTCTAGCCAAACTGCTGGAAGTCTCGTGGGAGCCAAGGACACCAAGTACTTTCAGTCGGTCACTAAGCTTAGTGAAAAGGTTAAAAAACAAAACAAGGGTGAAGGCCATGATGGGCCTGTTGTTTCAACAGCCCAACAATGGAACGCAATTTAGGTAGGGACTCTGTTACACTAGTGCTATGTCTAAATCCTGCTCCTTTCTACATATTGAAATTATTTATGTCTCTTCGATGTTGATTCTCATTTATTAAATTTACATATTCATTCGTGGATGTGAGATGTGTATCTGCAATCAAGGCCTGGTCATCGGCAGAGAGTAAGTTCCTTGATGTTACTATTATTTTCGTTCCTGGATCAGGCATCTATGCTGATACTGTCAATGTAGGTGGTAAACAGGAGTTGCGATAAACACATCCCTGTCTTCTTCATCATCAGTTGCCTTGCCGACTGGTGTGGGCAATCATGCCTCTCCACAAACTGCGATCTCCTGCAGCATGTATCAGTTTATGTGCTGACACACCTCCATGCCATGCAACAAGACTGTCAAGAATCTTCTCTCGTTGTCTTCCTCTATCTCTCCTTCCACAAATCTTTCTAGTGGTCACAACATGTTCTATTTTCCCTCTTCACATGACATGTCTGACTGATGACTGTCTCCTTCTGATGTATGGTGATAAGTTGTATTCGGTCTACCGCCTTTTTCAAAACCTTTTGGTTGCGCTTTTTGGCTGTCTAAGATATTCTAAGCATTATCGGTTAAACCACGTCTCCGAGGCCTCAAGAAATTGTTTGGCCTGCTACCGATTGTCCAGGACTCACAGCCATATGTTAAAACTGGATGTGTGTAGCAAGCAAGAATTCTTTTCTATCTCTCAATGACAAAGATATATTACATAAGAATTTCTTTATTTTATAAAATGCAGTTTTTGCGTGTCCTATTCTGCTTCCTATCTTGGTGATGCATCTTCCATCTGATGTTATCCGTGTGCCCAGATACTTTAATTTCTGTACTTGTAGCAAAAAAAAAAAAAAAAACACCATCGATTTTTATTACGCATTTAGGAATAATTCTTTTCTCTGATACCTCCATTACTTCTGTCTTCCCATTATTCAAACTGAGGCCCATTCTTCCACTTTCTAACACCACACTGTCCATCATTTCCTGTAGTTTTTTTCTGACTTGTTGCTATCAAGACAGTGTCATCAGCATAACGCAGATCGTTTCTATTGTGCCCACCAACCACAATTCTGGGCATATCAATTAAAGATCTCATTATATATTCACTGTATAATGAAAAAAAAAGTCAGGTAACAGTACACATCCTTGTCGTACGACCCTCTTTATTCTCTAAAATGTACCTAAACAGTTATTAATTCTTATAGCTGCGGTTTGCTGCCAGTACAAATTCTTTATTATTCGTAGATCTTTGTCATCAATGTTTAATTTTTCTAACAGTTTATTTCTTCTTCACGTTTCTCACAGTCAAAAGCTTTTCTATAGTCTATGAAGCATATGTACAAACCAGTCTTCACTTCTATAGCTCTTTCTGACAATGTCTTTAGGATGTATATGGCATTGTTTGCACCTTTTCCTTCTTGTTCATCGCTTGTTCATCCACAATGTTCATCGCTGGTTTCTGGTTTAATTTTGTTTCTTATTCTTCTCATAATTATTCTCAGTAAAATCTTAGTCATGTGACTCATAAGACTTATTGTGCGATGGTCTTCACATTTTAAAGTGCCTGCTTTCTTTGGCAGAGCTATAAATATGGATTTTAAAAAGTCATTTTGAATAAACCCACTATTATAAATATCATTTAAAAGTTTAGTTATTTTTTCAATTCCAAAATCTCCCAGTGCTTCGTTTTCTTCCAGTGAGATGTTGTCTGGCCCGGGTGCTTTTCCTAACTTCATATGATGCAAACATCCTCTACTTATGCAGTCATTATTGGTGAATCATCATTGTTGGTCTGCAGTTCTACATCTGGTCTATTATCATCATACAATTCCCCTATATACTCTGTCCATCTGTTTATGATAAAATTTTTTTCCATTAATAAATCACCATCTTTTGATTTTAAACATCTAGTGCTGTTACGTGTCATCTTTCCTGTTAACATATTTATCTGTTGGTACATGGAACGTGAGTCTTTCCTGTTATTTTTCCCAACCTCTGTGCACATTTGTTCAGCCAGGTTTCTTTAGCTACTTTGCATTTGTCACTATTTCTTTTTGTATTCTAGAGTATTCTTCTTTATCATTCTTTTTTTTCCTTCTTTCATCCATCAACTGCAGAATTTCTGTTGACATCAATTTCTATTTTGCAACTCTATGGGTTGGTGATATTGTCTCTTTAGATGTCTGCTGAATTGACTCAACAAACATTTCCCACTGTTTATCTATAGTCTGTATGATTTCCATTGCATTATACCGATTAACACTTGCATTTCTTTTATTCCCAGTATTGTGACTATATTTTTTAGCCATCGTTTATTTTATTTTATTTCATTTATTCCGCATCACATTTTTTAAACGTCGCTCACGTCACCCCTTAGAGATCTACATACTCTCCATTCCTCTTTTGTGTAGTCCACTTGTGTTTGAAAAAGGCTGCCTGGCCGAAACGTTACGTTGTGTTGTTTTGTGCACGTTTTCCTTTTTCCCATTTTGTTGAGCTTTTTAGTCAAATTTCTCTGGAATTCATTGTATTAGCTTGACTGCAGTCACCCCCATAGTTTCACCATTTTTGCATTATACCGGTTTTGTACAGTGACATTGTACTGTTCCTTAATTTCGTTATCCGTTCTAAGAATTGCTAAGTTTAACTTGATGTTCTGTGGTGTTTTTCTAATATTCTTTAGTTTTATTCTAATCTTTCCTATAACTAGAGCATGTCCGCTCCTGGTCTAGTTTTTGCTCCAACTAAGCTGCTCTGGAATCTTCTTGAAATCAAAATATAATCAATCTGATTGCGGACATTATCGCCAGGACTTTTCCAAGTCCACAATCTTCGAGGATGGTGTTTATCTATCACCTTTCACATTCTTTTCTCCTAGGCATAGCCACCCGTTATTCCGTACACTTTTTCACTCCCTATTTTCGCGTTGAAATCTCCAAGTAACATTGTTACTTCACAATTTTTGCATTGATCAAAAGACATGTCTAACTTGCCATAAAATGCGTGAATATCTTTCTCTGAACTATCTGCTGTTGGGACATAAGTCTGTACTAAGTTGATGTCAAACGGTCTGCCGTAAAGGTTTCCTAATAGTACTCTATCTGATATTGTCCAAAATCCTTTCACTGTTTTTGAGTTCTTTAGATCCAAAATAATACCAACTCCCTTGCTATATGCCTTCCCAACTGAGTAAATAATTATGTGCTGATCTGAATACTTTTCCCCTGCTCATGGATATCGCATTTCACTAATTCCTAATATGTGGATGTTGATTCTCTTCATTTCCATCTTGATGTTATATTGCTTTCCATTTTGTATAAGTGTTCTGACAGTCCATGTATCAATGTTCAGGATGTTTCTACCGTTTAGTTTTTCTACAGTAGCCGGATTCTCTTACTCCACATGTTATTTTGAATGGTTTAGATGTTCCCTGATTTATTCTAACTACGCTTCTACAATCGCTATATAAGCTTTTGCAAACTTCACTTACTCCATATTGAGCCATTACTTTCTATAGTTTTTGTCTATCGACCTTGTCGAAAGCTTTCTCCTGGTCTACAAATGCTACAAATAGGTTCTGACCATATTCGATGGAGACTCTGGGTCTAACAACCCCTCCCCCCCCCCCAACCCCCATAGAGTGTTGCAACCTATGTCAGAGGCATTCTCTTTCTTGGAATGAAAACGTAAATGCAAAACATCACAGAAACTAAACAACAGAGCGGGACAAACCCGTAGCCTTCAGGGATATCGACCAACCCAACCAACTTGTAAATGAAAAGTGACCAACTCTATTTGCGGAGGCTAACGTCAAACTAACCCAAACTAACCTTGTGGTCCAGGTTGAGGCAGGGTGTAGGCAGAAAAGCCACATTTCTCCAAGGTTTACGGTACCTATCATGGAATCAAGCCCGAAGGTTTGTGATATCCATAGTACCGAGCCAAAGGGTTCACAACCCATGGTTTCTGGATATTTTTTTTTTTTTAAAAAGTAACCTTTAACTTCCACAGATTTTGTAATTTTGTGAAAACTTTTCTGGCGTTTCTTAGTTGTGTTTCAAAATCTCGGTCAGGTCCCCCATCTGTACCTACAAGACTGCCTGAAAAGGTGCGTGACGCGTTATCTTATAGTGAGATATTATCAGAATAAACTTGAAAATTGTCTGTCTAAATTATTCTCATTATCTTTGTCTTTCCCTTGTGGCTTTTTTGTTTGTTTTGTTTCTTACTGTTGTGATCTCTCATCAAGTTTGTTTAATTTATCTGAGGTCGAGAGTGAGATAGAAGAGTAATGCCATCAGCAAAGTGCAGAATCGCGTTGTTTAGTTGAGGTCAACAGAACTGCATGTCTGGTTGTAACTGATGCGCTTTGTACATCCCAGGCTGTTGCCAGTAGACAAATGGTAATATTTACTGCAAGAATATTTAAAGGCACACCCGCTGTACAGATGTATGTTTTCCTATACATGCTGTAAGGAACTTCCTTGGCGGTGTTCAATTCGTCTGCATGTTGTTCCTGGTTTAGTAGCAGTGTTTTACCTGTGTTGTCTTTTGGTTTGCAAAGTGTCCATACGCATCAGGCTTATGTTGAGGTTTGCGTGTGTTGGTATCATGACCCCATAGTGGGGAAAACAAGAATAAACTCACTGCCCCCCCCCCCCCCCCCCAAAAAAAAAGCATGTCGTAGTAGTCGACTGACTGGGCACTTCCTTAGGAGTCGGAGTACATCTTCTGGAGTGGCAAGGAACAATCAACTGCACATGAGTAATTCAGTAAAACGTATGTACACGCAAAGCTCAGGATCTATCACAAAGCCAAAGTCCTAAAGGACCAACAACCAAGACTGTCCCCCATAGCTTACAGTCGGTGAGCAAAAAACAGAAGAAGTATTTATGTACGCGCGAAAAACAAACACATTACCACACAACGAATGAGGATTTGAATGCACGACAAATAAATATATAGACACAAGATACGTGAATACACAATATGAAAGAAAAAACAAGTATATCGATAACAACAAATCAGGGACAAAGTAGCCGATGTGTAGCCTAAAGGGAAAGACGATAGAAAGCAGAGATATTTACCGAAGAATAGTGTCTGTTGCTTGCTCATTCTCCAATATAGTCAGGTAGAAAGCTAATACGAGGGCCCATAATTTCTTCTTGCTATTCTTGTTTAGACTATCTTCTTATCTCCCTACCTCTGTCTTTACCTCTTTCTTCGCTGATTCCCTGAGTTGGTCTCTTTCTCACACACCCTGTCTCTCTGCAACGATCTCTCTCTCACACACCCTGTCTCTCTGCAACGATCTCTCTCTCTCACAGTATCTATCTACATCTTACTATTTGTGTATTGTGTGTTTAACATATGTATTTTGTAGACTCTCTCTCGATCATCTTCTTTATTCTTCGCCCCGCCTTCTCTCTCTCTCTCTCTCTCTCTCTCTCTCTCTCTCTCTCTCTCTCTCTCTCTCTCTAGTTGGTCTGTCTCCCAATTTTCTACCGTTTTCTCCCTCTTCTTCTGTCCCTCTCAAGGTCATTCACTTTTCTTCTCTCGGCGCATCTCTCTCTCTCTCTCTCTCTCTCTCTCTCTCTCTCTCTCTCTCTTTATCTCTCTTCTGTTTCTTCCCCTCTGTTTACGATCTGTGTCTTCTCTCACTTATGTCTCTACCTATTGTATAGTCACCCCTACCCATCGCTCTCTCTCTCCTCTTTCTCCCTCTCAGCGTCTCTCTCTCTCTCTCCTCCTCCTCTCTCTGTTTCATCTTACTTGGTGTCCTTCTCCATCTGATTTTCTCAGTATGTCTATTTTTGTCTACCTCTCTCTGTTCTATTTCAAGTAAATCCCCATATCATTTTCATGTCAAAATTTATCTATGTCTTTCTCCAACTGTCTCTGTCTTATCTGTCTGTCTGTCTGTCTGTCTCCTCTGTCTGTCTCTCTTTAACTCACCTGTATCACACGTCTTGTTTCAACTCTCATGTGTCTTGTCCGCTGTTTCCATCTCCTCTATGTTTCTCTTTCCTCTGCATTCTCCCCGCCAAAAGTCCACATGTCACTGTAACATAATGACGATCTGTTGCCTCGTTCTGGTGTCCACGATACGCCAACATTCTGTCAGTCTGGTCTGTAACAGCAGGTCAGCTCATGGGCAATGTTCTTGTGTCCAAGCGATGAGAGTCCACTTGTCCCAGTGTAAACAGCCTTGCCCAGAGGCGACTGTTCCAATACTTTATTGGTGTATTTCTCTCTCACTCTTTTTTTTCCTCTCTCTCTCCCTCTCCCACATTCTTCGCTCACTCGCTCTTTCACTTCATCAATCAATAATATAATAAATCACTCGCTCACTCACTCACTCACTCACTCACTCACTCACTCACTCACTCACTCACTCACTCACTCACTCACTCACTCACTCACTCACTCACTCACTCACTCACTCACTCACTCACTCACTCACTTACCCTCTCGTTACAAATAAATATTGAACCACTTTTCGTGACCATTAAAAGGAAACATTCAATCGCTGATTAGCGTAGAAGAATGAAACTTGCACTACACATCAAAACTAACACATGAGACAAATTACTAAATTTTGTCGCCTTCTGACAGTCCCCTTGAATAAAATAGCTACTCTTATCTCAGTTTGTTTTGGGGGCATTTTATTTAATTGTTTACCAACAATTTCTTTGCGTGATCATAAAACAGTTTTACAGATGCTTTCTTCAAATAATCAGTTATGATCACTGAAACTATGTTTAAGTCTATGGGTCAGTGCCCATGAGAGTTCGATCTGTCCTGCTATTGAATAGATGGTAACCTAAGCGGCGTTCGTGACCAGTCGGACATTAGAACAACTATTTTCCGTTTCAACTGACTGACGGGGCGTCTCTATTGTCCCATATCAAACGTTTTATTTTCATAAACAACTCAAATTGTTTCCAAAGATGTACTTTCTAAAATGCTAATTTAGGAAACAATTATATGATTTCTTTAGCACTCTTGTCTTGTAATACGCACATATTTAATTCTGTCTGACTACAAACACAGACACACACACATTCACACACATCCGCACACACGTATATATATACTGTCTAACTGCTTGCCTGTTTTTTCAGTCAGTCAGTCAGTCTGTCTGTCTGTCTGTCTGTCTGTCTGTCTGTCTGTCTGTCTGTCTGTCTGTCTGTCGGTCTGTCTGTCTGTCTGTCTGTCTGTCTGTCTGTCTGTCTGTCTGTCTGTCTGTCTGTCTGTCTGTCTGTCTGTCTGTCTGTCTGTCTGTCTGTCTGTCTGTCTGTCTGTCTGTCTGTCTGTCTTTCTGTTTTTTATGTGAGAATCAGACACCAACTGAAAAGTGCAAAGTGCTATATATATCCAGCATTGTCCATTCCGTATCCAGGATTGTCCAGTGTGTGTCCAGCATTTCCCATTCAATGTCCACTATTGTATATTCGGTGTCCAACAGTGTCCATTCCATGTCCACTCTTGTTGATGCACTGTCCAGCATTGTAAATTGTGTGTCCAGCATTGTCTATTCCATGTCCACTATGGTAGATTCCGTGTCCAGCATTGTCCATTGCGTGTCCATCATTGTCCACTGTGTGTCCAGCATTGTCCATTTCATGTCCACTATTGTCTATTAGGTGTCCTGCATTGTCCAATTCATGTCCACTATTGTCTATTTGGTGTCTGGTATTGCCCATTCCATGTCCACTATTGTCGATTTGGTTCCAGCATTGTCCGCTATGTGTCCACTATAGTCTATTCGGTGTCCAGTATAGTCAATCCCTGTTCACTATTGTCAATTCGATGTCCAGCATTGTCCACTTTATGCCCACTATTGTCGATTCGGTGTCCAGTATTGTCTATTATGTGTCAAGCATTGTCCATTCCATGTCCACTATTGTCGATTCCTGTGTCAAGGATTGTAAATTGTGTGTACTTAATTGTCCATTCCATGTCATATTTTGTCGAAGGTGTCCAGTATTGTCGATTTGATGTCCAGCATTGTCCATTCTATGCCCACTATTGTCGATTTGATGTCCAGCATTGTCCATTCCATGTCCACTATTGTCGATTCGGTGTCCAGCATTGTCCATTCCGTGTTCAGCATTGTGCATTTTGTGTCCAACATTGTCCATTTCATGTCCAACATTGCCCATTCCGTGTTTCATCACTGTCGATTGTGTGTCCAGTACTGTCTATTCTGTGTCCAGCATTATCGAGTGTATGCCCGGCATTGTCAGTTCCATGTCCATTATTGTCGATTCCGTGTCCAGCATTGCCCATTCCATAACCATTATTGTCGATTCCGTGTCCAGTATTGTCCGTCCCATAACCACTATTGTCGATTCCGTGTCCAGTATTGTCCATTCCGTGTGTAGTATGAACATAAACAAAATATAAAACTAGCACCAAATGGTCGATTAACCTACACAGTCCCTAGTGAAAAGACAAGCCACACCCCCCTCACTCCTCAAAGACCCCCACCCACCGCCTGCCTACACCACAAAAAGTGGCAAATATCGGTGGCAACGCAGTTTTTATAGTCTGAGAACCCTCACTGGAAACTACAACATGTCATCGCTAATTAAAACAACTGTTTATGACATTCGACCAGTCCTACTTCCTCTACAATACGCATTGTTCTGATCTCCTATTCACAGTTAATATCTGCTTATTAATTTATTGATTTATTGATATTAGCTGGCACATTTCAATTGCTTGCGTCAAAGAAGCAACCCTCGCTACAGATGTGAATATAACGTCCCTAAAACATGTTTACAATGTTGGAGATGTAATTATTGCTGCAGCTTTCACCCGGCGTTTCCGTGAAGTGTACGTCAACTGGTCTGTGTGACGTATTGCAGGTTCAGTACATGTTGTTTTATTGCCAGTTAGTGTTCTTATAATATTGAAATGTGGTATTTACAACACGAAAATCTATGATGTGGATGGAGGTCGAAAATACTGGCAATCACAAAGCCAGATTCGTTCTTGGGTTACCCAGTGAAAATAGGTGAACCCAGGCGATAGACTAAGGAACATGACTTTACTTGATGAAAAAATTGCTCTTGTTGAATCAATATGAGTGATGTTTCTATATTTAACACTAATAAGGCTATAAAAAACCAAAACCGAATAGGACTTGTTAAAAATGTAGTTGATCAAATAAAGACCATCTTCGGCAATAAAACCACACCTTAGATGTCAGGAAAGGAATTCTTGAACGCTATATGTAACATATAGCTGTGACACACAAGTGGAAAATTTGTTGAGGTTTCGGAGATGTGGAAGAATTTTTAACTCTCCTTGGACAATCCAAAAAAGAGCAACAATGATGATTTGAAGGAGGAGAGGGCACGACGATATATCAAGGCAAACATCAGAAAGAGACAGTCATGCGCGTGTTTGGTCACATAATGAGAAGAAGGAAACTGGAACAGATTGTTACCACTGTAAAGATGTGTAGGAAAAGAAAATGAGGAAGACAAGGCAAGAATATTCATTGAATTTTTTTTAATCAGGTCATGGAGGTGGGGGGGGGGGGGGCGGGGGCACATGAACTAAATCATGACGTTTAAGACAGCCAATGATGAAGGGTAATGATGACGATGGCCTTTAATCTGCTGGCAAACAGTCCGTCAGTTTTTCTAAAAAAAAAAAAATGTCTAATGTCAATAGGAAAAAAGAAGACAGATCTAAACATAGCAATAGAATACAAAGGCATTAAACAGGCATCTGAGTTTAAATATCTGGGAACTACATTTACCGAAGATGGGAAATTGGATAAAGAAATTAACATTAGATGCAGTAAGCCAAACCAAGTATTAGGACAGCAAGCCCCCCTCTTACAGCATAAGACAATCCCAATCAGCACAAAGAGACATCTTATTCAAAGCATATTTATTCCAACTCTGTGCTACCAGTGCCAGACATGGTCACTCACAACAAACCATAAAAGAAAATTAGTAACCACGGAAATGAGATGTCTGAGAAGGGCTGTAGGAGTGACCAAAAGAGATAAGATCAGGAATGAGATCATAAGAGAACAAGTCGGCACAGAACCAATTCTGGATTACATACAAAGACAGCAAGTGAAATGGTTTGCACACTTAAAAGAGAATGCCTTGTGACACCATACCATACAAAGCATACATGGAAAGAGAAGAAGGACGTAGAGCACGGGGTAGACCAAGAACAAGATGGAAATATAACATCAGAGAAACTCTACAACAGCACGATGTACCTATGGTCGAGGCAGCCAGAAGAGCTAGAAACAGAACCTTATATCTCCCTCGACACCCACAGCGGTAAAAGAGGAAGTGAAGAAGAAGAAGAAGAATGATGAAGGGGATTGATTGCCCACATCAGTCAGCGAGTCTTTCGATGGTAATGATGACGATGGCCTTGAATCTGCTGGCAAACAGTCCGTCAGTTTTTCAAGAAAAAAAAAGCGGTACGTTCAACCAGCATTCCTGCAATGGGAAGCTTTTGGTTGTAATTATGACTTTGGTTATTTTTCGCCATTTAAGAAGTCTCAAATGCTGTCACATACCAACTATCACCTCTGCTTAAACATCCAGATATAACCATGAAGACCAAAAGACAATTGATAAACACCATCTTCATTCCAACACTCTGCTACCAGTGCCAGACATGGACAATCAACAAGACCCATGAAAGAAAAATAGAAGCCTGTGAAATGAAATGTCTAAGAAAAGCAGCGAATAAGACCAGACTAGACAGGATAAAGAATATAGACATTAGAAACACTGTCAAAACTACACCATGTTTAGACTACATAGAACATCAAAGAATGAAATGGTTTGGACATCTAACCAGGATGAAAAATGTTCAAATAACATCACAAATTTTCAACCAAAGAAGCTCAGGATATAAGGCAAGAGGAAGACCAAGGAAACTGTGGATTGACGGGGTCTCCGAAACCTGCCAAAAGCATGGCCTCAGAACATCAGATGCTGCCCGCCTTGCTTATGACAGGAACTTGCATCTCCCCACAACGCTTAGCGGCATACGTGGAAGGAAAAAAGTAAAAGTAAAGAAGTCTCAATATTTCTCTCCACCAAATTGCCCAGAAAAGGAGTCTTGCAGCGTTGATGTTATCAATGGAGACAGACCCAGATACTGTCTCTGTGTTTATACAGTCTAAGAACCCTCACGGGAAACTACAACATGTCGTCACTAATTAAAGCAATTGCTTACGACATTCGAGAAGTCTTACTAATAAAATCGCTGCCATCATTGGAGGACATATCCACAACCGACATCTAGTTCCAGGTTACTCTTCAGTTCTAGACGATCGACTTTCATGTCAGCGGCTTTTATTTTAATACTCGACCTCTCTCCGCAGAACGATTAGTCTGCTGATTTCAACGTCGCTTAAAACACTATCTTCGTAGCTCCAGCAAGGGTCCAGATACATTGGACCTTCATTAGACGCCTCTTAAGAACCAATCGAGCAGTCCGTCAGTCGATATGAGGTAGGATGGTCAGTTCCAATCCACGTTGCCTTTATTTCCCAGACATTTCTGAAGATTGTCTAGCACCAACAGTAATGTCGCTGGGTCATCCCCAGATACGAACTGATGGAAATACACACTGGGCTGATCCCGGACTACTGACTCTACTCTGCAGGGAAGCACAAAATGTAGCAACCGAAATTGGGGAAAGAAAATACAGTTAGAAACTGAAATTGGAAAGAAAAGGAAATTTAGAGACAGACAGCAGCTGAAATAGCAACTAGATTTGAAAAAAAAAAAAAAAATGTAGGAATTTAAACAAATAAAAGCAAAGCTATCATTAATAGTCACAGAGTCAGCGAAGTTAACATAACAGACTATGCCAAAATGTCTGGAAGATTAAACAAGCAATGCTCAGCATTCAACAGTGTTAAACAGAGCTGATTTCCTGAACACTTGACATCAATGGTCGATCACCCGGATGTACCGACGCACAGATTACTGCGCGTCTGTAGCGGTGACTGAAACCCTGCAATCACAGACCGTTTTGTGGGCCCTTTCACCGTCCAGTCGAGCTCTCATTACTACATCAAGCGAGAGGATCAAAATGAAGTTCGCATAATCAAATCACAATGAAGATCACGTCTAGATAAAGGCTCATAAAGGCATTCAGCCAGGTTTTTATGTGGGTGCCCAGGAGCAGACCGACTGAAACCAGACACGCTATGTCCCTAATGTACAACACACGGTTGTGTTCTTCCACACTATCTGTGGCTATATCAAGCTTTTGTTTGCTGTTGAACGTTTTCATTGTTCATTCCTTCATAAGGAGAAGGAAAAATGACACATTACTACAAGTGTTGAAAAAGTAACAGACTCTTGTCCATGCCTTTATGCGTTTAGGACAATTAAGGCAAGACCGATTTTAAATAATCGATCGGCACTTGGAAGGTGATGTGATAAACACCATGCCGGTAACTTTTACTTCCCATGGCCTCATCTGGTTCACATTTAAGGCTGGACTGACCTGGGAGCCAGGGTAAAAATGTCAGTGAAGTCAAGAAACCAGTTTAACGCAAGTGCTTTTGTGGACACCTGTCGCCAGAATCGTCGCTTGTATAGACCAGTGGGTGATGTGATTAACGCTGGCAACCTTTACATGCTTTGACATTCATCGTCATCAAGTGCCTGGCCGTCTGGCGAAGGCGATCATGTCACACCATATTCTGCGACCTGCCTTCATCAGTTCAATTGTTGACAAACATCTATGCAGTGCCAGAATGCTGTCAAGAATCTGCTCACGTTGTCTTCCCCTTCTTTCTTTTGACAGATATTTTCAATTGTCACAACCCATTCCAGTTTCCTTCTTCTCATAACATGACCCATAAATGATGACTGACTCTTTCTTATGTTTGTGACAAGAAGTCTTCGAGCCCTTATCTCTTTCAAGACATGTGAGATGCTTTTTTTTTAACAATGAATTCTAAGGATTCTACTGTAAAACCACATTTTCGAGGCCTCGAAAAATAGTTTGGTTAAATTTAAACTTGCCCAGTATTCATAGCCATTTCCTAAAACTGGTTCTATATAGCTTGCCAGAATTCTTGTCCTAACTTTCAATGATATTGATCATCCAAAGTCCCTTCTCAGGACATTTTTGGCACGGGCCAAGGTCATACAGAGGAAAGTTTGCGTCGGAGCAGATTCGAACTCCAAACCTTAGGCCGCGTTAAGGAACTACACCACGGCTGTTCAGGAAGTACAACAAATCTGCACAGAAAGAGAAAGATGACAGAACATAAGTTGATTTCAAGATGCAAATATTGATAACGTATAATTCTTTGAAAGTCTGGCTCCATAAATATTACAATCCCACACCCGGAGTGCATCGAAGTACAGAGTGGGACCTTTGAAAGTGCCATAAAAATAATTTCCTTCGAGCTGAAACGGATATCTGGGATGTGCCCAGTGAGACTGGCATCAAGAGTGCAACTCTGAGGTGCAAGAGTTTCAAAACTCCATGTAGTACTTCCGAGCACACACAGTCAGTCGGGTCACAGATCAAAGAAATTGACGACCATCAAAAGTAGCCAGGCGAAGGCTGATTATATCAATGCAGGCGTTAAACAGTAGTCACCGTTTATGGCACACACCCAACAATAGTCAGAGTCTATGGCACACATTCAACAACAGTCATGGTCTATGGCACACATCCAACAAGTCATTGACTATGACACACATCCAACAACTGTCATGGTCTATGACACACATCCAACAACTGTCATGGTCTATGACACACATCCAACAACAGTCATGGTCTATGACACACATCCAACAACAGTAATTGTCTTTGGCACACATCAAACTATCATAGTTTATGGCACACATCCAACAATATATATATTGCGTGTGTGTGCGTGGTGTGTGTGAGTGAGTAAATGCATATTTTCTGCTATAGCCTATCAGTGTTAGTTGCATAATATGTTACAATCAAAGTAAACAAAAAATTACGACTTATAATTGAACACAACAATGATAAAATTTCCGTGTATCAAAAAGGCAAATGCTAGCAGCCTAAAAGAGCACTGAATCAAACAATATTAAATCTTGGAAACATAACAAATGATGAAAAAAAAAACCCAACATTGATTTAGAAATAAAATACTCAGGAGATGGTGGTTCTTGGAAGAAAAGGCGGGTTGGACCAACATGGTTGCTGATACAGCATGTGTGAAACATCTTGGACATGAGATGGCGTGAGATAAAAACATTGTCAAGTCATACCCACATACACACATACCCACTGAGAACGAAAATATTTGGATGCTATAAAATCTTGCTCCAGTGATCAAACCAGAAAATATTATTTATTTCATTCACAGTTTTGGCGTTCTCGGTCTTACATCGATCAGTATTCAGCACAGCTATAGGTAATTTTTTTACGTTTCTAATTTTTTTTTTTTTAAAAGTCTTATTTGATTTAATTAAATTTATTAGAGTGAATATGCGGAGTGAGCAGGTTTCCGACTCCAATATTTTCTTTAACCGTTAGATTATTGTTTCCCAGAATCTTTTTTTTTTTTTGGTTTAAGTTGCAAACTGATGATTAAACTGGTTATTACAGCCTTACATACAACGATATCACTCCCCTATTTTTCTCCCTCTCTCTTTCACCCCCTCTCTCTCCCTCTCCATCTCTCTCTCTCTCTCTCTCTCTCTCTCTCTCTCTCTCTCTCACACACACATACATACCCATTACCTCCCCCCCCCCCCTTTTCCGACCCAGCTGACTTCGGAACTAAACTATTCCTACAACTTATCCCCTAATCCGACCCCGATTGTTGCGTACTTTAGACTCCATGAAGTAAAAACAGCATCCCGTCTAAAGAAAAAAATTATCATTAAGTGCCAGCGACCCCACGCCTCCCCACAATATCTTGGGGTCGCGGGGGTCAGGTCTGGGGTCGCGAATCGTGACTCTCCTTCGCCGGAAGCTAAATTGCGACACAAATAGAACTTGGGGTCGTCGGGGTGGTCAGTGGTCAGGTCCTGGGGTCGCGAATTCTTGCAGACATTAAGTACATCACTTTGTTTCCAGTTTATGAATTTTTTGTGGTTGAAATTTGAAACTCCTAAAGTTATCAAAAACTTTAATTCAAAACATAGACTAGTAACTGGAATTTTTTTAAAGAAAAATTGACCCAAACCATTTTAACAGGTACAAGAATCGGAAAGGATAGGTAAGTGTGTGGTAGTTAATTTCTTGTTTTGTGACTGCCTTCATCTTCTGATTTTTACTCACTCACTCTCAGATCGTGATCGTTTATAAAAGTAGAAGTGTGTCGTGAGTCAGTTAGACTGTTTCTGTGTTCTTTTTCTTCTTCGATCGCCATTAAAAGGGCGGTTGAAATGTCTGTTGTAATTTACAACATGGCTGTGATATTTCTGCCTGTTGGCCCAACGCAATTTTTGCAAATCCGTAATAGGTCGGCTTTTACGTCAGGCTTGTAAAGGGATAGTCTTTTGTCTGGTCTCCGAAAACAAGACCCTGAAATCCACACGTGGAAGAGTTTCTCTGTTTCTCCTTCTTCTTCTTCCTCTGCTTCCTCTACTTCCTCCTCTTCTTCTTTCTCCTGTTCCTATTCTTCCTCTTTTTCTTCTTCTTCATCTGCTTCTTCGGCTTCCGTCTCTTCTTCTTTCTCCTCTTCCTCTTCTTCTTCTTCTTCTTCCTCTTTTTCATCTTCTTCCATTTTGCCTCTTCTCTTCTCTTTCTTCTTTTTCCTCTTCTTGTGACCAGCTTTAAACTTCAGCGGAAAGTTCCGGTTGTTCATCCACTTCTGGACTTTGCTCTTGTTTTAGAACTTGAGGCGTGCGTGCACATCTACTTTGCAGTTATAAATTATTGGTAGGCAGACTGTTGGTTCCTCGCCTTTCAACTGCGACTTTGATGAAAATAACCCTAATTAGTCGTCCTGTACGACATGCTTGTTAAGAAGGCAGTGGGTCTGTTCTTGTGTGTGTGTGTGTGCGTGTGTGCGTAGCATAATTAGGACCCCGGAACATACACGCAAGTTTTTGTTTATGCAGTCCTCGATTTTTAAAAGATTTCGATTCCATCTTGAGGCGGTTTATAAAAACAAAAAACGTTGTTAGGGGCCCAGTGGAGTAACGGTTAGACGCTGGCCTGTCGGTCCGAAGGTCCGAGCTTCAAAACCCCAATCATTCGGATTCATTCCTTTTCATAAATGACCTTAGCTCTCACGTCGACGCAGACTAAACTGGGTACGAGCAAGCGCGACTGCAGCCAGGGTAGTACCAAAAGGTTAATCCAATGAACTGTCACTAAAAAGCTTAACGAATAGGGCATCCACAGAACAGACAAACGAAAGGGGCATCCACAAAACAGACAAACGAAAGGAGCATTCACAAAACAGACAAACGAAAGGGGCATCCACAGAACAGACAAACGAAAGGCACCACAAAACAGACAGTCTGATGTTTCGCCCAAAGTCTTTTTTCGACACGATGACGACGATGATGATGATGATGACGACAATGATGAAAATGAAGAAAAATGTGTAGTCCTGAAAAAATCACACTAGTGTTGAAGGCGTTTATCTGTCTATGTACGTGTCAACAACAATTTACAATAGGCACATTATGCGACACGATATACAATTAAAGAATTTCACAATAAGACCATGTACAGCAGGTGTCAACCGATCATCAGTTGGTGGGTCCCCTTTTAACAATTGTTACGGCCCGTTATCCTTCTAGACACCAGGCCTCAGACTTCTGCTGCGCTTTATCGGACTTTCGTTGAGATGTTATGCTAATTTGCAACGCGTACTTAGGTTATGCTGTTTTATATATATATATATATATATATATATATATATATCGTCGCTGCTGGAGCAAATTAGGCGCAATCCAATGAACAGTGAACGATTGGTTCACCGGACAGACATACTATGGCAGTTGGCAGTGGCATGAGCAGAAGTTGAACGACAACTTTGGATTTAGGAATAAAACAGTTCTTTTCCAATTGGGCCTCCGACCAGTCTACTTAGGCTAATCCCCCACCTCGTTCCTTTGCCTTCACAGCCAGCTCGAAGCTCTTTCAGCAGCCTTGGGCAGTTGTTTTAGTGCCCGTTTACAATGACAGTACAGTTGAAAACAGCTGCACCATATTTGTAAAGTGTGTGTATGTGCTCTCATCTTGCCAGTTCATGCAAATAATTGTCGGTATGGGTAGCATCATATACCAGATGTGACACTTGCCTGAAAAGGCTTCCTTACCTTTTTCATGCTTTCAGACAGTGGTACGAGAGTGGCGCCGTGGAAGATACTGACACCTCACCACGTTCCACTTCCATAGTTAGAGGTGGCTACACTACCTTCAGTCATATTCTGTGTGTTTTTCTTTGGCACAAGAGCGGAGTAACTATGGGGTGACCCGTTGGCTGCGAAGCTAAAACTAAGATTACCAGATTACCAGAGGAAAAGGGACATTTTCTTTATTGTCATATTTGTGTAGCCGAATTTCTGGCTTGTATGATCCTGTGAGGCTCGCATGATGGACTCCACCCGGTCTTAGGGTTCCTCTTTAGTTGCGTCCACCCATATTTTAGTTTTGATTCAGCAGGCCTAGGCCAGTGTATCTATGTGTTGTCACGCTTAAAAAGAGTTGTCGAGATCAAACATCCCTTTTCTGTCGACACCGAGGTTTGCGCGCTAAACCGTGACAATTCAGATGAGGCAGATGCGCTAATCTATACAGATAGGTCCTTAATGCAAGGACATAAGAGTGCAAGGGTATTTGGGATCGCTCTATAATTATTGTCATCTCATGTGGGACACAATTTTTCGTTATTCTGAAGCCCCACGCCGGCTTTTGCAGCGGGCCGTAATATAGCCTGATGGTTGAACGCGGTTTCTGTTACTTCTCCACGGGTGATCCTCATCCGCATGGTGACACTTCGTGTCCTGGTGGGGTAAAATGTACTAACTCACTTAAGCTGTGTACTTAATTAAACTCGCTCTGCAGGCGCAACAGTCCAAGAAGCCACAGTTGCCTTCTCTATGACTACTAGCAGCATGACTATAAAGGTGGTAGAGGTGACACCAGCTTTCGTGTGACTAGAATCACATGTCACTTTCCGCATGCGTGTACTTAGTGATTCTAGGAGCAAGATCCGGCAGGTGGGGACAGGCTCCATACTCCGACAGTGGACTGAGTCATTACTTAACTGTACTTCGTTTTCTTTTGTATTTGTCCCGTGACAGGCGGGTGTTGGTGGCAATTAAAGAGCTAAGAGATTGACAGTTTCTGCGTCTAGGAAGCGTCTGTCTCGGGAGCATAGTTGTCCGCCTCGAGTGCTAGAGGTTCGGATTCACCCCAGTGATGGGACTTAGACTTCGAATTTCCTCTAATTGTTTCGGAAAAAAAAAACCTCAGATAAAGAGTTGCCTAACGGCGTTGTGTTTGGAGTGCCCAAAGTGTCTCGCTGGTTCTACAAAGCCTGTGCACTGTGCTGAGCTTTTTCGAACTCATGTCTGAGTTCGAAGAAGAACGGAGCACTTACGGGTTACTACTCGTGTGCCATGATGTCGATCCATTGTTTAAAAAAAAAACCTCAGATAAAGTGTGTGTGTGTGTGTGTGTGTGTGTGTGTGTTGATCAAAAAGCGAGAAATAAGAATCCTGAAACATGTTTGTTGTTGTTGTTAGCATCCCTCCGTTCACAGCCAAGTTCACACCCCCTTTCCTGTCCATTTTGTGCATTTTAACGAGAATATGAAATTCACATTTAGCGCTTGCCAATTTACAATGTCTTTTACTAAAAACATTCCCATACTACTTGCTGCTGCCTGTACTTCCCACAATACTTCCCTCTACCAGTGCACTCAGCTAGTTAAGAAACATATTTCTGTATATTCTTCAAAAACCAATTGTGAAGAATGTTTCAAAAAGAAGTGTTTGTTAGGAATCTGTAAATGCGAAGATACAAGGGAACTGACATAAGAAAATAAAAAGTAATTAGATCCGGGTAAAAGTTCGTTTTCAGTTCTTTCAAATAGCAAACTCGACTGTTTAAAGCCAAAGGTAATAAGACAGGCTGGAAAGAATCAAGTATGAGGTAGGAAGGCCACCGCTGCACTGGGCAGTCAATGAAATCTAGATATTTATTGGACAGGTAAAAAAAAAAGTAATGATCCCTTTACACGCCCTTAGGCGCATCGGGCATATGGGAAGAGCACCCATATTTTTACAGACCAATCGGCACTCAGTGGGTAATGCGGTCAGCATTACGCCAGCCGTCTTTACTTTCCCAGGACAGCCCATCCTGGTACCCATTTGAGGCTGGGTCGACCTGCGACGTCCCATACCACGATAAAAATCCACGCAGCCCACTTAGGTTTCGATCGCGGTACGTTGGATTACGAGTCAGACTCGCATCGCCTTAGCCACGGACGCCGCACTATTGGACAGGAGGCGTACGGAAATACCAGCACGGTCCTGACAGTTCGAGCGTAGATTACAGAGAATCTATCCTCAATGAGCGCTACTACACACAGATTGACGGTATTTACAATGGAATCAAGGCCGAAAGGTTGCGATATCCATAATACCGAGCCTAAGGGTTAACGACTCATGGCTTCTGGATACTAAAACAAACAAACAATACCATCTCTTAGGAAGTGTCCGGTATAAAACAAGACAAGTCTCTAAATGGACGTACAATAAAAACATGCTGCCAGAGTACACAGCTAGTGAGCGTGAAGAAGATGATTTTCCACCAGGCAATATATTATTATTATTATTATTATTACCATAAATGCAAGTAAGTATCTTAAAATAATCTTATCATCAGATGGAAAATGTGTGACCGAAATTAAAAGCAGAACAGGTCAAGCGAAAGCTGCATTTCAGAAAATGAAAAAAAAAAAAATGCAGTGAATCGCTCTCATTTAATGTCAGAACAAGGGTATTACGGCTCTCTAGCGAAGTTGGTTAAACCTGACTTTCGCGGCGGCCGGGTGACGAACTCCTTGTGGTCCGGGTTCACTCCCGGGGTTAGGCAGAAAAGCCACATTTCTCCCAGATTAACGGTACCTATAATGGAATCAAGGCCGAAGGGTTGCGATATCCATAGTACCGAGCCAAAGGGTTTACAACTCATGGTTTCTGGATACGTAAAAAAAAAAAAAAAAAAAAAAGTGCATAGAACCTGTTCTGCTGTATGGCAGCGAATCTTGGATGTCAGTGAAAACGAATCAAGAAGAATTTTGAAGCAACAGTGATGTGGTTTCTGAGACGAATGTTGCGAATACCGTGGACGGCAAGAGTAACCAACAACCATTGCTTGAAATAAGCAAATGAATGTAGATATCTATATACAACAATAATAAAGAAACAAACACTAATCTTTGACCATATAATGAGAGGACAGACATTGAAGAACATCGTGACAACTGGACAAATCAGTGGAAAAAAGGATAGAGGCAGACCAAGAGTGATGATGCTGAAACGATGGCATGGAGAGATATCATCGAGAGAGCTGTTCCAGGCAACCAGGAATCTTGATCTGTGGAGACACATGAACGCCTACAGCAGTTGGCAGGGCCCACGATGATGATGATTTTATTATTAATATTATTAATTTACTAAATTAGATTGATGCCCATTCAGTCCCTGAACTGTCCTTATTGAATTGCCGAGAAAATCTGTAAGCCTGGGGAACAAGGAGCTGAGGCACACCTCCAAATGTTTTTCTTCTGTCGGCACAGATTGTTGTAAATCGGTGACATCAACCTTCTCACGATCCTGTCAAATTCTACCCGCTTTACCCGCCAGAGAACACGGCGGTCCAGCCTTGGCGTTCAATCAGACGTCCTGTAATTATATACAATCTCCAGGTTTAAACAGCTACATTAACAAACTCACCCCCGAGGCACGACATCTCGGTGAGTTACTCACCCAACATGGTTACTGATCAATGGGTTTTGTTAGGAATGTGCCATAACACTCCCCCCCCCCCCCCTCTTTTTCCCCTTGTCCCGAATCCAAGCAACTACTGACCTTTTCGTAACCTTTAACCCAACCGTCATTTTGTTTTTTTTTTTAAACTGCGAATGTAATTTTTGAGGATGTTCTTTTGGTGTTCGACGCCTCGTAATGCCGGGATGCCAGGTTCGATCCCAGCTGCGGGCCACGCGCCTTGCATTGGTTTTGACAGTGGTATCAAGAAAGCCGACCGTCCAGCAGGCAATGGCAAACTACTGGACGTAAATTTGCCTAGGAAAAACCACACAACAGCCAGGAGCTGTTATGGTTGGTTCTGCAACGTCCTGTAAAGGATACGCAACTAACCTTTTGGTATTCCTTTTTCCTGAAGCGCAAGAGCTTAGGCGCTTAAGTATTTAGAACCCCCCCCCCCCCCCCCCTTTTTTTTTTTTTCCCTCTTTCCAATAACCTCCCACGGTACAAAACTCAACTATGTATCCAAACTCGCTGTTTGGTTATTTCCTATAAGTTTCACTTTATTTCCTCTACCGTGTGGGTTCCGGTCTCAGTGACAAATGATGGCTGTTTCCTATGAAGTCGCAGTGCATCTGTTAGGGCCTCTAGGAACGAACAATCTGCATTGAAGCAGGGTGTGTAAAACGGAAGTACAAGCAAAACTCAAGGTCTGGAGCAAGACCAAAGCCTATAAGTTGATGAACAATCAAAATTATTCGCCGAAGTCAACAGCCGGAGAACGTGAAAAAGTTATTATTTCTGATGTAATATTTATTTGCCGTCGGCTCTGTGGCTAAGTCGATGAGAACGCTTCGTAATGCCAGGGTGCCGGGTTCGATCCCAGCTGCGGGCCATGCGCCTTGCGTTGGTTTTGACAGTGGTACCAGGGAGCCGACCGTCCAGTAAGCAATGGCAAACTACTGGACGTAAATTTGCCTAGAGAAACCACACAACAACCATGGGATGCAGGAGTTGGTTATGCAACGTCCTGTAAAGCATAAGCAACTAACTTTTATTTATTTGCAACTGCGAACATTCTTATTATTGGTATGCACTTAATTCAAGCTTGTGTCCTTAGCCCCCTATCTAGATTATAGAGACAAGACTGATTTTTGTCCCACACCTAGATTAGACAGACAAGACTCATTATTGTCCCACATCTAGATTGGACAGACAATACTGATTATTGTCCCACATCTAGATTAGAGAGACAAGACTGAATATTGTCCCACTTCTAGATTAGAGAGACAAGATTAAATATTGTCCCACATCTAGATTAGAGAGACAAGACTGATTACTGCCCCACATCTAGATTAGACATACAAGACTTATTATTGTCCTACATCTAGACAAGAGAGACATGTCTGATTATTGTCCTACATCTAGACTAGAGAGACAAAACTGATTATTGTCCTTTGTCTAGATTAGACAGACGCGACTGATTGTTTTCCACATCTAGATTAGACAGACAATACTGATAATTGTCCTATATCTAGACAAGAGAGACATGTCTGATTATTGTCCCACATCTAGATTAGAGAGACAAGACTGATTAATGTCCTTTGTCTAGATTAGACAGACGCGACGGATTATTGTCCTTTGTCTAGATTAGAGAGACAAGACTGATTATTGTCCCCATCTAGATTAGAGAGACAAGACTGATTATTGTCCCCATCTAGATTAGAGAGACAAGACTGATTATTGTCCCCATCTAGATTAGAGAGACAAGACTGATTATTGTCCCCATCTAGATTAGAGAGACAAGACTGATTATTGTCCCACATCTAGATTAGACAGACAGGACTGATTATTGTCCCACATCTAGATTAGAAAGACAAGACTGATTATTGTCCCACATCTGAACTAGAGAGACAAGACTGATTATTTTCCCACATCTAGATTAGACAGACAAGACTGATTATTGTCCCCATCTAGATTAGACAGACAAGACTGTTTATTGTCCCACATCTAGATTAGACAGACAAGATTGAATATTGTCCCACATCTAGATTAGACAGACAAGACTGATTATTGTCCCACATTTAGATTAGACATACAAAACTGATTATTGTCCCACATCTGAACTAGAGAGACAAGACTGATTATTTTCCCACATCTGAACTAGAGAGACAAGAATTAATATTGTCCCACATCTAGATTAGAGTAACAAGACATACTATTGTCCCACATCTAGACTAGAGAGGCAAGACTGATTATCGTCGCACATCTAGACTAGACAGACAAGACTGATTATTGCCCCATGTCTAGATTATAGAAACAAGACTGATTTTTGTCCCACATCTAGATTATAGAGACATGACTGATTTTTGTCCCACATCTAGACTAGACAGACAAGACTGATTATTGTCCCACATCTAGATTAGAAAGACAAGACTGATTATTGTCCCACATCCGAACAAAAGAGAGAGAAGTATAGTTAATGTCCCATGCCAGTTTGTGAACGCGGGAAACAATCGATCAGACAACATACAGAGATTATGTGGAACACATCAAATAATTACTGATGTAATCACAATCATATTCTCAACAGCCGACTCCTAACTAAACACTACTTCTTGTCTCGAGGAGTTCAGACGATAATCAACAACAGATGCAGTGCCAGCCAAGACAGCGAAACAAAACAGCGTAGGGAGTAGTCATTGTGGTGAAAACATGATTGTAGGCGTTATCTCTCATAAACCAGTTTGTGGAGGAGTAAGCACCAGGCAAAAACTGACGGGGACTAGAATCAAGCTTGAAGGCGCCATCCGAGTTGGAACTCTTTGCTGACTCCTGAAGATGGGGCCAGAGCGCTAATTGGAGTGTCGAGAGTGCAATGATGTCGGTTCTTGAAGCTCAACTCAACTTAGCTGGAGGAATTAGTGAGTGGGGCGGGAGAAACTTATGTTTTTACGCTTAAAATATCGGAGGGAATCTATAAATGTAGAAAACTAAACCGTCTTTAAACCGTTTGGACGGTTTAAAGTAATAATATTAGAAGCCATGTGACGACTTTATGTGTCGCATTGATGTGTTAATGTCTTAAACAAAACAAAATGTCAGCGAAAAATGAAGATCTAATGATAGCTCTACTTCTAAATGGGTACCCAACTTTATTCACTGTACGTGCTTTAGAAGATCGCAGTAGGCGTTATGCGTTTTTCGTGGATAGAAAGCATTTACTAATTGCACTTAACCTCCCTCACTTGGATCTTCACACCTGGTGATGCTGGCGTAAAGGGTAATGAGCGAGTGGACCAACTGGCAAGCACTGCACCAATGCATATGAAAAGAAGCGTGGACAAATCAGATATCATTAACTGCTCTAGGACTGCTCTAGTTGATAATGACCAATCTCTGACACTAACACGATTGCGCTTCATTATACGCTTATGTAACTGTAGTAATTCACCTGTAGTAATGATGAGATTCAGCGAAATGTTCCTGTTAGTGCATTGTATTGTTTGTGCTCGAATTTTTTCTTAAATTCACTACGGGGGACTGCTGTTTTAAATGGTTCTATCTTCGTTGTTCTTGCTAGATCTCAGAGTTTTGATATTGAAAGAGAACTCTACCGGACCTAGAGACCGATCCACTATCGTCACAAGCAATGTCGCTAACACTGTGTTCTCTGATAGTTAAACACTGTTGACCCCTCAAACTTCCATCTTCGGTGGACACTGACAATCACACAGGTACACATCCGGAAAAATCCGTTCAACCGTACAGTCACATAGCAGAGTCCTAAAGGCGAACCACATAACGGTTACAAAGTTACATGCAGTCCAGCGTGGGTGGCGATAAATTTAAAACGACTGATTTATATAAATTTCAATGTGCCGCTGGCTGATTGTGTCGCTTTGTGACAACACTTATATAATGAACATAGTGTTTTCTCAGTAGTCGTACATTACTTTAGTAGTCAACCACTAACTCTCTGAGACACCAAGCAGAGTGTTTACCAGCCGACTGAAGGCTACAAATCTCCGTGGCATCAGTAATCAGCATGTTGACTCTGGGTCTAATAACTGGCCCGTTTAAATTGACAGTGGATGGCTTGAAACTGAGAAGATCGATGAGAGTGAACGTGATTAGTTTGCTTGAAAATACATAAACAGTTCTAGTGGGTGACAGCTGAGGAAGAACCTTAACCAGCAGATGTGTTTCTGTTAAATTTGATTACTTTTTACTGTATTTAATCATTATCGAGTGAAACAGTTGTTCAAGGGCCAGGGGATCGACTCCATTCGACCGGGTTTTGCCGAATTTAACCGAGTATCTGTCCGAAGAGTTACTTGTCTCTCGCATAGAGTTTCGCACAAAGCACACACATCACAGTTCAGCAGTGATGACCTCAAGGGATCTCCCAAACATCATCAAGTTTTTTAGTCTCAGGAGGGTCGTCAAACGTCACGATCAAATCTTTCCTGAGAGTTTGTCTTTATGTCTGCCTTTTTTGGTGGTGGGAGTTGGGGGAGGGGTGTAAATTAAATATTATATATATATATATATATATATATATATATATATATATATATATATATATATATATATATATATATATATATATATAAATTTATTGAGGTAGGCGCAAGAGGTCTAGTCTCCACTTTCACATACAATGTGTCAAAGCAGTTACTGAGAGAAAACGAGCGTAAACGGTCAGTAAAACAACTGGGCGAAACTGCTTAAAGAGCTTCGAGCTGGCTCTGGACTCAACTGAACGTCGTGGGGAATGGGCCTCGGTAGACTGGTCTGAGTCCCTAGTGGAAAGGAGCTACTTATCTCCTAAAGCATAAATGTCCGATAAATGTCATCCAGTGTCTTTCTGCCAACTGCCAAAGTCTAACACCTGTCCGGTGAACGGACCGTTAACTTGTCCCTCTGATCGTTAAGGTATTCGGCTGATCAAATTTACTACCGCAGAGACAATATAACACCAAATCTCACAACACCTGTCGCAAAGTCAATATATCGTATTGTCCATGTCTGGGAGTCCGATAGTCTAGCATAGGAAGATCATGAACCAGGTCGGGCCCACCTCCCGAGATTGTCTAGGAAGTAATTGACCCAAAACAATCGTCGAAGAAGGATCTTTCTTCTGATGATCGGTGGACTCGTCCTGTGCATGCTCCACTATTGAGCTCTTATTATATATGTATATACATTGCCTGTGTGGGTTCCAGAGCCACATTGTGGGTAACAAGAATAGACCCACTGCCTCCCAAATAAGTATGTCCTAAGTGTCGACCAATTGGTGACATAATAATACACACATTTGCGATGTAGCTTTAATTGCGTTTACTGTAAGGAAATCAGTAACAATCCAATTTTGTTTACACTACATATCTTTCACAATAGTTCCCTTAGGCAACTATTCACTTTTTTCCAAATTTGGTACATCCAGAACTGTAATTACTCCATGTATGTGTCACTTCGCATTGTGAGCAGGTGTTTGGAGAAGGCAGAGGGGTCTTTCTGCCTAAGGTTTTGTTGCCAGATGGCTAGTGCTGTCAGTTGTTGAAAACATCCCTAGAACCCGTTTCTATGACATCTCTTTCAGCTGCTTTGTCGCGTTAGCGATGGAGTTTACATCCTCCTTGAGTCACCCCCCCCCCCCTCACCCTTTAAGATACACAATGTCACAAATATATAAGACGAATGTCCCCTTGAGCCCCCCCCCCCCCCCCCCCCCCCCTTTACCTTTTTTCACTCTTTAAGATACACAATGTCACAAAGAAAAAAGAAGAATGTCTCCTTGAGTTCCGCCACCCCCCCCCCCCCTCTCTCACCCTTTAAGATACATAATGTCACAAAGATAAAAGATGAATGTCTCCTTGAGTTCCCCCCCCCCCTCTCACCCTTTAAGATACACAATGTCACAAAGATAAAAGAAAAATGTCTCCTTGAGTCGCCCCTCCCACCTTTTTAGATACATAATTTCACAAAGATATAACACGAATGTCCTCTTGTGTCGCCCCCCCCCCCCCTCTTTCCTCCTTTAAGAAACATAATGCCACAAAGAAATGAGACAAATTTCTCCTTGAGTCGCCTCCCCCCCCCCCCTCTCTTTCCCCTTTCAAGATACATAATGTCACAAAGATATAAGACAAATGCCTCCTTGAGTCGCCCCTCCCCTTTCCCCTTTCAAGATACATAATGTCTAAAGATGTAAAACAAATGTCTCCTTGAGTCGCCCAGCCCCTTCCCCCATTTAAGATACATAATGTCACAAAGATATAGGACAAATGTTTCCTTGAGTGCCCCCCCCCCCCTTTTTTTCCCCTTTTAAGATACATAATGTCACAAAGATATAAGACAAATGTTTCCTTGAGTCGCCCCCCTCCCTCCTTTTCCCCTTTTAAGATACATAATGTCACAAAGATATAAGACAAATGTTTCCTTGAGTCGCCCCCCTCCCTCCTTTCCCCCTTTTAAGATACATAATGTCACGAAGATATAACAAAAATTCTCCTTGAGTCGCCCCTCCCCCCCTCCCCCCCCTTCCTGCATCAGAAGATAATAATTGACTTGTATTGGACATGCAATGCGACAGGAGTGTCAAAGTGCGCTGTGACAACAGGAAAAACTGGAATTAGTGAGAGGCAGGGAGAGATCACAAAAGGCGATGCTAGAAATTGTGGCATCATTGCACCAAGGAGCCTCGATATCACTGCCAAAATTGCCAGTAAAAGAGATAGAAGACCGTGCCGAGGGGAGGGGTAAAGGGGGAGGGAGGCTATAACAACCGAGGACACACTTGACTCTGTGAAAAGAGATTTTAATTGTTTCTCTCGAACACACAAAAATCATTTTAAAAAACTTGGCTAATAAATTTAATTATTTTATAATTCGTATTCTGTAATCTTGACTATTTTGGGTGTGGGTGTGATGCTAATTGAGCTAAATAACTGAGCAATGGCTCCATTTTCATTTTAATGACTCCGGATCTCTGTCATTGTCTCCACGGAAAGTGCCCCCCAGCACTTGACATATTTATAAAGAGCTTCTGGTCATTCGTGCATGTCCAGCAGCCTTAAATGTCTCTGCGGAAGTTTTCGCCCTTCTGCTCCCCCCTTCCCCCGTCCCCCTCCCCCGACACATTATATTTAGGCGACGGATCAATATCATGACACAAGAGTAGTAACCTATAAGTGCTCCTTTCTACTTCTGACTCAAGCCTGAGTCCAAAGAATCTCAGCGCAGTGCACGAGCTCCTTAGCACCGGCAAGGATCCTGTAATACTTTGGGTAGATTTTAAACTCCAAATATTGCCTGTGCAGCGCCGTAAGGTTAATTTTTTTCGATTTCAAACTGCCAAGGGATTTTATTTACGTGCGCAACAATACATATGGGCGTCTGATCTTACTAACTAGAGACCTTCAGCACTCGAGGCGGACGCCATGCCTCGAGATCACGCAGCCCTCCTACTCTCCCTCAAAGATGAACACCCAGTGACGCAAAGAGTCACTTTTCGGGTGAGGGCCTAGCAGAAGCTAATCCAAAAACCCCTTGAACCGTACAATATAGTTGTATTTAGACACCAGACGATTACGTAGCAAACTGCCTGATTGGATGGCGAAAGTTAATGTGTTGTCTATAAATAATTCCTCTCTGAATTATCCCAACGATGTTGTCTACATCTGCCACCAGGTGTCCATTAGTTTACTACAATCTTGGAATGGCACAATACATCCCGTCTATCTCAGCGCGTGCGGGATGGACGTGTACACCTCTTTCTCATCTTCTTCTTCGAGTTCACCAGCTGTCAACTCTGTCGGAAAGTTCTGGTTGTTCATCCACTTTCGGACTGCAGTGCTCTTCCAGAACATGAGTGTTGCATGTGCATCCGTTTTACAGATCTGACTCATTTGTATGCAGACTGCTGGTTCCTTGCCTCTCAGGCAGAGGCAGTCCGACTTCGAAGGAAGCTCCCAATTAATAGGCAGTGGTTCTATGATGCTGACCACATCACCCACAGAGTGCCCATTGATCTATACAAATATAGGTCTAGTCCTATATTACCAATACGCCTAAAATCGGGGAAAGGGAACTTTACTTATATATCAACACTAGTTTCTCCTCTCTTGGGCATGTTTTAACAGAGAATGGCAGAAGTAAAGTAGAAATCAAAAAGAAAATACGAATGTAACTACATAGCTACGTTCGCTACATCTAGCCGCTACATCACCGTGGTTTTATAAATCTGTCATCCATGCCACTTATGTAGTTCCTGGTTCCCCTAATTTCTCCAGCGGCAGACCTGTAGTTACGTCCCGACTCTACCAGCTCCAGTAGCTGTGCTAATTCTGCCCCATGTATCATAACTGGTGACTTGGGTTTCTCCTCTGGGCACCAACAACCAGACATTTTCACCCATTGACAGCAGTCTCAAAGACTTGAATTATTTCCTCTAGCTCTTCTTTCTGCATCCGGCGTTTAGAACTGTGCAAATTGTAAGTCACTTTCTACTTCTTCCTTCCTGTCTCCGTCTTTATTTGTTCCCTCTCACTCTCTCACTCACATTGTCTCTTTATCTCGCTCTCTCACTCCTCCTCTGTGAGTGTCTATCTCCGTTCATGAAAAGCCTCTGTAAGGTCTATCTGTCACTATTATCCTTCTTTTCCTATTAGGTATCTCTTGTTTTCGTTTTTTTGTCCTTGTCTCTTTCTGTGTCTTTTGTGTATCTATCGTTCCATTCCTCTGCATCTGAAGCACTCTTTTTTATGCTCTCTCTCTCTCTCTCTCTCTCTCTCTCTCTCTCTCTCTCTCTCTCTCTCTCTCTCAACTCTTACTCCCCATCTTTCTCTCTCGCCTCTCACCCTCCACTGTTTCTCAATTTGTTTATGATGTATGATCGATTGGCTGGATGTTCTACTTTTAATCACTTATTGTAAACTGGGAGTCAACATTGACTGACCACCATCCATACTTCAACTTCTGCAAATTTGAGAAGACAGAACAAAGCGTTGTATATCATCGCATTATTGTTTCGTTTCCACAACTATAACAACAAACCTAGAGGTATTCAAGTGTCAGGTATAGTCAACGCATGCTGCTTTTAGACACTTGCACATACAATAAAGAGAGCTAGGCGAGCAAAAGGTAAACAGCGATACAACTGGCCCATTAAAATTAACAGAGAGTACAGCAACGACGTGAGGCAGAAAATGTGGAAGATAATTGCAGACAGCCTTCAATGTGGAGAGGGCACAAATATTAATTAATAAAATATTAAACTGCATTAAGGTTAATGAGTTGTAATTACGTTCGGCAGTCGCAATAGGAAACAAGCAAACTAACGAGGTGACAGTTAAGACACAAAGATTGCAAAGTTATATATTTAATGGGTCAAGATTTCCTAAATGTGACTCACGACCAATTTTTTCCATGTCCGTCACTGACGTATGTGTCACTTAATAACGACATTTGCCCTTGGCCTGTTGTCAGTTCCAGAGTATGCTGGCTTAATTACAGCGATATTTCCAGGTTTATACATGGCTATTACGTAATGGGTGTTGGCGGAGAAAGGAACCAGGACTGCATCCAGATAAGAATATGATGTCTTGACGTTGATTGAAGGGATCGGAAGCCTGACTTCCTCAGATACATAACTAAATTATCTAGGATGGTAGCAGCAAAGTAATCTTGGAAGGGAAGCGCTTATTTCATTCTAAGATGGCTGACCAGCTCACATGAAAGTCGTGGGTTCAAATCCGAAAGGAGCCATACTTTTTCTTCTTCAAAATGTACCTTGGATCCCAATCGACCGAGCCTTAAATAAGGACAGGGTAAAGACATGGGTAGCAAAGGCGGCAAGTCTGATTTAAACTACATTATCCATTGAGTGCTGATTGGTCTATGAAATACAGGTTTAGCCCTATATGACCAATAGGATTGCAGGCGTTAAAAAAAAGGATCCTCTGCTGTCCCGCCTGCTCACACAGTCGCTAAAGTCTTCACTCAGATAGGTTTTGTTTCGAGTTCACCACGAGGCCAGACATTAGATGTACTTATCTCTCTGTGTTTCTCTTATTTCCAACTAGGTTTTCGGATGTCACTTCCGTGTCAAGTAACTCTCTCTCTCTCTCTCTCTCTCTCTCTCTCTCTCTCTCTCTCACACACACACACACACACACACACACACACACAACACGCTCCACAAATTATTTCTGCTTGCCTCTTATTTCTCTGATATAGTTCACAGCTCCCGCCTTCTTTGTGAGAACCGCATCGTTCGTTTTTCTCTCGGACCATAGTATATGTGTGTGTGCGTGTGAGTGTGTATGTGTGTGTTGTTGCATATTACCTGAAATCATATTGATGACGCTGTCAAATATTTATCAACATGTCTTGCTAATCGTCAACGTTTCTCGGTGCTAAATAAAGTGACCATCATCAATCTACATTCCGCCGTTGAGCGTTATGACAAGGGAAAGTTTGCGATCCGTTGCTTCACTGGCAGCGTTGGGTACTGTTTTTGCGTTTCGATGCAGAAGCTCTTTATTGCCATCAATCCATGTTCTCTTAGAGCGGCCTCTTGCTTTCACTTCAGATCTGTTTTGTGTAGCGCCTGCGTTGGCAGTTGTTCTGGCTGCATTCTGACTATATGACCAAACTATTTGATCTTCTTTTTGTCAAGGAATTTGCTGCATGGTTTTGTTCCAACAATCTCTCCGGTAATACCATTTTTGTCTTTGGAAAGGTTTTCATTCTGTCTGGCACTGATAGCACAGTGATGGCATTATTAATCTGTTTATTAGCGCTCGTACTTATGTTTGGGTGTCTTAACATCTAAATCTTTAAAAAAAAAAAAAAAACAGATATTTAAATTCTTTCACTTGCTTTGGACCAGTACTATTCAACCCCACATGTGGACATGTGGTGAAATATGAATTATACTGACTTACCTTACTTCTGTTTCAGTAGTATTTTTTTTTTAAATGTTTTATCTTCTGCATGTGCGGCGTCAGTGGCTAAGGCGTTGCGAGTCCGACTCGTAATCCAACGTACCGTGATCGAAACCCACTCCGGGCTGCGTGGATTTTTATCGTGGTATGGGACGTCGCAGGTCGACCCAGCCTCAAATGGGTACCAGGATGGGCTGTCCTGGGAAAGTAAAGACGGCCGGCGTAATGCTGACCACATTACCCACCAAGTGCCGATTGGTCGGTAAAAATATGGGTGCTCTTCCCACATGCCCGATGCGCCTAAGGGCATGTAAAGGGATCTTTACTTTACTTTACTTTATCTTCTGCATGTTGAACTTAGCCTGTACAAATGTTTTTTACTACGACACTACACGTTCTATAGAACATTTGTTCTCCTCATCTCCATCTACCCAGGATTGTCATGTGTCCTGGAATGTCTGCTGCCTGACAGCCTTATACAATAGTTTTACCGAATAATCAATGTTACGCAATAGAAATAATAAACTTACAGAGGTTTTCCTTCTTTGTTCACCGGCCGTAAGCTCCGACGGAAAGTCCTGGTTGTTCGTCCATTTAGACTTCGGCTTTGTGCCAGGGCCTGAATTTTGCATATACATCCGTTTTACTTGATTATTTGTATGCAGTTGTTTGTTCCGTGCAGCTCAAGCAGATGCACTCCAACTTCGAAGGACGCTCCGAATTATCGACTCTGACGACTGGCTGTTTTTGGATGACAGTGGGTCTATTCTTTTTTCCCCCAAAACGGGACCCGGAACCCACACAGTCAGCGATACAACTGATAGAATAACGTCAAGAGATTGACGAACAGCGGTTTGAGAGTATTTACATCTAGACCCAATGACAGAGCGTGTTATAGATTTATTGCAGCCAACCTTTATCTTTTGTGTCTTGTCGTCTTTAATGTTAATCTTCTGATATGTATGTTAACGTGCCTAACTTTTGTGTCTCGTCGTCTTTAATGTTAATCTGCTGATCTGTATGTTAACGTGTCTGTCGGTTGTGTCTTGTGGTCTTTAATGTTAATCTGCTGATCTGTATGTTACCGTGTCTGTCGGTTGTGTCTTGTGGTCTTAAATGTTAATCTGTTGGTCTGTATGTTAACGTGTCTGTCGGTTGTGTCTTGTGGTCTTTAATGTTAATCTGCTGATCTGTATGTTAATGTGTCTATCGGTTGTGTCTTGTGGTCTTTAATGTTAATCTGCTGGTCTGTATGTTAACGTGTCTGTCAGTTGTGTCTTGTGGTCTTTAATGTTAATCTGCTGGTCTGTATGTTAACGTGTCTGTCGGTTGTGTCTTGTGGTCTTTAATGTTAATCTGCTGATCTGTATGTTAACGTGTCTGTCGGTTGTGTCTTGTGGTCTTTAATGTTAATCTGTTGGTCTGTATGTTAATGTGTCTGTCGGTTGTGTCTTGTGATCTTTAATGTTAATCTGCTGGTCTGTATGTTAACGTGTCTGTCGGTTGTGTCTTGTGGTCTTTAACGTTAATCTGCTGAATCTGTATGTTAAAGTGTCTGTCGGTTGTGTCCTGTGGTCTTTAATGTTAATCTGCTGATCTGTATGTTAACGTGTCAGTCGGTTGTGTCTTGTGGTCTTTAATGTTAATCTGCTGATCTGTCGTATGTCTTTAACGTGTTAATCTGATCTGTATGTTAACGTGTCTGTCGGTCTTGTGTGGTCTTTAATGTTAATCTGCTGATCTGTATGTTAACGTGTCTGTCGGTTGTGTCTTGTGGTCTTTAATGTTAATCTGCTGATCTGTATGTTAACGTGTCTGTCGGTTGTGTCTTGTGGTCTTTAATGTTAATCTGCTGATCTGTATGTTAACGTGTCTGTCGGTTGTGTCATGTGGTCTATAATGTTAATCTGCTGATCTGTATGTTAACGTGTCTGTCGGTTGTGTCTTGTGGTCTTTAATGTTAATCTGCTGATCTGTATGTTAACGTGTCTGTCGGTTGTGTCTTGTGGTCTTTAATGTTAATCTGCTGGTCCTCACTGTTTTCTTGCCTATCTGTTGTGTCACTTGGTCTTTAATGTTACCACTTTTGCCTTTTAAGTGCTAATCAGCATGTAACCATTTATATCTCACTATTTTGCAAAGAGAATCCAAACTCATGATTCAGAAATGATATTTGATTTACAGATTGGCTGCAAATTTACTCAAAATTACCACAATTGTGTTTGACATAACGCGTGCATGTAACAGTAATTCGTATTGTTTATATTTCTTTTTATTTTTTTTTTAGATTATGTGACTTCATACAATTCCATGCGCTGACCTGATTAGTCCAGGGGCCTTTTGTTGTGTCCACACATACATTTGCCATATGTAGATGCTTGTGTTGATGATTCTAATGAATCCTCTTACCTCGTACACCGACAATGTTACTGATCCGTCCCGGCACTGATGGCTGCAGCGTACATTGGCGTCAGTATGTTCTTCCTCTTCTTCTTCTTCTTCTCTTCCACCATTTACTTCAGCGAGGTTTTGTGAGGGGATGTAAGGATCGTTTGTGCGCTTTTTCCAATGCATTTTACAAGCTGGTGTTTATTTCTGTTAGGTTGCTCCTTATAATCTCGCTCCATCACTTGTGTGGTCTTTCTTTTGCTCTGTGTTTTTTATTTTGCTTTAGCGTGGCTCTCTGTGGCATTTGGTACCAGGGCATCCTCGTTAGGTGGTTAAACAAGCTTATTTGTTGTTATTTAATTATTTGTATGACTGGTTTCAGTCCCAGTCTTCTATTTTTTTCATTCCTGATTTTATCTCTTCTTGTCACACTGGAAGACATCTCATCTATGTTGTTACGATCTTCCGCTCATTAGCTGTAGTAAGGGTCCATGTTTGGCACTGGTAGCACAATGTCGGCCAAAAAATCCTTCTTATTAGCTTTGCTTTGGTTGACAGGGGTATCTTCCTATGCGTCGGATGCCGTGTTAACTGTCACATAACCTGATTTCTCTGTTCATTCTTATATCCAAGGTGAAAAATGACCCTAGATATTTAGATTTGCTTACATCAGTATGACCAAACAAAACTTGACACATAAGTCTTGAGTGGTGATGGAAGAGGGGGTTAGGGGAGGTGGTGGGGGGTGGGGTGGGGTGTCAAGAAAAGAAGGTGAGTTTATAGAAATATCATCATCATTAACAACAACAACAACAATAAAAATCCTTAGGCTGTTAAAGACAACCTTTCAACCTGTGGTTATTAAAATTGGCAATGCTATAAGAAGTTGAGATGAGGGTTGTCCACATTATCATCAACATAAACCACTGTTGCCGTTGACGGCGTTGAGGACGTACAGTTTGCCACCCAGTGCGTGTTGGCTGGCACTGGCTATTGTTTTGCTGTGAAGACGCCAAGTGTCTTTAATGTTGTTGATTTATTTTGTTCGTGGCTCCCCTCTTGTTCTTGCGGCTGATCTTCTGAGACGTGGCGTCTGTGATGGTATTTTATGTTGCTGCATCCTAATGCGATGACCAAACTACATGATCTCTTTCTCGAATAATCTGGTACTAAGTGGCGTTTAGGCTTTCAACAGGGAAGAAACATGCTGATATATTGGTAGCTGCCGTGGTTACAGAATCAAAAATGGAATTTGTAGAGCATATTAACTGAAGAGATAGGACAATATACTTCTCTGTAGTGCATCCGCTGTTATCTGTGGAAAAAATGCGGGGCTGAATCTCAAACTCTTCGTATCACTGTCTTAAAACCAGTCTTTCTTTCTAAATAACAGGCCGTAGTTATGGAACCCTGATACGTCAATTATTTGATTGTGAAACGATTTTACAACTCTTTAGGCCACAGAGATACACATTGAATTATTACATCCCAATGTAAAATTATAGTTTGTAGCCAATACAACATCTGATACTATTTAGAGCAATGGTTCTCAGCCTGTGGGTCGCGTTACTTTTGTTGGTCGAACGACCCTTTCACAGGGCTCGCATAAGACCATCGGTAAACATGTTTTTACTGAAGTCATAAGTAGCAAGGAAAAATAATTGTATGGGTGGGGACCGCCGCGACACAACTAACTGTATTAAAGGGTAGCGACCTTTGAAAGGTTGAGAGCCACTGATTTAGAGGTTAGAAAATCTGATATACGAAGCATGAGCTGTGTTTATAAGAGTGGAAAAGCTTCAATATCTACTCAGTTCCGATATTTAGTTTTTTTTTTTTTTCAAATTGAAATGACCTATACTTCTAGCGCCAAAGTATCGCGTGCGGAGTCCTATCAGCTCAATAGCGACAGTGCACTGTTAATGATATAGATGCTAAATTATTAGAAGACAATGTTTGGCGAGCCACTACAGGGCGGCAGACAACCGGTAAAAGAACTTATCCAAGAGAAGTTAAGCAGAGTCAGTAAATGCAAGTACCCTGTTTAACGCTAGTGGGTCGAATAGCGGCATACGATAACAGGCTCATCATTTTATCGACTAGATGGCACTCGGTGGCTGGTGGAACAACATCAGGCATGTCGCCTTTTCTTCCCACGACTTCCCTGTGTTTTATCTGGGGCCCAGTTTGGGGGGGGGGGGGTGGGGAAATTAGAGTCAATCCTAGCTCCCCCCCCCCTTTTTTTCCACCACCACCACTAAGAAACATGTCATAAAATTCTACAAATCAAGGGTGTTTCCGTGGTTCTGCATGAAAGGTGAGGAGTCAACAGTTTGCATTAAAAAAAAGCCATGTGTATTAAAACGGATGCACACAATGCCAGACTTTGTTCTTTAGTGGACGAACAACCAGAACCTTTCACCGGAGTTTACAGACAGTGAAACGCTGAGAAGAGAAGAAGGGCTTTCCGTGACTTAACATGGTAGCCATTTTAGGGCCGAAAGACCTTCTTTTTTGACAAACGGCCGTCTGGCCACATGAGATCCCACTTAAACAAAGTATTATCATCATCAAGTGCCTTGACGTCAGGCGTGGGCGATCACGTATTTCCACAATCTGCGATCCGCAACTGAGTTTATCATTGCGGTTGTTGACACTTGTCCATACCATTACAGAAGACTGTCGAGAAACTTCTCGCGTTGTCTTCCTCTGCATTTCTTTCCTAAGATATTTCCAGTACTCAAAAAAATATTCCAGTTTCCCTCTTCTCACAAAATGACCAAACAATGATGACTGTCTCTTTGTGATGTTTGGGATAAGTTGCCTTCTAGCACAGAGTTCAGATGCTAAGTATTGGATGTGAGCAGTGAAAAAGGGGGACGATGTTGTCAAATATAGGACAACCCCCGGAAAACAGTAGACGGAAACCTTTCTGCGGAAATTCCCTAACGGTTGCACCAAAATTGCGCAATCAAGTAGCGGCTGCAGTCGAAACCAAACTGTGAAATCGACTAGAAGTTATTACAGCACCTAGCCACTCAGAAACTACACTCCAGTCAGGTATATCAGGTTTTTAAACTTTAAAGCAGCTGACATCAGACATTACAGTAGCTTTACAGTTGCAGTTGTGTAAAATGGCGTTGTAAAGCTGCTCATTCTACTCTAAGCTCTGCAATGCAGCAAACAATTTCATGGTTATGTCAACAGTTTCCTGCGTATGTTAACAATTACCTGTTTTTGTCAACAATATTATTTTTGTGTCAACTATTTTATATTTATTTCAACAATTTCATGTGTATGTCAACAATTTTACCTCTCAGCTCGCCCGACTCTTTCCTAGATCTTAGCCTACTGAGTTCCGTTTGAGTACAGTTAAGGGTCATGGGTGTATGCACTCCTGTATTCTATCGTGTACTCACTGACTGTGAATCTGCAACCATGACCACACTGGAAAAGCAACATGTTTAAAAGTGTGTGGCCAGACAAGAGCACTTTGTAGGAAGTGACAGAAGAATGAGAAACCAACGCAAAACCTGAGCTGCTACTAGATGTGAGAACGACTAAGAAAGGGATATGACCACTTATGGACTGAATAGTTCTATGTGCAATGAGGATAATCTGTCGACTAACTAACTTAAAAGTAAAGTTCCCTTTTCACGCCTTTCGGCGCATCGGGCATATGGGCAGAGCGTCCCATATTTTTACAGACCATCAGCACTCTGTGGGTAATGTGGTCAGCATTACGCCGGCTGTCTTTACTTTCCCAGGACAGCCCATCCTGGTACCCATTTTAGGCTGGGTCGACCTGCGACGTCCAATATCACGACAAAAATCCACGCAGCCTGCAGTGGGTTTCGATCGCGGTATGCTGGCTTACGAGTCGGACTCGCAACGCTTTAGCCACGGACGCCGCACTAACTAACTAATTAACTAATTTACTGACTAGCTAACATCCTATAGCAGCACAAATAATATGTTCACGTATCGAGATGCCAGCTCGGTTACATTAGAAAATAAACAGTAAAACGTTATCTACTTTTGTGGGGGTGGGGGGGGGGGGTGGGAGGAAAAGGGGGGGGGGGGGTTCTGTGGCAGTCATTCGCCATTTTGCAATCAATTGTATTTTGCCTCCGCCCGCACACAGAAACAGGTTGAGAAAGGATGTATAACCATGTTCTGGGCGTGCCATATTTTATGGAACCTAAGTTGGTACTGTCGGATTTGATGTGAAATCCGTTTCGACGCCTGTCTCAGTCGACAGATATTGTGGGCTGTCAGCAATGACATGTCCAGACACCGCAATACGAAGGCGAGCTTGTCATAATTAAGATACTTGTGTGTGATGATTGTCAGGTACGTACGTAACTTGAACACACACGATTGAAATATATTGCGCGGTAACGTGGGAAGAGTGCGTGTGGGGAGGGGGGTTATAATGTTTACACATCTATTCAGTTATGTATCAGTCTATTCATCCATTATCTATCCATCAGTTGTCGCTAGCAGACTTTTCCATCTGAACAGACCGTAATTGTTAATGATTCGGAAAACTGAATTAAATCAGGGTCGGCCTCCATATTTGTAAACTGTACAAACACAATTTGTTGTCCACACACATCACAATATCCTTGTCTTCCAGCCGCCCAGACCTGCACTTTGGGCCTGTTTATGTCGTTGGTCATTTTCAACGATGTGACCTTTTTCCCTATTTCAACTGTTGGGTAAATATTTACACCATTTTTGAACGCGGATATTCGTACTTCGTTTATGTCTGTCTGTCTTGTCGATGTGAGAAATTGAATAGTCTAGTCTGTTATTATTATTAAAATGCAGCCCGCACAGGTTTGTGCTGTAGGTAATACACTTCTGAAGCAGGAAATGAATGAATGGATATGTAACAAAAGAATAACTAAATAAGTAAAGATTGGATAGACTGAGTAAAAATGCTTGTATGATTTAAGCACGTGTTAATAAAGCATGGACTACATCAGAAAAGATAAACAAAAAAGTAATGCAAGGGTAAACATTCATGTAACAAACACAACAGTAAAGACTCACTAGGAATGGTGCGAGAATAATCAGGATAAGTCATGAATGTATGGAGAGAGTAATGGCAGGATGAGTCATGAATGTATTGAGAGAGTAATGGCAGGATGAGTCATGAATGTATCGAGAGAGTAATGGCAGGATAAGTCATAGATGTATTGAGAAAGTAATGGCAGGATAAGTCAGGAATGTGTTGAGAGAGTAATGACAGGATAAGTCATGAATGTAATGAGAGAGTAATGGCAGGATAAGTGATTAATTTATTGAGATATTAATGACAGGATAAGTCATTAATGTATAGAGAGAGTAATGACAGGATAAGTCATGAATGTATTGAGAGAGTAATGACAGGATGAGATATAAATGTGTTGAGAGAGTAATGACAGGATAAGTCATGAATGTATTGAGAGAGTAATGGCAGGATATGTCATCAATGTATTAAGAGAGTAATGACTGGATAATTTATGATAGAAATGAAAGAGTAATGACATGATGAGTCATGACTGTACTGAGAGAATAATGAGAGGAAAAGTCATGAATGTATAGAGAGAGTCATGGCAGGATAAGTCATGGATGTATTGAGAGAGTAATGACAGGATATGTCCCGAATGCATTGAGAGAGTAATGACAGGATATTTCATGAATGTATTGAGAGAGTAATGGCAGGATAAGTCATGAATGTATTGAGAGAGTAAAGACAGGATAAGTAATGAATGTATTAAGAGAGTAATGACATGATAAGTCATGAATGTAATGAGAGAGTAATGACAGGATGAGTCAGGAATGTATTGAGAGTGTAATGACAGGATAAGACATAATCGTATTGAGAGAGTAATGACATGATAAGTCATGATTGTATTGAGAGAATAATAGGAGGATAAGTAATAAATGTATTGAAGAGTAATGACAGGATAAGTGATGTATGTATTGAGAGAGTAATGACTGCATAAGTCATGAATGCATTGAGAGAGTAATGAGAGGATAATTCATGAATGTATTGAGAGAGTAATGACTGGATTAGTCATGAATGTATTGAGATAGTAATGCCAGGATAAGTCATGAATTTTTTGAGAGAGTAATGACAGGATAAGTCATGAATTTATTGAGAGAGTAATGACAGGATAAGTCATGAATATATTGAGAGGATAATGACAGGATAAGTCATGAATGTATGAAGCGAGTAATGACAGATCAAGACAAGAAATAAATGAATGGAACGAGTAATGATAGATCAGCATAAATCATGAGAGTGTAGAACGAGTAATAATAGATCAGGACAAGTCATGAGAGTATGGAACCAGTAATGATACATCAGGAGAAGAAATGAATGAATGGAGCGAGTAATGATAGATCAGGATAAGTCATGAGTGTTTGGAACGAGTAATGATAGATCAGGATAAGTCATGAGTGTTTGGAACGAGTAATGATAGATCAGGAGTGTTTGGAACGAGTAATGATAGATCAGGGCAATTCATGAGTGTTTGGAACGAGTAATGATAGATCAAGACAAGTAATGAGAGTAAGCAGACAGTAGTGAATGATCAGGATGAGTCAAATCATTGGGAAAGTGACCATTGATCATCAAAATGACGAATATTACTAAAACATCATAAATTCGCACACAGTAAGTGAGGTCGCAGTGAAGCAGCAGTAAAATAGCAATGTAATAGAAGTAAATTGTCAGTACAATAGCATTACAAATGCAGCCGAGTTGCCTAAAATGGCAGTAAATTATTATTAAAGTCGCCGTAAAGTGGCAGTAAAGTATCAGTAAAATCGCTGAAAAGGGGGAGAAAAGTAGCAATACAATGGCATTAAAACCTAGTGAAGAGGAAGTTATATATCAGTAAAGTCGCAGTAAAATAAAAGTAAAGAGAGAGTAAGGTAGCAGTAAAGTCGTCGTAAAGTAGCAGTAAGGTAGCAGTACAGCAGCACTACAGTAGTAGTTAAGTCGAAGTGAAGTAGAAAAAAATTAACATTGTCACATTGAAGTAGGAGTAATGTCACCGTAAAATAGTTGTAAAGAAAAGCAGTAAAGTAGCGGGTAAGTCGCAGTAAAGTAGTAGTACATTGGCCGCACAGTCACAGTAAAGTAGTAGTAAATTAGCTGCACAGTCACAGTAAAGTAGCAGTAAAGTCGCGGTAAAGTAGCAGTAAAGAAGTAGTACATAAGCTGCACAGTCACAGTAAAGTAGCAATGAAGTCGCGGTAAAGTAGCAGCAAAGTAGCAGTGATGTCACAGTAAACTGGCAGCAAAGTCAGAGCAAAGTAGCAGTGAAGTCACTGTAAAGTAACATTAAGGTATCCGTAAAGTAAAGAACTTTGTCACCCCCCAAGCGCACCGACACATGGTGCTAGATCTGTTTGCTTTCCATTTGGCACAGATCGTAGAGCCTAGAAGCAGATCCGAACCCACCACATATTTGTCGGCACACAAACGGCCAGAGACTGTGTTACTTACAGCTTCTTTGACATGCAGTAAGACTGCAAACATTATCTGAACACTACTTGAAAGAAAATCTTGACTGACATTGACGTTGCAGCAGAATTGTTGGAGAGTAGGGTGGGGGTGAGGAAGGCAGATGGCATTATTCCTGTTTATAACTGGGTTTAGTCTTGATAAGATCCTAAACCACTTAGAGCCCTGAGGCCTCTACCGTTTTTAATGACATAAGCTAAGCTCAGACAATTGTAATATATATTGATAATAGAAATTTGTCCTTTAATGTTTATTAACAGATATAATAAAGGATGCGTTTGCAATATCATGGAAATAATCCAATCATGTAAAAGGCTCTAACTTGCAACACAATATATATTTTTTTCATGGTTCCAAAATTTGCAATAAAAACAAGGTCTGTTGTTGAAGCCCGTGTAGGTAATATGGCGCTATGTTGTATCTGACAGAGATTGTGGGTAAATTCAGAGCTACTCCTGTTTACAGCACGGGCTACGACAGAAGTCGCTGACAACGCTGTTTCTGGGTATTTCAACGTTGAGCGTTATTTGGTTACATTTGATGTTCACTTGTTGTCGGGTGGCTGCCAGAGCACACACATACTTATCTTTGAAGTATGGTCAGCTAGACGTCCAGGAGCCACATGAAGGTAGTGGCCACACAGTCCCTTGCCAGTCTGAAGCTCCTGGGTTCAAATTGACAAAAAAAAATTTTTTTTAATTTTTAACTTTGGCTTCTAGTTTGACCAGGATAAAACTGATAAAAGTGAATGTCGTGGGAAGTAAATGTGGCCGTCATCATACACCGAGCGCCATTTGATCTATGCAAATTTGAATCTAGCACAACCTACCCGATTGGTTAGTGACGCAAAAAGGGCATTTTATTTAAACACCTGCAGGTGGGAGTGACGAGATGTTCTTGCAGATTTTCGAGGCTCAAAGGAAAGGCGAGACGGACGTTTAATCCTCAATGCTACTGGCACCAATTTTATCTAAACTCTTCACTGACTTCTGAAGATGGGGACAGAGCGCTTATCGGAATGCCCGAGTGCTGTGATGTCGATTGTTGAATCAACTCAACTGAAACAGTTGCCTTTCCTGTTTCAGCTTTGTTTCTTAGTTGAGTTATTTTTTTTTTCAGCCCTGTTTGAAACTTTCTTTGTTTCAGATCTGTTTGAAACCTTCTTTGTTTCAGCCCAGTTCAAAACTTTAATTGTTGCTGCCTTGTTTGATACTTGAGTTGTTGCAGCACTGTTTAAAACTTCAATTTTTTTAGCCCTGCTTGAAACTGCAAATGTTTCTGTCCTGTTTGATATTTCAAATGTTGCAACCCGGATTAAAACTGTTGTTCAGTCCTGTTTGAAACTTTAATTGTTTCAGTCCTGATCAAAGCTAAAATTGTTCAGCATTATTTGAAAATTCAATCGTTCAGCCCTGTTTAAATGTTGTTTCAGTGCTATTTGCAATTTTAATTGTTTCAACCAAGTTAAACACTTTAATTGTTTCAGCCCTCTTTGAAACAGTAATTGTTGCAGCATTGTTTAAAACTGTGCTGCAGTCCTGTTTGGAACTTTCATTGCTTCAGCCCCGTCTGAAACATAATTTATCCCAGCCCCGTTTGAAACAATAATTGTCTCTCTCCCGTCTGAAACATTAATTGTCCCAGTCCCTTTTAAAATATTAATTGTCTTAGTCCCTTTTACAATATTAATTGTCCCAGCCACGTTTGAGACATTAATTGTCCCAGCCACGTTTGAGACATTAATTGTCACAGCCACGTCTAATATATTAATTGTCCCAGCCACGTTTGAAACATTATTTGTCCCAGCCACGTTTGAAACATTAATTGTCCCAGCCAAGTTTGAGCCAATATTTGTCCCAGCCACGTTTGAAACATTTATTGTCCCAGCCACGTTTGAGACATTATTTGTCCCAGCCACGTTTGAGACATTAATTGTCCCAACTAGGTCTGAGACATTAATTTCCCAGCCACGTTTGAGATATTAATTGTCCCAGCCACGTATGAGACATTAATTGTTCCAGCCACGCCTGAGACATTAATTGTCACAACCACGTTTGAGACATTAATTGTCACAACCACGTTTGAGACATTAATTGTCACAACCACGTCTGAGACATTAATTGTCACAACCACGTTTGAGACATTAATTGTCTTAGCCACGTGTGAGACACTAATTGTCCCAGTCACGTTTGAGACAATATTTATTCCAGCCACATTTGAGACAATAATGGTCGCAGCCACTTTTGAGACATTAATTGACCCGACTACGTTTGGGACATTAATTGTCCCAGCCACGTTTGAGACATTAATTGTCTCAGCCACGTTTGAGACATTAATTGTCCCAGCCACGTTGAAGTCTTTATTTCAGCCCCATTTGATACATTGTTTTAAATCTAAAGCCCCACCTCACACAAAATTACCCCCCCCCCCCCCCCCACCCCACCCCTCCCCCTTTCCTGTTTAAATGAGGATGACGTGAATGAGCAGCAGAGGAGAAGGACAAAATGATGATAATAAAAGTAATAATTGATGGAGAAGTATAAAATACATCAACAAATAGTATAAGACAATAGATAGGGAAGTATAAGTCTAAGGATATTATAAGAAATTAGACAAACAGCACGGTCTCCAAAACAATTTTTATAGGTAGCTGAACAATAACCTCATACAAAGAACAGCAAGATACGTAAGCAGGTTCAAATTCTTATGTACATATTTCACTTAAAATTATGCCTGATGTGTTGTATCACATCTACTCCTTCCGCTACTTCTATCAGTGCCAATCAATACACATAAATATATTACTTATGTTTGTTCACTGGCCTCAGGGTTTCCTGCGCTATTCACGTCCCTCAATGATGGTAAATAATCTGTTCCTATCGAACCCGCATTGTTCACTTGGAAGTTTTCACGTGAATCCCGCACGCGGCGAAAATTATAATTGTACAAGCAGCGGATGTACATAAACACTATATTTCACAACGGTAATTATAAGCAAAAACACATTGTTAGACTTGTGAACTGTTTACTTGTTGCAGTTTAAAGAAAACCAAATGTTTCCTTTGTTACATTCTTACTTTGTCAGGAATTCTCTCTCAGAAAGCAGTGGTAGAAAACAAAACATGGAAACGTAATAAAGTTAATTTAAACTGCCCCTTTTTTTTCTCGTATGTTTTAAAACAATGCAGCTTTCACATATCATTGGTATATAGAATTTAGGAGAAACAAAAAGCAAGTTATTGATTGCTTTAAAGAAGGAGAGGGAGCCGTAGGTATATGTTTACTTACTTCGGTGTGGTTTTGATAATCAGCTTGGCACTCCGGAGACAGCTTTCAAGGGCTCAGGCTTCCTCTGTAATGTTTCCACCATGTCCCAACAAGAATGAGCTCAAAATGAAACATGTTTATGTTATGCAATGTTATTTTACCAAGGTTAAAGTAACTAGAAGCTAGTCAGTCTATTTGTGCTGAGTACTCCAAAGTAGAAACCACCCAGAGGAACATATATTTCTATGCGAGCAGAACGCGATGTTTGACTACCAGGTCACGTAGTCCGGTTATCATCAGAGATACATCATTGTATACCAGTCTAGTCCTTACAATGTTGCGTATACCAGCTCTGTCTAAGTTTTTTTCTCAATATTATTATGCCTTTCCATTTAGTCGCTTCACTCGTTACATTTACACTACCATGCCACGATGGGTAGATCCAGGTTAGGGTGGTGGAGTGCAACTTATTCTTATTCTTCGCTCACCAGCTGTACATTCTGATGGAAAGTTCTGGTTGTTCGTCCACTTCTGAACTGCAGTCCTGCTCCAGAACCTGAGTGTTGCGTGTGCATCAGTTTTACAGATTTGATTAACTTGAATGCAGACTGTTGGTTCCTTGCCTCTCAGGCAGATGCACTCCGACTTGAAAGGAAGCTCCCCAATTAGTCGACTCTTACGACATGCTTTTGGGTAGGCAGAGGGTCTATTCTTATTTTCCCCACTATGGGGCCCTCGAACCCATACGGGGAAGTGCAACCTATAAATTTCGTCTACTTAATCAGAATGGAGGCGACTACCTCGCTGTATTTAAACAGTCGTCAGTTAACCTGTATCTGTTCTAGTCGAAAAAGACAGCTTAATCCTTTCTTATATGTTGAACCGTAAACTATTTATAAGTGGCAAAGCTGCTATGGTGTGTGTGTCTGTGTGGTCACTTTTCTTCATTATACCAAATTCACGATTATAATTATTTCTATTCTATCAGTATCCGGTTGTACCACTACATGAAGTATAGATTTCGCAGTCAAAATGGACGCTAGGCACGGTCACTGTTTTAGGCCGTGACAATTTTTTTTTGGGTTCTCCAGACGGTGGCCGTTGCATTTTTACTCCATTTGTAGACTGAAAGGATAAAGTTTTTTCGCCTAGCTTCTGAGTTGAGTGCATGGCGCTACACTGTGAGCTGCAGATTTCATTTAGAATGTTTTTCGGCTGTGACCAACGTGGTGGTGTGAATTGTAGATTCAGAAAATGGCGCGATGCCTGTTGTCGCAATATTGGTGGGGTCATTGTGTGATTAAAACTGATCGCGTGTGCAAGTGTTGGTGATTTCTGCTACCATCCATGATGAACTGCATTTCTAATGTCGGTCTGTGTGTGTTATGCTTTAAATACGCGTGCATGCTAGTGCATATGCTGAGACTAGAGCCTGTCCATCTAAACACAAGGAACTGTGATAAACATTCTGTGTGTTTTTTGTTGGCACAGGAACGGAGCAAATATGGGGTGACCCGTTTGCTATAAAGCTGAAACTAAGATTATCAGAATACCAAATCTCGCAGTCTATTTCTTCACTCCGTTCTGTCCTTTGCAATCACTTCAATATCATGGATGGAATGCAGTCCAGCAACTTTGGCCTCCTTCATCAACGTTCATCTCAGGGTTTCCTTTTGGCGTTCCCGCCTAATTCCTGTATTTCCATTTAAACACCTATTTGGTGATTCACTGTGGGTTTCTTCTCAGAGGGTGTCCGATATAGCTCCTATAGTAATTGTATTATGATAACTGGCAATTTCGTTTGTTTTATTTCTTTTTTATTTAATTATTTGTTTTGTGTCATTTATGCAATATGTTCATGAACAGTGGCATAGAGAGGCTACATAATACAATTAGTCAAGCATGTGAAGTTTCTGGCCCTGATTGTTTCTGCATTTATCATCATCATGTAGTGTTGCGTGCTGATTTGAGGGTGTAATATTGTGTGAAGAGACAGAGTGGTATGAGAGTACTGTCTGTGAGTTCACGGGGAATTAATGTCAACATTGTCCCAACTATGGAGGGGGAGCAAGAAGGTTAACCAGTGAAAATGTATTTATCACGCACAAGGCGTGCACGCACGAGAAAAAGTGGACGCGTGGATTACTGTGTCGGGGCTGAAAGCATGGCTAACGAGATAAACAGAGAAAGTGTGAATTACGTGAATGCGCGATTCTCAGGTAACATCAGCCACCTACATAAGTGTGATCCTCGAGAACGCCCACATGAGCCTGAGTCTCGAGAACATCCACAGGATCATGATTCACGAGAACGCCCATACGAGCGCGCCTCTCGTGTAAACATCATCCACCCACACGGATTTGACAGGGATAAATTGGGACTGCGTAGACGGTCCGGGTCAGTGAGCTGTAGCCACAGGGCTAAAGCACTGGGAAAGTGCAGGTGTAGTACACACCCAACACGAGAGTGCTGAGAGCCAGTCAGAGACCAAGATAAAGTATTGAGAAAGCATCTGACGTCAAGGTCTGTGAAAGGGTTTAGGACGGAGTACTATACAACTATCAGGCATCAAGGTCTGAGTAAGTGTTGAGGTTGCGGTACTGGTCGAAGGTATAGTCCCGCTGGCGAAGTAAGTCCAAGGGGACGGGATGCTCCAATGGTACCTGTTCTGGGTGGCGACGTAGTGAAACGTAGGAGGACCACTAGTGAAACAGAACCGGGGGGTGCTGCCGACGAGAGCTGTGTGCTAGAGGGAACTTATGGTAGAAGTCCTGTCGGTCATCGTAGCCCCTCGACAAGCTGACGAAAGCTGTGTGCTTTAAGAGTGCTGCAAGGAAAGTCCGTCTCCAGTCAGCCGTGGTTGTCTGCTTAAATAATATTAAGGTCCAGTGGATAGGAGAATTCGTCTTATTCAGCTGTACGGCGCGTCTACAGTGTGGGAAACTGTAGTCCTTGGAGCTGTAGTGGTCAAGGAGAGGTCGCTACAAATTGAGAGAGAGAGCGAGTGAGGACAAATGGACTATGTGCGAATGTCAACTGTGATCAATGTCTACGTCTCTGCAGTTTTGTCGATGTGAGGGCTGGTGTATACCCTCTTGTGTTCTGTCAATTAAAGATGCTATGTGACGGAACTATTGTCGTCGAGTTCTGTTTCCAACTGAGGGAGCAAAAGTTACATCTTTAAACACTTTGTAGTGTGCTGATTAGTCTGTAACTCAGATAGCACACAACATGTATCAGGTCCTTTGCAGAACGTCGCTCTCATCACAGTCTGCCTTAAAGAAACTCGGTCTCTCGCCAGCACTCCCGTCTCATGTACTTTCATACTCAAGGAGTCACTTAAATTCTGTGCCCATCTTTTCTTTAGTCGGCCCCTGCCCCTCCTTCCCAATACCATGCCTTCTGCTGCTATTTTTTCCAATCCGTCGTGAAATGACCAAAATATTTCAGTTTCCGAGTCAGAATGCTGTTTATTAGCCAATCTTCCTTGATGCTCAGATATTTCATGATGTCAGTAGTTTTTGCTTTTGAAATGTAAATTCAATCTTTCATTAACATAGCGAAGTATAGTTATCAAATCCATTCATCCATCATTCTATGTATTTATCTGTGTTATCAGCTTTACTACTTTCCTTTGTGTCCATACTATTATTTCCTCTAACATGCATCCAGTAATCTCAAGAAATAGGAAATTTATCATGAACAAAGAATCCCTGATCGCTTAGAGTCTCCAGTAATATTTCAACAGCTAACAATCTCCCAGTCATTCTATGTCTGGCTCTGTAATTAGCAGAAAGAGACTTTCACAGAACAGTATGTTTGAGTATTTGAAGGGAACACACTATTCAGATGGCTATAGTTAACATGACAAACCATGCTATTTTTGACTGCAACAAAGAGATCGCTGCTGAAATGGGGAGTAAAAGTAAGGATGAGCGCTGAATAATCTCACAGTTAATCCTGGATGGGATCCAATGAAAGAACCTCAGCGAGTCATCAAAGCAGGATGACCTTTGTGGTTCTGGTCTGGCTTCTCTTTAGCGACCAAGTGCAGCAGAGTATGTTAAAGGTTCCATTCTTGAACAGCCGGATCTGTGTTATCTCTGGTCGTAACAGAGTTTTTCCCCTTTATCAGTGGCGACAGTCAATTTACACAGCCATAAGAAAAATCATAAACTTATAGAGAATACACAACTTTTCATTTAGCCCAGTTTCATTCAATGCCATCATCAAAACTAATTAACGATTCTTTACTATTTATGGGTTGAATCGATTGATCCCATCAAGATTGTCTCTGTGATTAACCCTGAATGTAATAGGCAACTCATCACAGACAACAGGTTACTCTTGATATTATCACCGCCAACCCTTCCTGCCGTTAAATACCACATAGGACATGCAGCCTTACGAGTTCATGCACTGAATCCAGTACAACATTATTACATTGTTTCAGTTGTGCATGCTTCCTGCTTGAACTGTTTGAGTTGTGGTTTTCTATTTGAACTGTTTCAGTCTTGTTTCTTACTTTAACTGTGTCAGTCTTGTTTCTTACTTTAACTGTGTCAGTCTTGTTTCTTACTTTAACTGTGTCAGTCTTGTTTCTTACTTTAACTGTGTCAGTCTTGTTTCTTACTTTAACTGTGTCAGTCTTGTTTCTTACTTTAACTGTTTCAGTCTTGTTTCTTACTTTAACTGTGTCAGTCTTGTTTCTTACTTTAACTGTTTCAGTCTTGTTTCTTACTTTAACTGTTTCAGTCTTGTTTCTTACTTTAACTGTGTCAGTCTTGTTTCTTACTTTAACTGTTTCAGTCTTGTTTCTTACTTTAACTGTGTCAGTCTTGTTTCTTACTTTAACTGTGTCAGTCTTGTTTCTTACTTTAACTGTTTCAGTCTTGTTTCTTACTTTAACTGTGTCAGTCTTGTTTCTTACTTTAACTGTGTCAGTCTTGTTTCTTACTTTAACTGTTTCAGTCTTGTTTCTTACTTTAACTGTGTCAGTCTTGTTTCTTACTTAAACTGTTTCAGTCTTGTTTCTTACTTAAATTGTTTCAGTCTCGTTTCTTACTTTAACTGTGTCAGTCGTGTTTCTTACTTTAACTGTTTCAGTCTTGTTTCTTACTTTAACTGTGTCAGTCTTGTTTCTTACTTTAACTGTTTCAGTCTTGTTTCTTACTTTAACTGTGTCAGTCTTGTTTCTTACTTTAACTGTGTCAGTCTTGTTTCTTACTTTAACTGTTTCAGTCTTGTTTCTTACTTTAACTGTTTCAAAGTGTTTTCATACTTTAACTGTTTCAGTCTTGTTTCTTACTTTAACTGTTTCAGTCTTGTTTCTTACTTTAACTGTTTCAGTCTTGTTTCTTACTTTAACTGTTTCAGTCTTGTTTCTTACTTTAACTGTGTCAGTCTTGTTTCTTACTTTAACTGTGTCAGTCTTGTTTCTTACTTTAACTGTGTCAGTCTTGTTTCTTACTTTAACTGTGTCAGTCTTGTTTCTTACTTTAACTGTTTCAGTCTTGTTTCTTACTTTAACTGTTTCAGTCTTGTTTCTTACTTTAACTGTGTCAGTCTTGTTTCTTACTTTAACTGTTTCAGTCTTGTTTCTTACTTTAACTGTGTCAGTCTTGTTTCTTACTTTAACTGTTTCAGTCTTGTTTCTTACTTTAACTGTTTCAGTCTTGTTTCTTACTTTAACTGTGTCAGTCTTGTTTCTTACTTTAACTGTGTCAGTCTTGTTTCTTACTTTAACTGTGTCAGTCTTGTTTCTTACTTTAACTGTGTCAGTCTTGTTTCTTACTTTAACTGTGTCAGTCTTGTTTCTTACTTTAACTGTGTCAGTCTTGTTTCTTACTTTAACTGTGTCAGTCTTGTTTCTTACTTTAACTGTGTCAGTCTTGTTTCTTACTTTAACTGTGTCAGTCTTGTTTCTTACTTTAACTGTGTCAGTCTTGTTTCTTACTTTAACTGTGTCAGTCTTGTTTCTTTACTTTAACTGTGTCAGTCTTGTTTCTTACTTTAACTGTGTCAGTCTTGTTTCTTACTTTAAACTGTTTCAGTCTTGTTTCTTACTTTAACTGTGTCAGTCTTGTTTCTTACTTTAACTGTTTCAGTCTTTGTTTCTTACTTTAACTGTGTCAGTCTTGTTTCTTACTTTAACTGTTTCAGTCTTGTTTTCTTACTTTAACTGTTTCAGTCTTGTTTCTTACTTTAACTGTGTCAGTCTTGTTTCTTACTTTAACTGTGTCAGTCTTGTTTCTTACTTTAACTGTGTCAGTCTTGTTTCTTACTTTAACTGTGTCAGTCTTGTTTCTTACTTTAACTGTGTCAGTCTTGTTTCTTACTTTAACTGTGTCAGTCTTGTTTCTTACTTTAACTGTGTCAGTCTTGTTTCTTACTTTAACTGTGTCAGTCTTGTTTCTTACTTTAACTGTGTCAGTCTTGTTTCTTACTTTAACTGTGTCAGTCTTGTTTCTTACTTTAACTGTGTCAGTCTTGTTTCTTACTTTAACTGTGTCAGTCTTGTTTCTTACTTTAACTGTTTCAGTCTTGTTTCTTACTTTAACTGTTTCAAAGTGTTTTCATACTTTAACTGTTTCAGTCTTGTTTCTTACTTTAACTGTTTCAGTCTTGTTTCTTACTTTAACTGTGTCAGTCTCGTTTCTTACTTTAACTGTGTCAGTATTGTTTCTTACTTTAATTGTTTCAGTCTCGTTTCTTACTTTAATTGTTTGAGTCTTGTTTCTTACTTTAACTGTGTCAGTCTTATTTCTTACTTTAATTGTTCAAGTTTTGTTTTATACTTTAACTGTTTCAATGTTGTTTCACTTTAACTGTTTCCATCTTGATTCCTATTAAAACTGTTTCAGCCTCTTTTCTTACTTAAAAGGTTACAGTCTTGTTTCTTTCTTTAACTATTTCAGTCTTGTTTCTTACTTTACTGTTTCAATATTATTTCTTACTTTATCTGTTTCAGTCATGTGACTTTAACTATTTCAGTCATTTTTTTTTTTTAAACCTAAACTGTTTCAATATTGTCTTCTAATTTAACTGTTTGATTCTTTTCTTTTAGCAGTTTAAATCTTGTTTCCTACTTTTACTGTTTCTGTCTTGCTTTTTGCTGTAACTGTTTCAGTCTTGTTTCTTACTTCAACGGTTTGAGCCCTGTTTCCTAATTTAACTGTTTTAGCTATCTTTCTTACTTCAACTGTTTAATTCTTGTTTTTTTGACTGTTTCAGTCTTGCTTCTTACTTTAACTGTTTTAGTTTTGTTTTTTACTGTAACTGTTTCAGTTTTGTTTCCTATTTAACTGTTTCAGCCTTGTTTCCTACTTAAACTGTCTCAGTCTTGTCCCTGACTTGTACTGTTTCAGTCTTGTGTCTTACTTTAGCTGTTTGAGTCGTGTTTCTTACTTTAACTAGTTCAGTCTTGTTGCTCACTCTAACTGTTTCAGTCAAGTTTGTGTCTTATCCCTGTTTGTTACTTCAACTGTTTCAGCACGGTAGCTAAGAGCTCTCGATTTTTATGTTGTCTAGTGTGTCCTCAATTTTTCTCCTTCTTTTATTTTAAGTGCTGATCAATGCATCCTCTGTTTGTTATTTATATATGTATATCTCTCTCTCTATTCTATGTTTCTGGGGCCTTACTGGTCTCCCCCTCCCTCCCCTCCCCTGGTTTATTTAGCAGAAAGAACTCAGTACTTACCTTGACTCGTAGATGTCTGCACATACATACTACAACACTTACAAAATATAAATTTCACACAGTTAAGTTTCCTAGCTTTTACTGGCATTATAAAAGGCTTTGTTTGCCAGACAAGGAAAACTGGGACACTAGGGCAGGATTATCTGCACTCACATATAAACGCATATAGACATGGGTGCCAGGAAATGGGTGGGTGGGGGGGGGGGGTGGTGCTCAGGCAGCATGTGCCGGAACATGGGGGTGGGTGGGAAGCGCTCAGGCAACATAAGTGCCGGAACATGGGGGTGGGTGAGGGGCGCTCTGGCAACATAATTGTCGGGACATGGGGGTTGGGGGGAGGGGGAGGCGCTCAGGCAACATAAGTGTCGGGACATGGGGGTAGGTGGGGAGCGCTCTGGCAACATAATTGTCTGGACATGGGGGTTGGGGGGGGGGGGGCTCTCAGGCAACATTAGTGTCGGGACATGGGGGTAGGTGGTGAGCGCTGTGGCAACATAAGTGTCGGGACATGGGGGTGGCTGAAGGGCGCTCAGGCAACATAAGTGCCGTAACATAGGGGTAGGGGGGGGGGCGCGCGCGCTCATTCAACACAGAAGCTGGCACATGGGAGTAGGACGGGGGGGGGGGGGGGGGGACTCAGGCAACGTTAAGTTAAAGACCATGGGAAAGGGGCTAAAGCACTTGAAACCTCCCGGCCGAACCATTGTTATCTGGGCTGACCCTTAGCTAAGTGGTTCTCTCAATTGCATATTTTTTTTTATTCTTAATGTTCAGGCTATACGTTAAAGACCACCGGCTTCAGAGCCTTTATCAGCACATGACATAATCAACAAAACCGAGTCTACAGATACAAATACACGAATTTACATGTAACTACATATTCCCGACAGCAGCTACGTTGTTGGATGGATTCAGAATCTCACCTGAACCATGGATAGACATTCTGTTTTAACTGTAGTAATTGTTGATATTTTCATATTATGTCAAATATTTTTACAAATCAGTACATAATATTAACAACGAAATTAATAATCTGATTAAGTCAGCTTTGCTCACTGGCTTTATAGAGCTAATAAACTGAAATAGCTGGGGCATATTGAAAGAATGTCAGATGACAGAGAAGTAAAAACTGTATACAAAAGAGAGATGAATGGTCGTAGACCACGAGGCAGACCAAGAAAACTATGGAGAGATAATGTCCAGACTGACCTGCAAACACTTGGTGTCACCAACTGGAAAGAGAAGGCCAACTAGAGATATGAATGAAGGCAGGTGATATCTGCAGCAATGAACCTCTAAGGCTCAGAAAGGTGAAGAAGAAGTAGATAATTTATTATTTTTGTGTTTATTGATATTGCGGACTTAGATAAGACCTAAGCCCCTTTAGACCCAGCCCCAAGAAAATTAAAGTCGGGCTTTGAGTCTCCCTAAGACTTTTCAGGTGGCGGCGATCCTGCACATCAAGATCTGACATAGACTTAAAGAGAATTACAGAGAATGGTGTGCTCCATTTCTGTCAAATAATGAACAACAAATATAAGCAGTCAGAGATCTGGATGCCATCAATAGGCCACTAAATCTCTAGGCTGAAAGTTTGTGCTTATTAAATTATGTCCGTATACATTTCTGAGTATTGATATAGAGCAACCTGAAATCCCGGGGGATTTGACTTGTCTACAGGAAGTTGTGTTGTTTATCGCGTGACTTCCAGGTCGTCTATCTGTCTGTATGGGTGTCAGTGTGTGTTTGTGAGTGTATGTGTGTCTATGTTTAACAACTGTGTGCATCAGAATACAGGTTATTGACAACACTCTTTCAGCCATCCCCAGTTGTAGGATACAGATCCAGACAATGAAGAATCTCAGTAGTATTTTTGGTCACAATGATGATGACTATAACATATTTGTTGCTGTTGTTGTAATTATTATTATTATTATTATTATTATTATTATTATTATTATTATTATTATTATTATTATTATTATTATTATTATATTTATTAATAATGCTATGTATTATGTAGCAGTATTACCGCTAGTTAGTGTGTATATCCTATATGTGGATTCCCAGACCGTTCTATGCTTGTGGTGCCTAAAACACTTCCCCCCCCCCCCTGTTTTCCAGTTGTCTGAAAGTCTTTGTCTATCTGAACCTCTCGTCTCTCTCTCTCTCTCTCTCTCTCTCTCTCTCTCTCTCTCTCTCTCTTTCTTTCTTTCTGTCTGTTTCCTTCTAACACGTTCTTTTTTTCCGTCTGTCTCGCTCACTATATGCTACAACACACAGACACACACTTTGTGTGTCTCTCTGTGCGGTTTGTGTCTGCATCTCTGTGGTGTGTGTGTGTGTGTGTGTGTGTGTGTATGTCTGTCTATCTGTCTCTCTAAGTGGTGTGTATTTGTGTGTGTGTGTGTCTCTATGTGTGATGTGTGTATGTCTCTCTGTGTGGTGTGCGTGTGTCTGTCTATTTGTCACTCTAAAGTGGTTTGTGTGTGTCTCTATGTGTGATGTGTGTATGTCTCTCTGTGTGGTGTGCGTGTGTCTGTCTATTTGTCACTCTAAAGTGGTTTGTGTGTGTCTCTCTCTATGTGTGATGTGTGTATGTCTCTCTGTGTGTTGTGTGTGTGTGTCTGTCTATTTGTCACTCTAAAGTGGTTTGTGTGTGTGTGTGTTTGTTTGTGTTCTTAATTGGTTCTGTCTTTCCTTCACAACCACATCCCCTTCTTCTTTTCGTCTTCTTTATCTTCCCCCCATACATATGTAGTACGCTTCCTAACCTGTCACCCTACCTCCTCTAAACACACAGACATACACATACACGCACACACTCACACACGCACACACATCACACAGGCTATACCCGTATTTGAATTACTTGACAGTAAGACAAAGAGTTCCTGCTGCAGCCATTGGCCACTATTTCCGGAAAGACATATATCCGATCTTCTGCACTTTGTAACTGCAGATGTTTGAATGACGTAGGTACAAATCTTCGAGCGGACTCTGGAGAAATAAATCCTGCCTGCAGACGGTAGACAAGCAGTGGATCACACTTGAGCGAATATTTTTGGTGACACTTTTCCAAAATATGTATTGCTTACTTTTCCAATAAATGCTTTGCCTTGCTGTAGCTGCATCCGTTTTCAGTCACATGTTGTTGTCAAGTTTTTAAAGCAGTTACACGATTACTTTTAATCAATTTTAGCGGCTTTGAAAGCATCGAGTTTCACTGATGTACTTTTTTAGTTTGTTTAATTGTTAAGTGGGCTGACTGAAAGAAGCAATATAAGTTACACACATATTTGCGTCATTCCTGTATATACATGATACACTGTACTACTCGTCTATTTTGTCTGTCTCTTTGCAGCATTTTTTTTTTAATTTTATTCTAGATTGATCATTTCAATAGAAAACACCAAGTCACAATTTGTTTTGTTTACTCACTGAACAGTGGTGAATGATTACGATTTTAAACTCCAGAAAGGATTCCCGACGTTATCATACAAGATGATTCACCCGTCAATTAATAATTTTTATAAACCCGTCACCCTCATTCCACTTCTGTGTCGTATGTCACCATTTTGACCAGAGTACAGTCAATATATCTAATTTGCTTATTTATATATATATATTTTTTAAACTTCGTATTCAAATGTGAGTCAGCTTCTGTGGCTTAGGCGTTGCGAACGCGCTTCGTAATTCTTCGTAATTAATTCCGGGGTGCCAGGTTTGATCCCTGCAGCGGACGGTTTCTCTTGCGCTGGTTTCGAAAGTGGTACCGAAAGCCGACCGTTCAGGGCAATGGCAGAATACTGGACGTAAATCTGCCTAGAAAAACCACAACAGCCAAAAAGTGCCAGGGTTGGTTCTGCAACGTCCTGTAAAGGATACGCAACTAATTTAAATTTAATTCAAATATGATCATTTTGTTTTACTATATTTACAAAGTACTATCTATTTTCTTATTATTTCGCTGTTGACACATAAGGCATTCACAAGTGATCTCCCTTGCTACGGGTCTGCTGCTTTTCTGCCATTGGTATCTCACGTCAGTCTAGATTCCTTTATTTCCCGTTCTATTGTCCCTCTCCGGGTTTCATTAGGTCGTCCACGTCTCCTTTTCCCATCTGCTGTCCATCGGAGAGCTGTTTTTGCCAGAGTGTCACTAGACATTTTGCAAACATGTCCAAGCCGTCTCCATCGTCTTACTTTGATAACATTTGCCAGTGATGCAAATTCTGTTTTCCTCCTCAGTTCTTCAATTGTGATCTTATTTGGCCAAAATATTCATAGAATTCTACCTAAACAATTTTTTTTTTTTTTTGAAAAGTCTCAGGTTGATGTGTAATTCCCGATGTCATTTCCCAACATTCACTGTTGTTTAACAATATTCCTTATATGTTGCTCTTGTATATTCTGAGTTTGGTTTTCAAACTAATTTACATAGTACTGTACTGAGGAAAATACATTTTAAAATTTGACTTTTTTCAAATCGCATGAACAGATTCTTTTAGTTTCCGTTATTTCAAATAGGGAAACAATTGAACTATTTAAATTCGACTGCCGTCTCGGAACGGATTATGATCGAATACCGAGGTATCACTGTATATCTACAAGGTAAGGGGATTGTATGGATATAAACATTAAATATTGTTGGAAGAGCAGTGCAGGTGAATTGTTTCTAGACATTACAAACGTTTTTTTCCCCTCGCACTAAACACTGGCACACTCACAAGTTTAGGAAATGATCACTATTACGAATCCGTTCAATGGAATATTATTTCAGGGAAGGAAATAATTGTTCTCAATTTACAGTCTTGCACATTGACAAATTGTGGTATTAGATTTTAAATTGGCTATTAGCATGTAGACATGGCTTGGGCACTTTAACGGTGTACTTTTGCATTGCAGTATTTAATATATGTGCAACTTTACAGATTTCTTAACACTAAAAACTTATAACTTTGCTCTCTCTCTCTCTCTCTCTCTCTCTCTCTCTCTCTCTCTCTCTCTCTCTCTCTCTCTCTCTCTCTCTCGCTTCCGCTCGCTCTCTCTCTCTGTGTACTTGTGTGTTACTTCATCTCAGCCTAGCTGTCTTTCTCCCCTCAATCACTTTCTTTGATTCCCTTGTAATGTCGCTACGTTCCCACTCATGGCTCTTGGTTCCTTAGTCACGGCTTTTGGTTCCCTAGTCACGGCTCTTGGTTCCTTAGTCACGGCTCTTGGTTCCCTAGTCACGGATCTTGGTTCCCTAGTCACAGTTCTTGGTTTCTTAGTCACGGCTTTTGGTTCCCTAGTCACGGCTCTTGGTTCCCTAGTCACGGCTCTTGGTTCCCTAGTCACGGATCTTGGTTCCCTAGTCACGGTTCTTGGTTCCGTAGTCAGGGCTCTTGGTTCCCTAGTCACGGCTCTTGGTTCCCTAGTCTCGACTCTTGGCTTCCTAGTTACGGCTTCCTAGTTACGGCTTTAATAACGTATACTGGTTCCCTAATCATAACGTAGTCCCTAATCACAGCTTTTGCTCTTGGTAAATTGGTTTCCTAGTCACAACTTTTGGTTCCCTTATAACGTATACTGGTTACCTAATCACAGCTTTTGGTTCCTAAATAACGTAAATTTGTTGCCAAATCACGAGTTTTGGTTCCCTAATAACGTATATTGGTTCCGTAGTCACGGCTCTTGATTATATAATAACGTACATTGGTTCTGTACTCACGGATCTTGGTTCCCTAACAACTTATATTGGTTCCCTAGTCACGGCTCTTGATTCCATAATAACGTATACTGGTTTCCTAATCACGGCTCTTGATACCCTAATAACGTATATTGGTTCCCTAGTCGCGGCTCTTGATTCCCCAATAACTTATATTGGTTCCCTAGTCTCGGCTCTTGATTCCCTAATAACATATATTGGTTCCCTAGTCACGGCTTTTGATTCCATAATAACGTATATTGATTCCCTAGCCACGGCTCTTGGTTCCCTTGTAACGTATATTAGTTCCGTAGTCATGGCTCTTGGTTCCCTTGTAACATATACTGGTTTCCTAGTCACGCCTCTTGGTTCCCTAGTCACGGCTCTTGGTTCCCTAGTCACGGCTCTTGCTTCCCTAATTAGGTATATTGGTTCCCTAATCACGGCTCTTGATTCCCTTATAACGTATATTTGTTCCCTAGTCACGGCTCTTGGTTCCCTAGTCACGGCTCCTGGTTCCCAAAAAAGTATATTGGTTCCCTAGTTACGGCTCCTTTTTTCCTGCACGTCTCCTAATTCCCTAGTCACGTCCTTTGGTGTTCGGGTTCTGCTAAAGTCTGGTCTGCTGTTATTTAGATCAGCCAGTTGCAGTCTATGGAAGCCAAAGAAACCAGTCTGCACTGGTTTTTTAGGCTTTCTCGGAAACATATTTTACCCAGACCCCAACATATCTGAGATTGTTCTCTGAGAGTTTCTGGGCTGATACTGAGCTTTAAGAATCGACGACTGAAAGTGTGATTAGGTGAAATGTTGATATTGCTTCGCTTCTTGATGTTTAGCTGGGCACTCTCTGTCACGGAAGGGTAGCCATTTGTTTGTTTTCCTGACGCATCTCTCACAGCTTCAATTTGCGGAATTACAGCATCGTGCGTGTTCTTAAACGGATAAGATAATTCCCAAATCTTGCTTTAATCAACAACCCAATCTTGTCAAGTCAGCATGGTAGAATATGACATTCTGGTGTAATACAATCAAGAACTGTCAGTGTAAGGCAAACATTATAGAAGTTTACGAATGTCCACTCACACGTCCACTTCTGCATGAGAAATTCCCAGCACTGTTGCTTTCTTTTTTTCCCCCACTCTCTCCTTCCACATTCTTAAGTCGATGCGAACACTTCGTAATGCCGGGATGCCGGGTTCGATCCCAGCTGCGGGCCATGCGTCTTGCGTTATTTTCGACAAAAAAGCTGACCGTCCAGTAATCAATGGCAAACTACTGGTCGTAAATTTGCCTAGAAAAACCATACAACAGCCAGAGGCTGTTGGGGTAGGTTCTGCAACGTCCTGTAAAGTATACGCAACTAACTAACCTTCCACATTGGCTGTATAGTATATAATTTTGGTTGCATCGGAAACGACTAGGTACATGATGCTAGTGTCAAATATATATATATATATTTAACGTGCTCTGAAATGAGCATTGATTTCATCTCATTATCTTCAGCTTGTACAAAGTTGGCCAAAATCTGACCGTTTGATGAGTTCTGTATCGGCCTTAGCGTGGCTAAGACACTCTTCTTGAAGAAAAAACGTCGTGTCGAAAGAACGAGTCAACCTCAACCCAGGACAGTTATGACCGGGTCGTATTCCTGAGCACGCGCGAGTGAAACTGTTGACATAATGGCCACGTTGTGGAGTGGAATCTAATGAAGTTAAGTAAGTTTGATAACACAACGTGAAGCCTTGCATCCGCCACATCTGTGACTGAGTCATCAATGTACGAGTTCATTCCCCCTGAGCAATCAGCGTGATATTGCCGCATTCTCTCCCCCTGCTCCAAATACAGTCTTCGAGGTTATCCCTAGGGACTCATCCGGGCGTCCAGTGTTGGTCTCTAACTGTCGCTGTCTTCAATTGCGTCTAAGTCTTCCATAAATCCTGATATACCAGGGACTCGTTTCATTAGCCCATTCAAAATTAGTTGTGTCTCTTTCTCTTTAATGTGGCTTTCACTTTAACCCGATCGAATCCAGGCATTTCGTAAATTCTCCAACAGATGAATAGTTGTTACTTCATAGTGAAACGTTCACGAACGTGATTGAGTTACAAGCCAATACATCATTTCCAATTTCCTTTTTTCCTTCTTCATCATTTTGTTTTTATTCTTCTTTTCGTGTTTCTTCTCCCCCCCCCCCCCCCTTTCCTCGTTTCTCTCTTTTTTCTCTCTCCTACCCCGGCTTTCGTCACCGACTTCTTCTTAAATTATGTTTTTGTTATCAGACCTAACTGCCTTGTATCATTGAACAGGAGAGCTAAAATATTTCATCTTGTCAAGCAAACACATCTGAGCTCTTAGAGAAAATATTGACGGGATCTGTCTTCCGGTGACACCACTGTCATTACTAAACACCCTCAACATTTGTTGGCTGCTTTGATTGTCTAGACATTGTTTCGTTCAGTGGACTGTGACTGCAGCCGTCAGGTTTCGATAGCCCTGTGAAAATCAACACAGAATTCTGCTGCCAAATCTACTGCTGCTGTGATATTCTTTTTCTTTTCTTTTTCTTCTTCTTCTTTTTTCTTCTTCTCTTCTTCTTCTTTCTTCTTTCTTCTTCTTCTTCTTCTTCTTTTTCTTTCTTCTTCTTTCTTCTTCTTCTTCTTCTTCTTCTTCTTCTTCTTTCTTCTTCTTCTCTTCTTCCTTTTCTTCTTCTTCTTCTTCTTCTTCTTCTTCTTCTTCTTCTTCTTCTTCTTCTTCTTCTTCTTCTTCTTCTTCTTCTTCTTCTTCTTCTTCTTCTTCTTCTTATTTGCGTTCGGTTTCGTATGCTAAGATCAGACCATTAAGTGCCTCAATGAACTCGCTTTTTTCTGCTCTCTCCAGGTCCATCTGTGTAGACATGTGTCCTTTTGAGTTTTGGGTAATAGCTGTAGTCAGGTTCAAGGGTCTTGCATGCAGTACTAGGTGACATTCTTCAGCCTTTCTCTCTATGCCTGGGTTTGTTGTTGTCACTGTATAGTTAGACCAAAAGTCTATGATGTAAAGCTTTGTCTTTTTCAGTCAGTTTTTACTTAAGCTGCTCGCTATTCTGTGCATGGTGTTCTTGTTCATGCGTTAATATTTTCTGTTAGGGTAAGCTCCTTCTTTTCTCTTAGCTGGCTCAAACTCTGGAGGTCAGAAGTTGCCTTCAGCTTTTTTGTGCTTCTCATACCTCTAGTAATGATTCTGAGACCAGTGTTTTGTATTTTATCCAGTATGTGTAGGTTTGATCTGGCTGCAGTTGAGTATGCTCCCATGCCATACTCCAGTTTTGGTCGTACGTATTCAGTGTATACTTGTCGTACAGTGTTGGCATCTGCACCCCACCTTGTTCCAGTACGTTTCTTCATAAGTCAGAGCTGCTGTGATCAAACGGGAAATCTCGAAGTTACGAAGCACGTAGGCCTTAAGCAATAATCTCCGCCACAACTGCCACTGGCATTGTTATTTTCTTGCATATTTCCCACACTACACTTGTCTGTCTTTAGCTTCTACTTGCAACGTTCATTTGTGACTTCCTGTCTCTGTCATTTCCTTCAGGTACGCAGCAGGTAACAAATCCGTAAAAGGTAAATGAATAAAGAAAAAAAAAAATAATGCAGTGTAAAAACTACTTTGTTTCCACCAGAGGATAACCAAACCTGGAAATAAGCCCAGTCTAAAATGTCACGATGCTCGAAACAAGAGCCATACCGCAACTACGAGTCCAAGCCTAGTTAACTTAAGACCCTCAGCCAAATGACCTTGTTACGTTTTTCTCGTTTGAACTCTCAAAGAATGTGCTGTTATAAAGAGATCATTATTTTCATAAATCCAGATAATTAATAATAATTATAATAATCCCTTTATAAATGATTCAATTTGTACTTCAATGAATGTCGATTGTTGCACATCGAAACAAAAATAAACAACTGTTCCTGAAAAAAAAAGCCATACGGTGTCTTGTGGAGGAAACATACAACAACAACAAGCAACCCGGTCTTTTACTCAGAGAAAGCCAGTGTGAATGTAAATGAAAAACAAGAGCCATAACAGATATTAGGTGCAGCTGAGAGCATTTGTTTGTAGCCGCCATCAGAAACTTAAAGTTGAAGAGTAATGTTCTCACGACAGAAGAACAGCTGCGCAAATTGTACTAGTTTGGGCATGTTAGAATACAGGAAGATGTTAGCCTGTCTAGACCTGGGGTTACCTGGCAAATACAAGAGACAGACACCCTCCCTCCCCCTCCCCTCACCCATGATGTGGCTCCAAAGCAATGACTATGAGCCTCTAGATACTAGTCTTCTTCTTCTTCTTCTTCTTCATTGTTCATCGTCTGTGTGTAAGCTCCGGCAGAAAGTTCTGGGTTTTGGTCCATGTGGGCTTTAGTTTGGCGCCAGGGCCTAAGTTTTACGTGTACATCCGTTTTACTGGCTTATTTGGGTGCAGCTGACTGTTCTTTGCCGCTCGAGCAGATATACTCCGGCTTCGAAGAACATCCCCAATTATCGACTCCTACTACAAGCTTTTTTTTTTTGGGGGGGGGGGGCAGTGGGTCTGTGTTCCCCCCCACAATGGGGCCCCAGAACCCACATGGGAAGATTGTTATCTACTGCCGTTATCCACTGCTGTTATCTATTGCCGTTATCTATTGCCGTTATCTATTGCCGTTATCTATTGCCGTTATCTATTGTCATTATCTATTGCTGTTATCTATTGCCGTTATCTATTGACGTTATCTATTGCCGTTATCTATTGCCGTTCTCTATTGCCGTTATCTATTGCCGTTATCTATTGTCATTATCTATTGCTGTTATCTATTGCCGTTATCTATTGCCGTTATCTATTGTCATTATCTATTGCTGTTATCTATTGCCATTATCTACCGCCTCCTCACCGAAAAAACAAACTGTGACAATTCTGACAAGTGTGAAGACACAGCAAGCAACATGCCAACAGAAATAACTTAGTTTAAAAACACAAACAACAGTTTGTGCTCCATGTAAAGATCGTTTGCGATCTGAACAAAACTAAAACAATTCATGCGTATATTTTATTTACAAACACCCCATCCAATGTTACATGCAATACAGCATTTGACTTTTTTGACGTAACTCAACATTTGATTTCAAATATCTCGTGACCAGCAGGCCACGATACAGACTATTGAAGGCATTTTTCCAATGACTTGTCTTGTCTTGTCTTGTCTTGTCCACAATTGCCTCACAGCGTAGTGGGGAGTCGCAGTTTTCTATCCTGGGCCAGGTGTGTTGCATGTGTTGTTGTTAGTCCGTGTTGCCTCAGGATCTCTGATATATTGTCTATCCATCGTACTCTCGGTCTGCCTCTTGCTCTAGGGCAGTAGTGTTGTTCGTTGTATGCTCGTAGAGGCATTTGGTCGGTTTGCATTCGCATCAAGTGGCCAAACCACTCGATTTGTTGCTTCTTTATGTATTGCAGGCATGGTTCCAATGACTCCCGGCCTCAAACTGCATGTTCGAACTCTGCGATCTTTAGAAGCCGCTAGTTTAACCCAATCTCACGAATAGCATCCGGGGGATAAAATGCTACATTCAAACATAAAGTAATCCATGACGTGGAGACGTTGGCTTATTTTCCATCTTGTTTTGTGTGTTCACAATTTCTATATCAAATCCTGTCCATATTTTCGTGAGACACGACTACGGAAATTACAGAACATACAAACGTTAGGGGGAGGAGGGAGGGGGGGGGGGCAGAAACACTGAGGCTCAGACCACATACCGGGGGAGGGAACAGAAACACTGAGGCTCAGACCACATACGAGGGGAGGGAACAGAAACACTGAGGCTCAGAATAGACGACGGATTGAGGTTCAGATCACACCAGGGCGGTGGGTGAGGGGGGAGGGTGGGGGGGGGAGGGGGGGGAGTTTGGAAGAAAAATTGAGACTCAGACCACACGAGGAAGGGGGTCTAAACATTAAGACTCAGACAACACGAGGCTCCCTCTCATTTTTAAGGAGTTTGGTGTAGCACTCCCTTCCCCTTTTCTAAAATCCTAATGATTTGGTAATATATTTCATATTTGGCTCGTAAACAGCATCCTGTCTGGGAAGCTGAAATATTTTGGTCATATCAAACTCCATTGCGGACTGAAACAATGATAGCAGAAGACATTGTACCAGGAAGGAGGGGCAGGGGCCGACCAACAGGACAATGGGCACATGATGTGTGTGACTTCTTGAATTTAAAAGTACACGAGACGGGAGAACTGGCGAGAGACCGAGTTTCTTGCCGGCAGACCGTGATGAGAGCGACGTTCTGTAGAGGACCTGCTAAATGATGACGATGTCCTATTTGTTCAAATGTGTTATGACAGTTAATTACCACTCAGCCCGATTTTTGTATTATACCCTTAAACTAGGATTAGGTCCTCTTGAGCGACTTTCCCTTTTTTGTCTTTAAAATGTGGTTATGGTGGGGGGGGGGGGGGGGGCGGGGGGTGAGCCATATGGGCGCTAGGGCTTTTTTTTTGGAGAACAAAGAACAAGCAGGTCGTAGGAGGCAAATAATTCTTTGGTACTGCCCTCAAAGTTGGAATGCATCACTGGCAGTCTGCATACAGAAAAAACGTGATCTGTAAAACAGAGGTGCACACAAAACTCAAGGTCTAGAACAAGTCTAAAGTCTAGCAGTGGACAAAGAAAAAGACTTTCCCGCGGGAGCTCACAGCTAGCGAACGCTCAGAAGAAGAAGAAATCAAAGGAATGTCTACTTGTCTTTTAATAAGGATTCAATACGCCCAAATTTTTATTTTTTTATTTACAGAGTTAGAGCAATTATTTTATAATGGTCATTTAAAGGGATACATGGTGTTACATTTTAATACTTTGAGTATGAAAAAAAAAAATGGTTGTCATGGCAATAGCCGCCATCTTATGGGAAAAAAACAACATGTACTCAGAACCCTACAATTTTAAAAAGAAACAAACGTATTAAAAAATAGATGATAGATTCATGACCTTTTATCCTATTTAGAGGTACAGGTCTAGTTTATTTACTTTAAACATGTTTTTAAATATTTTTCGTAGTATTTTAAAATGTAGGTTTATTGAGAATCAAAAAAATCTTGCACTATAAGACAATAATCACATTTTAGAAAACAACAACTTTCTGAAATCTACCCTTGAAAAGACTAGTCCTTATAATATTGTGTAAGGAGTATCCATACTAAATTTCATGTTTCTAGTTTGTATATTAGCTTGGATTTTAGGATTTCACACACACAACAAACAGAAATATAGAGATGTGAGGAAACTGACTTAAATTTTTTTTATTTTAAAAAAAGTGCATGGGTTCTTGCCTTTAGTATTAACTTTTGAATGCTAAATTGTTTATAAATGACATAAATTGTGTGTGTAATCTATTCTGTCAATGCCGAACTTTACAAAAACTAACACATTGAAAAAGTGACATTTTTGTCATAAATTAGAGAAAAAAAAATGCCGCGCAGTGACCCCTTATATCCGACAGCCTTGCCCGGCTCTCTAGCGAAGTTGGTTAAACCTGACTTTCGCGGCGGCCGGGTGACGAACTCCTTGTGGTCCGGGTTCACTCCCTGGGGTAGGCAGAAAAGCCACATTTCTCCCAGATTAACGGTACCAACAATGGAATCAATGCCGAAGGGTTGCGATATCATAGTACCGAGCCAAAGGTTTCTGGATACGTTAAAAAAAAAAAATATCCGACAGCCAGGGTTCTCAGAGTGGACCTACACTTCTGGGACGTGTCTCAATAACACCACTGGTCAGTGGTCATTACCGCCTTGGATTGTGCGATATTCTCATGCGTCATCTAGTGGACCTGCTGTAACACAAATTGATCCCACTTCTTGTCACAGAGTCATTGATGTGCAGCCGTTTTTCAGCTATTTTTAATGACTTGACCTGTCCTTGGCTACGTATGTGAACAAAACGGCGAATATGCGGTTATTTTCCTCTACTTCCGAGCGAGTTCAGTCATTTTCTTGTTCGGCTTTCGGGAAATAATGCTTGTAATGTCAGTTTGTCAAATCTAATGTAACTATTAGTGAATGTGAATTTTTGTTTTCATTTGTCTTGCTTTTACCGTTCAACTAGTATTTCAGGGCATTACTATCATCATTATCTAAGCTTTTCTGAATGTCTTGGGCGGTCATGCCTCTCAGAAACTGATATCACCAACATCATTCATCAGTTGAAGTACAGACACATCTAAATGTCAAAATCAAAGACAGCGGCGTGCACCACACGAGGAGAGCGGTGTAGAGCACAAGGTAGACCAAGGAAAAGACGAACAAGTTAGCATCATGGAAACTACGAGTGTAACAGTAAGACAAGTCTATGATCGAGGCGGCCATAAGAGCATTACCTTATATTTTTATCGAAAACCGGAGTGGCAAAAGAGGAAGCCAAGAAGAAGAAGAAGAAGAAGAAGAAGAAGAAGAAGAAGAAGAAGAAGAAGAAGAAGAAGAAGAAGAAGAAGAAGAAGAAGAAGAAGAAGAAGAAGAAGAAGAAGGAGGAGGAGGAGGAGGAGGAGGAGGAGAAGGCAGAGAAGATAAAAATACTTCTGAACAAGTTTGATCACACAAGCATCGTTACTGCAGGCTGGTGAGCTAGCCACTGCTGACATTTACATTATATTGATACCTAATTCTACCTGTTCACATTAAATATCTCTTTATTTATATGCCTATTTATATATGGATGAAACTATGCCAAATACCGTGTGTCTGTAAAGTCATGGTACATTTTTGACGTCACAGGAGGTCAAAAGTGCCACCATAACTTTACAGACACACGGTACTTGTAATCAACATCGTCTTCAACATCTGCTACGTCGACAGGCACAGGCGATTAGAGCTCGCTATCATACGGGATTCAGAATCTTGAATATATCTGTCAGACTAAAATACGTAGCCAGAAATTACTTTAGTCATACGAGGACAAACAAAAATAAATCCTTTTTCAAGTAATCAACTAACACTCAACATTACAACATACAATCTAAGAACTAAACTGCTGAAGCAATGAACACTTCAAATAACACAGACAGCAGCAACATAAAAAAAGCAATGGACAGAGACAGTAGAAATAACTACATGCCCGCATCATCAACCACACGAATACCCTGTAGTCAACAAAGTTAGTTCCTCCAGACATTGACATCAATGGCCGGATTGGACAGACTGACAAAAAAGTCAACCGGGCCGCCTCTGGCTTTGACTAAAACCATATAATCAGGGGCGGATTTGTGGTCCTTCGTGGCCTAGAGAAGCTCTCATTACTTCATGACACATGGCAGGGGTTCGGAGGCAGTGGACAAGGCAATTGCCGGCTGCTGTTTATTAACGTGCATTTTTCACCCCAGTATTTGGATGTGTATGGTTACAAAGCTTCCCCAAATACACGGCTTGTATGTGAATGCACTGTTTATCTCCTTACAGGGTTGTATGTGAATGTACTGTTTACCCCCTTACAGGGTTGTATGTGAATGCACTGTTTACCCTAGAACTGGGCTGTATGTGAGTGCACTGTCCACCCCCTTTCAGGGTTATATGTGAGTGCACTGTTCACCCAAGTACTGGGCTGTAAATGGGTGCAAAGCGCACCCCCTACAGGGTTGTATGTGAGTGCACTGTCACCCCCGTACATAGTTATATGTGAGTGCACTGATCACCCTAGTAACTGGTCTATATGTGAGTGCACTATTCACCCTAGTAATTTGCTATGTGTCAGTGCACTGTTCACCCTAATACTGGGCTTTAAGTGTGGGTGCACTTTTCACCCCTGTTCAGGACTGTGTCATTGCACTGTTTACCCCAGTACAGAATTGTGTGTGTGTGGATGTACTGTTCACTTTAATACTGGACTGTGTGTTGGTGCACTGTTCACCTTAGTACTGGTTGGTGAGGCGCTGCAATAATCACTCCAGTACTGGGATATATGTTGCTGCAAAGCTTACCCGAGTACCTGGCTGTGTGTATGCTTACCCCAGTACTGCGCTTGGTATGGGTGCACGTAGGTGTGTTACTGGTGTGTGACACGTCGCTGTGACCAAAATGTCTGTTACGTGGGTGTGTTGGAGCTAGCAAAATACGTGGGTGATTTTAAAAGAGTTTGCTACGGTTTAAACAACGGATCAACATCGTGGCACAATCGTAGTAACCCATCAGTGCTCCGTTCTACTTCTAACTCGAGCCTGAGTCCGAATAATCTCAGCGCAGTGCACGAACCCCGTAACACAGGAGAGGATCATGAAATACTTGAGGTAAATTTTCAACTGTTTTTGTCAAGGTAGAGCCGACAGGTTACTCTTTTAGATTCGCAACTGACAGGGGATTTTGTTCACTTGCGCAACAATACACACGGGTGTCCGATCTTACTATTCAGAGGCCAGGAAATATGACTAGAAGTCCACGGGAAAAAAAATCCCAGCTATTTTCAGGGCCTAAATCCAGGACCTCCAGCACTCTAGGCGAAATGCTTGCCTCGAGACTACTCAGCCCTCATACACGTGGGTGTGTCGGAGGTGTATGACACATGGGTGTCAGAGGTGTGTGAAACGTGGTTGAATCAGAGGTGTATGACACGTGGGTGTCAGAGGTGTGTGACATGTGGTTGGGTAAGAGGTGTGTGACACGTGGTTGGGTCAGAGTTGTGTGACATGTGGTTGTGTCAGAGGTGTGTGACACGTGGTTGGGTCAGAGGTATGTGACATATGGTTTTGTCAGAGGTGTGTGACATGGGGCTGGGTCGGAGATGTGTGACACGTGGGTGTGACAGAGGTGTTTCAACTCGCATTCAGTTCATCAGTTGCTCTTCTTCTTCTTCTTTGCGTTCACCAGCTGTACACTCTGGCGTAAAGTTCTGGTTTTTCGTCCACTTCTGGACTGCAGTCCTGCTCCAGAACCTGAGTGTTGCGTGTGCATCAATTTTACAGATCTGATTCAATTGAATGCAGACTGCTGGTTCCTTGCCTCTCAGGCAGATGCACTCCGACTTCAAAGGAAGCTTCCCAGTTAGTCGACTCTTACGACATGCTTTTGGGGAGGCAGTGGGTCTATTCTTGTTTTCCCTACAATAGGGCCCCGGAACCCACATGGGGGAATCAGTTGCTCTAATAATAATAAGTAAAGGCCTCATACACTGAAACTCATATCCTGTGTGCCAATGTGCATATAAATAACTCTTGCTGTACTATCATGACTGAATACAACCAGTTATATAACCCTCTCTGTTGTACTCTATAAACTGTATACAACCAGTTATATAACCCTCTCACATTTTACTCCTTAAACTGTACACAACCAGTTATGTAACCCCCTCTTGTTATACTTCACAAACTGTAAACAACTAGTTATATAACTCTCTCTTGCTATACTCCACAAAGTGAATACAACCAGTTATATAACCCCCTCTTGCTGTATTCTATAAAGTTTACACAACCAGTTAAATAACCCACTCTTGTTGTACTCTATAAACTGTCAACAACGAGTTATATAACCCTCTCTTGTTGTACTTTATAAACTGTACACAACCAGTTATAATACCCTCTCGTGTTGTACTCTATAAACTGTACACAACCAGTGATATAACCCTCTCTTGTTGTACTCTATAAACTGTACACAACCAGTTATAAAACCCTCTCTTGCTGTACATTATAAACTGTACACAACCAGTTATATAACCCTCTCTTGTTGTACTCTATAAACTGTACACAACCAGTTATACAACCCTCTCTTGTTGTACTCTATAAACTGTACACAACCAGTTATACAACCCTCTCTTGTTGTATTCTATAAACTGTACACAACCAGTTATATAAACCATCTCTTGTTGTACTCTATAAACTGTACACAACCAGTTATATAACCCTCTCTTGTTGTACTCTATAAACTGTACACAACCAGTTACATAACCCTTTCTTGTTGTACTCCATACAGTTTACACAACCTGTTATATAACCCTCTCTTGTTGTACTCTATAAACTGTACACAACCAGTTATATAACCCTCTCTTATTGTACTCTATAAACTGTACACAACCAGTTATATAACCCTCTCTTGTTGTACTCTATAAACTGTACACAACCAGTTATATAACTCTCTCTTGCTGTAACTCCCTTGTGCTGTACTCTACCAACTGTAAACAGCCAGTTACATAACCCTTTCTTGCAGTACTCCATACAGTTTACACAACCAGTTATATAATCCTCTCTTGTTGTAGTCAACAAACTGTACACAACCAGTTATAAAACCCTTTCTTGTTGTACTCCATACAACTTACACAGAACCAGTTACATAACCCTTTCTTGCTATACTCCATACAGTTTACACAACCAGTTACATAACCCTCTCTTGTTGTAGTCAACAAACTGTACACAACAAATCAGCTAACACTATCTTGCACTTCTTCTTAACGTGTACTTAACAAATCATAAAAGCCTTTCTTTATGAAAGTCGCCACATTGCCGACAAGCCTAGAAGACATTCAGATCCAGTCTCAAACTACTAGCGGCTATGTCCCATATTGTATCTTCAACGTACAAATGATGTTAACTTGTCTCTCAATTGGATTACATATTCTCCTTGTGAGATCTCCTGTCTCGACGGAATACAAATAGACTATCATAACTTGAGATGTCATACAGTTCATTTGTGTGTTTGAAAAGGGAAGTGAAATTGAAAACGTATCATGTGCCGTACTTAATGCGATAAACTTGCCCGTTCACAATGCTACTAAAATCATTGTTAAATTTGTTTAGCATTTCTCTGCCTTATTCACTGGAGGCAAGGTGCCAAACGAAGATTATTTTCCAATAGTGAAATTTGCCAGAAATAACAGCAAATAGCCAAATCTGATTTAGGAACGTTATGCGAGATCCACTTGTTTGTATGGTTGCACAAATACTAGAGTTGTTGTCTCCAACCTCATCAAAAAAAAAAAAATAGGGAGGTAGTGGTGGTGGTTAGGGGGGGGGGGGGGGCGTGTTTTAATGGGGAGGCCAGGCAATGGATGGGGACGTCAGGCACAAATTTTGAAAACCTTGTATGGTGTATTTGGTTAATATTCAGGCTTTTGAAAAAATATTTGTATTTTTTAATAATCTTATGTTAAGTGAAATAATAAATGAAATAGTAACATATTGAAAAGGAAACTATTTAAAAAACAATACGCGATACGCGTTTTGTTGTTGTTATTGTTGTTGTTGTTGTTGTTGTTGTCATAAGTAGTTTGCATATTTACAGTTAAAAATGTAGTCAATATAATAACATAGGCATTTATTGATTAAAACCATATTCTGACAAAAACGTGCTCTCCATAATTTCTCTTTCACTTCTCCTTCACTTTTTAAATGATAACATTTTGTTACGGTGGTGGCATGCACTAGACAATAGTAACACAGCTAGACCACTGTACTAGACAATAGTAACACAGCTAGACCACTGTGCTAGACAATAGTAAGACAGCTAGACCACTGTGCTAGACAATAGTAAGACAGCTGGACCACTGTACTAGACAATGAAAACACAGCTAGACCACTGTACTAGACAATGGTAACACAGCTAGACCACTGTACTAGACAATGGTAACACAGCTAGACCACTGTGCTAGACAATAGTAAGACAGCTGGACCACTGTACTAGACAATGAAAACACAGCTAGACCACTGTACTAGACAATGATAACACAGCTAGACCACTGTACTAGACAATGGTAACAAACCTAGACCACTGTGGTAGACCATAGTAGCACAGCTAGACCACTGTACTAGACAATGGTAGCAAAGTTAGACCACTGTACTAGACAATGGTAGCATAGTTAGACCACTGTACTAGACAATGGTAACACAGCTAGACCATTGTACTAGACAATGGTAACACAGCTAGACCACTGTACTAGACAATGGTAACACAGCTAGACAACTGTACTAGACAATGATAACACAGCTAGACCACTGTACTAGACAATGGTAACACAGCTAGACCACTGTACTAGACAATGGTAACACAGCTAGACCACTGTACTAGACAATGGTAACACAGCTAGACCACTGTACTAGACAATGATAACACAGCTAGACCACTGTACTAGACAATGATAACACAGCTAGACCACTGTACTAGACAATGATAACACAGCTAGACCACTGTACTAGACAATGGTAACACAGCTAGACCACTGTACTAGACAATGGTAACAAAGCTAGACCACTGTGGTAGACCATGGTAGCACAGCTAGACCACTGTACTAGACAATGGTAGCACAGCTAGACAACTGTACTAGACAATAGTAGCACAGCTAGACCACTGTACTAGACAATGGTAACACAGCTAGACCACTGTACTAGACAATGTTAGCACAGCTAGACCACTGTACTAGACAATGGTAACACAGCTAGACCACTGTACTAGACAATGGTAACACAGCTAGACCACTGTACTAGACAATGGTAACACAGCTAGACCACTGTACTAGACAATGGTAACACAGCTAGACCACTGTACTAGACAATGGTAACACAGCTAGACCACTGTACTAGACAATGGTAACACAGCTAGACCACTGTACTAGACAATGGTAGCAGAGTTAGACCACTGTACTAGACAACGATAGCACAGCTAGACTACTGTACTAGACAATGGTAACACAGCTATACCACTGTACTAGACAATGGTAGCACAGCTAGACCACTGTACTAGACAATGGTAACAAAGCTAGACCACTGTGGTAGACCATGGTAGCACAGCTAGACCACTGTACCAGACAATGGTAGCAAAGTTAGACCACTGTACTATACAATGGTAGCAGAGTTAGAACACTGTACTAGACAATGGTAACACAGTTAGACCACTGTACTAAACAATGGTAACACAGCTAGACCACTGTACTAGACAATGGTAGCACAGCTAGACCACTGTACTAGACAATGGTAACAGAGTTAGACCACTGTACTAGACAATGGTAACAAAGCTAGACCACTGTACTAGACAATGGTAGCAGAGTTAGACCACTGTACTAGACAATGGTAACACAGCTAGACCACTGTACTAGACAATGGTAACACAGCTAGACCACTGTACTAGACAATGGTAGCACAGCTAGACCACTGTACTAGACAATGGTAACACAGCTAGACCACTGTGGTAGACCATGGTAGCACAGCTAGACCACTGTACTAGACAATGGTAGCACAGTTAGACCACTGTACTAGACAGTAGTAACACAGTTTGACCACTGTACTAGACAGTGGTAACACAGCTAGACCACTGTACTAGACAATGGTAACACAGCTAGACCACTGTACTAGACAATGGTAACACAGTTAGACCACTGTACTAGACAAAGGTAACAGTCAATGTGTTGGACCTGAGAAGAAACACAGCGAAATGTGGACAGAGAGAAAACAACCGTTGCATCTCTTTGTATGTGGAAACAATTGTAATACATGTACTTGTCATTTTTGTGAAGTCTCGTTTTCTCCAGAAGAAGAATGTACTTAACGGTGAGGGCATATACACCCGTGAAAAAAATATTAAGAATTCCACAGGGAAGCATGTATAGTAGAAGTCCACTAATCATCTTTAGAAAATGCCTGGTCGAAAATTGTTTCGGCTCCTAGAGATGTTTAGAGGGTGGGTTGACCTGGGCCATGACCTCCAGCCCTCGATCTTTTCCTGCTGCACTTTACCGGATGTTCTCGGACAGGGATAAGACGAAATGGTGACTATGCAGCTAGCACTATGAGATTCGAAGTTAAATATATATTGTCGCTGCGATAGCCAAATAGACCAGCCGGCTACATCAACGATCCAGTAACAAGCTTACGTTTGGTTTATGTTAAACTTTGCCAATTGACAGAGACACTGGCAGACATCAATCGGACACCTGATCTTTTTAAGGGATAAGGAGGTCCGTTCCTACAGGGACTCAGACCAGTCTACCGAGGCCCATTCACCATCCTACCCCCCCCCCCCCAAAAAAACATTCCGTTGCGTAATCTATCAATCAGCTGCAGAGGTCACCTTAAACGAAATGTGTCGACCCCTGGTCATATCTCCCCCCCCACCTCCTCCACAGGGACTCTCCTGCTGCTTGTTTGCACTCTTACAGACAAAAACTCTACAAATGGAATGCCTGGAGTGAGCCAACTTTTCACACTTGCCCGCCGCCTTGTTGCCAATCTGTCGATGGCTCACGATACTGGACGCCGCACAGTTCATTCTTTTGTTCGATTTCGATTAGCCACGTTCGACCTCTGACTAGATAGCTAGCCTCCTCCTTGTCAATATCGGTTATAATTATGGCAACAAATTATGTTGCTCATGTGTACCCTGTTCACGGATTTGCCTCAGCGTTAAGAGAAGCCAGCTCTGCTGCGTCAGGTCAAAGCCTTCCTTCCACTCTCTGCTGCAGGCGAAGCTACTATGCGACCATTTCATACTAATTCTGTCTGCTGGGACGTGGACATTTCATACTGAGTTTGCGAGCCTAGTCTGACAGAACTGGTAGTCTGATGACACCAGCCCGATTGACAGTCGGACTGTTGGGTTGATCAGACAAACGTTGTACAAATGTTGATCGTACAAATGTTGATCGTACAAATTTAGATCGGACAAGCGTAAATCGGACAAGGGTTGATCGGACAAGCGTAGATGGGACAAACCTTGATCGTACAAACGTAGATTGGACAAACGTTGATCGGACAAGCGTTGATCATGCAAGCGTTGATCGGACAAACGTTGATCGGACAAGCGTTGATCGGACAAACGTTGATCGTACAAACGTAGATCGGACAAGCGTTGATCGGACAAACGTTGATCGTACAAACATTGATCGGACAAGCGTAGATCGGACACACGTTGATCGTACAAGCACTGATCGGACAAACGTTGATCAAACAAACGTTGATTGAACAAATGTTGATCGGACAAACTTGGGTTCTTGAGAAACTTCATGCCATTTGCATAGCGGTTCTTTTCTATGAAGACACCCCACCACGCGAGATGTAGGAAAATCCAGTAGTGTAGAAAGAGGGGGGGGGGAAGGATAAGTATAGGGCTAGTGTTACATTAATAACGACATCTACTAACCCTAACCCTAACCACCCCTCTCCCTTTCCCCTATACTATAGGATTTACCTGATATTTAATGACTTGTGTGTGTGTGTGTGTTTCTGTGTGTGTGTGTGTGTGTGTTTGTGTGTGTAACTCTAGATTAATCTCCCCATCCTCTTCCTTCTCATGCTCCTACCAAAACATTCCTGGTGTCCATTTTAGGCTGAGCTGATCAAGGAGCCAAGATCAGTCATTAGAGATCTGTACCTAAACTGATCCGGGCCAAACACGTTCACGCCGGTGGGCTGCCAGAAAAAAATGAAATTGACTAAACCAAATAAATGACTAAAAACCTATATGATAGCGACTGTCTAGTAAAAACAGAAGCTGTCACAGTGACAAGACACAAGTCTCTGAAGCGAACTGAGCAGAAAAGTCCCAACAAACACACAATCGACCTTGCGTTGACATATGTCATAACCCGCATTTATTACCTAGCCGGCTTCTTGGCAGCTATTTGTTATACTCGATACTCGCTTGTTGTCGGAAATAATCAAATCTGAAACTGGCAATAAGGACGACTGATTCTGTATCAGTGGTTCTGAAATTGTTCAACAGAGGCACACAACTCAGTTAACAAGCGAGCTTGCTGAATGGGCAACCAGGCACGCAATTTGGATGAAAGAACACATTAAGCCACAATAAATTTAAAGGAAACAATAGGCAAGTAATTAGGCAATAGATTAGGCATTCTAAAAAAAAAAACACACATGGGTAAATACACAAGCATAGTCGGTGTTTTATAGACCCAAATCCACAGAATTACAGATATTGAAGGAAAGAAGACAAACCGCTGCTGGACGCATAGATCCAGATGAATGGATTAGAGTATAGAACCAGCTGTGTAAACTAGAAATGTGCAGTTTTATTCCATGTGGCTCAGTTCCTTTCAGCAAAGCCGTGTTTTTTGCCTGCAGAGAGCTTAGCGCAAGAAAACGAACCTCCACAGATCAAGCGACGATCTTCGGGGATTTCCCAAAGATACGCGCTCGGGTAGGAAATCAAACCCACGACGTTCAAAGCGAAAAACCAACGGCTCAAATACTTCACCATGGAGATCCTGATTGATTGAGTGAGTGAGTGAGTGAGTAAGTGAGATGGGAGGGAGTGAATGAATAAATGAATAAGTGAGTGAGTGATTATTTTAGTGAGTGATTGAGCGAGTGAGGGAGTGATCGAGTAAGCGAGTGAGTGATTGCGTAAGTAAATGAATGAGTGAGTGAATTAGTTAATGAGTGAGTGATTGAAAGTGAGTAAACGAGGAAGTGAGTGAGTGAGTAAGGAAATATATAAATAAATGAGTTCACTATTTTGATCTGTGAATATGCTTTTAATAATTTTTGAATTGGAAAGCAACAAGAACAAACATGAGCTAGTAGCACTGGAGGACTGTTGGAAATGAACTTTTCCAGAAATAGGATCATGTGTAAAGAAAAAGAAAAAAGAAAAGAACAAATACGGAACATTTCAAACTTTATGCTAGCTGTACAGAATAATCTCGAACGACAAGCCGTGAAAAAGGGGATGGATATTACTCTGAAGTAATTACATATCGGTTACGTATTTGTAGTTGAATGCTAGCTCCCCTCTTACAGCATAAGATAATCCCAATCAGCACAAAGAGACATCTTATTCAAAGCATATTTATTCCAACTCTGTGCTACCAGTGCCAGACATGGTCACTCACAACAAACCATTAACGAAAATTAGTAACCATGGAAATGAGATGTCTGAAAAGGGCTGTAGGAGTGACCATAAGAGATAAGATCAGGAATGAGATCATAAGAGAAAAAGTCGGCACAGAACCAATTTTAAATTACATACAAAGACAGCAAGTGAAATGGTTTGCCCACTCAGAAAGAATGCCTTGTGACACCATACCATACAAGGCATACATGGAAAGAGAAGAAGGAGGTAGAGCAAGAGGTAGACCAAAAACTAGATGGAAGGATAACATCAGAAAAGTCTCTACAACAGCACGATGTGCCTATTGTCGAGGCAGCCAGAAGAGCCAGAAACAGAACCTTATATCTCCATCGACACCCACAGCGGTAAAAGAGGAAGTGAAGAAGAAGAAGAAGAAGTTGAATGCTGAGCATTGAATTAAGAATCGACATCAAAGCACTCGGGACACTCCCATAAGCCGGACGATGACAAATTAATGGATGTTATAGCTTGTTTTCTTGACGTTCCAAGTTCTGTATTCTCCTAAGTATACAAAGTAAAGTAACTGTCTCTTTTCACGCCTTAGGCGCATCGGGCAAATGGTAAGAGCGTCCTGTATTTTAACAGACCAATCGGCGCTGGATGGGTATTATGGGTCAGCATTACGCCAGGGGTCTTTACTTCCCCAGGACAGCCATCCTGGTACCCATTTTAGGCTGGGTCGGCCTGCGACGCCCCATACCGTGATTAAAATCCACGCAGCCAGCAGTGGGTTTCGAACGCGGTACGTTGGATTACGAGTCAGACTATCAACGCCTAAGCCACAGACGCCACATTTTCTTAAGTATAGAAAGAACCTATTTTCTCAAAATATAGGGTCTGAAAACAGTGTGCGTCTTATACAGTGGTAGCATATTTGTACTAAATGATTTGTGAGAAATAGTATGTACACAGCGGCATTTTGGGATGCCGGTTCTGGTGGAAAAAACAATACAAGTTCTTTTCTGCTGTAATGTTTTTTTTTTGCCCTTGTCTACGCACATACTGTTTCGCGACTATTATATTTACTCATTCAAGAAGTGTGGCTCTCTCTCTCTCTCTCTCTCTCTCTCTCTCTCTCTCTCTGTGTACCCCACCAGGACTTTACCCAAGCGATAAACACCCGGTGACACAATGTGCCACCATGCGGATAAGGATCACCAGTGGAGCGGTACTAGAAACCCCTTTCAGTTGTTAGGCCGTTTTTATGGCCCCTTTATATTCAGGGCCCCCAGCAAAAGCCAGGACGGGGCTTTAAATAACGAAACGTTGCATCTCAGATTGGGACAATTTAAAAGAAGTGTAGCATTTCAAATGCCATTGAAGATGGAACTAGGGATGAGGCAATATATGCAGACAATTAAGGTGATGACAGCTACAACAACAGGCAGAAGGACTGCTACAACATTGGGTTATCTCATGTATGTCATAGTAGATACCAACGGCACATCACATCCTTGGAGCAGACTACGTGGCTTACTTCAACAGAACTATCGCGACAGCAGTCACATCATGAAAATGGCGCAGAAGACAGACCAAACAGTGGCAGAGACAATCTCATTCGGAAACATAGCGAGCCCTAGACAGAGCAACCAGTAGCAGAGACAATCTCATTTGGCAACACCGCGAGCCCTAGACAGACCAACCAATGGCAGAGACAATCTCATTTGGCAACACAGCGAGCCCTAAACAGACCAACCAGTGGCAGAGACAATCTCATATGGCAACATGGCGAGCTCTAGTCAAACAACCAGCACTAAAACGACAGCATTACAGTCAACACATAGAACACCCGACTCGACTCACATAGGAGGCTTCAACCACCAAGAAATACGTAGTGATGCAACAGCACGATAACGAGCATAATTGTAACCATTTCTGCCTGGGAGATGCTAGCTCCCTAGGTAGCGGTTGAACTTGGCTAATAGACATACATTAGATACAGATGAGGACAAGCTAAAGAGCTATCAAATGGAGGAGAGTTTTGACAGTAATGAGCTGTGTGATTTCTACGATAAATAATACGTGAGTTAAAAAAAAAAAAAAAAAAATACCCTTGCTTTTAGCGTAATAGGGCATACTAAACCCATTTTTTATATTTATACCCAATCATGGGTTACAGACAGGCCGATGTGAGGTATTATTATTTCCAAAATTTCCAGTCTCGTAAAGAGTATTTTTTATCTGTTGTGGGTCCGGTGTGCTCACTGTGCGGTTTGCGCTCTATTTTCTGAGATAAAACGGTAGCCGACCGATGAATAGCAGCCGAGCTGGCAGGTCAACTTGCTGGCCCTAGGACTGCCATTGTTTCCTGACTGAGTGAGTACTGGCCAACAGGAGATTGACCCCACTGGGTTCAGTTCTGACATACTGTTACATTTGACTTTACTACTAAAATTCTGTCGGCTCTGTGACTAAGTCGATGCGAACGCTTCGTAATGCCGGGATGCCGGGTTCGCTCCCAGCTGCTGACCATGCGCCTTGCGTTGGTTTCGACAGTGGTATCAAGAAAGCCGAACGTCCAGATAGCAGTGGCAAACTACTGGACGTAAAATGTGCCTAGGAAAAACCACGCAACAGCCAGGGGCTGTTGGGGTTGGTTCTGCAACGTCCTGTAAAGGATACACAACTAACCTAAGCTAACTAAAATTCTAAACATCTCTGTCGTAGGTACTGTTGTGGTTCTTCTGCTTCTTCTTGAACTCCATACCAAATACTTTGGTAGTCATGTCTTTTCCACAACCTTCTGTCTCGTGTACTTTAAATCAACTCTGTCCTGTTGCTCCATCTCATTCTCCAACATATGATCACATACTGATTGAATACCTTTCACGTTGCTCCATCTCATTCTCCAACATATGATCACATACTGATTGAATACCTTTCCCGTTGCTCCATCTCATTCTCCAACATATGATCACATACTGATTGAATACCTTTCCTGTTGCTCCATCTCTCATTCTCCAACATATGATCACATACTGATTGAATACCTTTCCTGTTGCTCCATCTCTCATTCTCCAACATATGATCACATACTGATTGAATACCTTTCCTGTTGCTCCATCTCTCATTCTCTCACATATCATCGCATACTGATTGAATACCTTCCCTGTTGCTTCATCTCTCATTCTCACATATATGATAGCATACTGATTAAATACCTTTCCTGTTGCTCCATCTCTCATTCTCCCATATATGATCGCATACTTAATGAATACCTTTCCTGTTGCTCCATCTTTCATTCTCCCACATAATCACATATTGGTTTCATTCCTTACCTTTTTCTCCATCGCTTATTAACCCACATGCTCATATAATAGTTTAATTAATTTCCTGTTTCTTAATCTGTCATTCACATACACGATCATATAATGGTTTAATTAATTTTCGGTCACATTATCTCTCATTCCCACACATGATCATATAATGGTTTAATTAATTTATGTCACTCAGTGTCCCATTCACACATACTGGTTTTATTCCTTTCCTGTCACTTCATCTCTCATTCGCACACATGATCATAAAAAGGTTTAATTAATTTTCTGTCTTTAAATGTCTCATTCACGCATACTGGTTTCATTCCTTTCCTGTCACTTCATCTTTCATTCACACACAGGTTCACACAATGCTTTAATTCCTTTCCAAGTATGAATTCTCTCCTTCAAACAAGTGATCAAACTTGTTTGAGTCTTGTCCTGTTACTTCACCTTTCACTCACACAGATGATCAGTCACATTGTGGTTTAATTCCCGTGCTGGTGTCTGAGCCGTATTGGCAGGGGAACTTGGGAGGAGGAGAATAGACCTACTGATCCCCAAAGAAGCATCTAATTATTGCTTTGCTGAGATTGGATGTGTTGGACGGGAAACTGCAGATATCGTAGTTTTGCTGACATCTATAAAACAACATGCTATTTCCCGTTCAGTGCCGAAAGGAGAAAAGGCGATATTGCTTTAATCAAGACATCCTGAGATTCATTTGTTCTAACTTTCACTCGTCAAGACACCCTGAGATCCAATTGTTCTAACTTTCACTCGTCAAGACATCCTGAGATCCAATTGTTCTAACTTTCACATTCTAACTTTCCACCCTAAACTTTCACCCGTCAAGACACCCTGATCCATCAAAATTGTTTCAAATTTCACTCAAAACACCTGAGAAATAGCGGCGTTAATGCAAGAGTCAGTTTTCACCAACAATCTTCTTAAAGTCACAAATTCTCAGTAATTCTTGACAGTATCCATCAAAATTGTTTCAAATTTCACTCAAAATTGAGAAAGCGGCGTTAATGCAAAGAGGTGGGGTTATCGGTTGTCCAGAGCGCCGACTCTGGGGCTGAAAACTGTGCATCCCTCTTCAGTAATGGACACAGATTTATTTAATAATAAAACTCCTAACCGACACAGTTGTTGGCGATAGGACTAGGCATGCGTGCCTTAATCACATGGCTTTCGACCCCCATTACCTACACCGCTCTAAAAGTAAACACAGGCAACAAAGTTCAATAACTATCACACTGGCGTTTCGGCTCAACAGTCATGTAGTCTTCAAAGTAAGGATTATTATTATTATTATTCATCTTCAGAATTCGGAGCCCTTGAGGTTCATTGTTGCTTTGCCTGCATTCATCTCTCAGGTTGGCCTTCTCTTTCCAGCTGATGACACCAAGTGACTTCAGGTTCGTCTGGACATTACCCCACATACGTCTTGTTGGTCAGCCTCGCGATCTACGACCATTCAGCTCCCTTGTGTACGCAGGGTTTACCTCCCTGTCATCTGACATACTCTCAATATCCCCTAGCCATTTCAGTCTATTAGTCTTCATGATGCCAGTGATCAGTGGTGACTTTATGAATTTCGTTGTTACTTCTCACACTCTAATCCCAGCTGTTTGCATATTTTATGGGTTCAAAGATTTGTTGTAAGACTGTTTTCGAAAATGTGGAATAAGGCTTCATTTCTTTTATTTGTCTATAAATATATGTACCCAGCACCATACACCACTACACCTCAAATCGTCGAAAGGCGTCCTATTTCGCTTACAGTACTTTCAGAATGTATTTCTATGTCTAACACTATTGGATTCAGTGTGTGTAGCCGCTCTATTGATTCCACTATCCGCTACTCAATGTCAATCTAATTTTGTATCTGTAGTTCTCTCTGGTTTTTGGTACATCGTTATCTTACCCTCGGTGTGGGTCGATCAATCCCTGTCGATTGTAGACTTCATCTAACACCGGCTTCTCATTCTCGCGGGGCTCTCTTGTTTCTAGTCATCTTTTTCTTATTCGATGGTCTGGTCTCATTGTTATTGTCCCTCTTGCTCCTGTTCTCCCACATCCCCGTCTCACGATCCTCTACATTGTCACAGTCCTGTATTTGCATCATATGTTTTACACAATAGTAGAGGTAGAATTGTACAATAAACATTTATGAAGATCTTCGCAGACAGCATCACAATGATATCAGGTATTAGTTGTCAACAAGGGTGTTCAGTACTGTCTCGCAGTTCTGTTTTCAATGATTATATTTTTAACCTCCTCATAACTATCATGAGCACTACCATCGGTTTTTCTCCTTATCGACATTAAAACTTGTTTTTTAAATTAAAAATTTACAGATTTTAATTTTAAAACTCACGTTGGATCCTGGTTACATTAAAAAGAAAAAAAAAACCTGTTCATGTTGCAATGGAGCTACTTAAGATTTCCTGTTTTGCTTTAGCTGTCAGTTATATTAGCTTATTAAACTCGCGTAGTTATTTTCTTAAGTATATCGTTACAGGACAATAGTTTTTCATATTATGCCACAAGTTTATTTGAGATGAAAATATGGTCTCATTTTTATCCTACTGCAAGAACATTGCACATTGCTCATTGTCCACGTTTGTGTTTTCTGTGGCATGTTAACTAAAATATTATGCGGCCTTTGTCATTTCTAGTGTCTTAGGTATGTTTGTAGATACTTATGTTTTTTCGAAGTTGCTAACGGTATATTTGGTCTTTTCTTGTTATCATCCTAAAGTTTTATATTCAATTTTTTCTATCGTCATTTCCACCCTAAAGTTGAGCCTGGCCCCTTGAAGTGACAACAAGGCATCACTCAAGCATCAGTGTACTTGACGCATGACAGGCTAAATATCTGACACTTAGGCTTCACGGAAGGCAAGTCTGCTCGACAAGGGAAGTGCCTTCAACAAATCGGATGTGTCGACTCTTTTTCTTCTTCTTCTTCTTCACTTCCTCTTTTACCGCTGTGGGTGTCGAGGGAGATATAAGGTTCTGTTTCTAGCTCTTCTGGCTGCCTCGACCATAGGCACATCGTGCTGTTGTAGAGTTTCTCTGATGTTATCCTTCCATCTTGTTCTTGGTCTACCCCGTGCTCTACGTCCTTCTTCTCTTTCCATGTATGCTTTGTATGGTATGGTGTCACAAGGCATTCTCTCTAAGTGGGCAAACCATTTCACTTGCTGTCTTTGTATGTAATCCAGAATTGGTTCTGTGCCAACTTGTTCTCTTATGATCTCATTCCTGATCTTATCTCTTATGGTCACTCCTACAGCCCTTCTCAGACATCTCATTTCCGTGGTTACTAATTTTCTTTTATGGTTTGTTGTGAGTGACCATGTCTGGCACTGGTAGCACAGAGTTGGAATAAATATGCTTTGAATAAGATGTCTCTTTGTGCTGATTAGGATTGTCTTGATGTGTCGACTGCAAGATGCAAATATAGCAGCTGTGATGTAAACAAGGAAATGGTAACCATTCCCCCGCCCTCCTTCCCCCCTTTCGACACACCTAAAAAAAAAAAAAAGACTCACTAAGAATAAAGAAGTGGAATCGGAGCACACTTGTTTATCATCCATATGGATATGATGAGGCCGCTAACCAAGCAAACGGCCACAAGAAGGAGTGACATGAGCTGATATTTGCCGATGAGCATGTCTTGTTCCACAAAAATAACTTCTAGTGCCACGTTAACATTAACAAGGAGACACATAAAAATAAGCTAAATAGTTTAAATCACACGCACGCAACACGCAGGTTCTAGAACAGGACTGCAGTCCAGAATTGGACGAACAACCTGAACTTTACGCCGGAGTTAACAGCCGGTGAACGCGAAGAAGAAGAAGTTTAAATACCAAGGTAGTGTATTCTCCGAGGATTGGTCACAGAAAACAGAAGACAGTAGACCAAACAACATAAATTACAAAATAGTCCCGCTTATCAGGCATCAAAATATCAACACGCCTAATCATCATCATCACCAGGTGCCTTGCCGACTGGCGTGGGCGATCATGTCTCTC
>CAJHNH020001579.1:17500-52500 GCA_905116865.2 Candidula unifasciata | reverse complement strand
ATGTCTATCTGACGTTATTGGTGATTCAGATACATGTCTATCTGACGTTATTGGTGATTCTGATACATGTCTATGTGACGTTTTTGGTGATTCTAATACATGTCTATCTGACGTTATTGGTGATTCTGATACATGTCTATCTGACGTTATTGGTGATTCAGATACATGTCTATGTGACGTTATTGGTGATTCAGATACATGTCTATGTGACGTTTTTGGTGATTCTAATACATGTCTATCTGACGATATTGGGGATTCTGATACAGGTCTATGTGACGTTGTGGCAATTCTTATACATTTCTGTGTAGGACGATCTATCCTTATTGGCGGAATCTGGACGGGTCACATATCTCATTCTGTAGGGGACGTTATTGGGGATTTTGAAATGTCTATGATGACGTGGTGGCATTCATATACATTTCTATTTGAAGGGGAACCTGGGGGGGGGGGGGGTGTCAGTCGTTTTGAACTGAATCCTTGTTTTTTTCTCTCTCAAAGTAGCGGCCGTGTAACGATGGTAGTCATATCTATCCACAACCTTCTGTCTCTAGTATTTTCAGTGAACTTTGACACAGATGAAGCTTCGTGCCATGATGTCAAACCGTCTAGCATCTCTGCTTTCTCTGTCAACGTTTGTTTCTCTTCCCCTCCAACTTTCCTACGGTCACGATGTACTCCAGTTTTCTCCTTCTCATCACATGACCAAAGAATATAGATTTTTTTTTTTTTAACCACACCCGCCCCGCCCCCAATTGGTTGGAGTGGGGGAGGGGGTGTGAGCATCCCTTCCACCATTTATAGATTACCTCTTTTTAAGTCTGTGTTCATACATTTCACACACATACACACACACACACGCGCGCACGCACGCACACATATCTCGCTTGGAGAGATACGGTGGGTTATCAGTGTAAAAATAAAGAAGTACAAATAAACCACAGGCAGACATTTTTTGTATTTTATATATATTTATACTTTATGTAACATTCAGTAGCATTCAGTAACAATGCATTGTTATTATTGCGAAGTTAAATCAGGCGTATGCCCTATAAGTCCCTAGGAACCAGTAAATTAACAAGTGGCAAAGCCCCTGCGCCCCCCCCCCCCCCATCCCTACCCGGGCCATGTTGTTCCTCCGAACGGCACGCCTGCGACATACTGTGTACACATATAATGTAAACCTCTAAACAGTGCTTACCAAACTGGAGATTTCGTCTTTGGCTTGCTCTACCTGACCTCCACTCCTGGGTCGCGATATGTCTGTTGTACGGTTTCCATGCTCTTTCTTGTGACTCGCATGGTGATTCATTAGCATCACTTGATATTGTGATCATCTGGTGTCATATTGTTGTCAATTTCAATTAAATATCAAATGTGGCTTTCACCTGGTATTTTACAATCATTTGTCTGTTGGTTGTCAGGTAGAACACTACAACATTCACGGCTAACGCGCATACATAGATTAGAACAATTCACACATGTGGTGAGCGCTCGGGGGCCATCACTCTACTGCATCCCTCATGTATGAATTAGCTCAACCGTCACACGTGGCGTGCACTCTAACACAGTCCTTGCGACAAGCAAATGGGCTCCCCGGGTATATCAAGACAAACATGGGGCAAGGCTGGGTGTGTCAATACAGGAATGAACTCTCTGTGTGCACGTCCGGGGTTCATACATTGTTGGGAGAATTATTCTCGTTACAGCCCCGATAGGTCACGAGATCAATCCAATTACTTTGTATTAACTCTCATAATTATTGTTACATGTTTTTTTTTTTTTTTAAAGTATCTTATTGACGGTTGAGTAGGAATATGATACTATGATATTTAAAATCTACTTTCGCTCAGGAAGCCTCCGTGGTGTAGCGGCTAGGTCAGAAGTCGTGGGTTCACGTCCTGACAGAGGCTGACTTTGTTTTGAACATGACTGTTTCTTCCAGGGCGACCCAGCCTTAAACAGGTACAAGGTAAAAACGTCTGGGAGGCTAAGGCGGTCGTCCTGATACTGACCATATCACCCACCTAGTGCTGATTGGTCTATGAAATAAAGGTCTGGCCCCGTATGCCCAATAGGCCTGAAGAATTGTGTCCTTCAACTTACTGTCACTTCGTCAACAACTCGTCACCCACACTTATTGTCACTTCGTCAACAACTCGTCACCCACACTTATTGTCACTTCGTCAACAACTCGTCACCCACACTTACTGTCACTTCGTCAACAACTCGTCGCACACACTTACTGTCACTTCGTCAACAACTCGTCGCACACACTTATTGTCACTTCGTCAACAACTCGTCACCCACACTTATTGTCACTTCGTCAACAACTCGTCACCCACACTTATTGTCACTTCGTCAACAACTCGTCACCCACACTTATTGTCACTTCGTCAACAACTCGTCACCCACACTTACTGTCACTTCGTCAACAACTCGTCACCCACACTTATTGTCACTTCGTCAACAACTCGTCACCCACACTTATTGTCACTTCGTCAACAACTCGTCACCCACACTTACTGTCACTTCGTCAACAACTCGTCGCCCACACTTATTGTCACTTCGTCAACAACTCGTCACCCACACTTATTGTCACTTCGTCAACAACTCGTCACCCACACTTATTGTCACTTCGTCAAAAACTCGTCGCACACACTTACTGTCACTTCGTCAACAACTCGTCGCACACACTTATTGTCACTTCGTCAACAACTCGTCACCCACACTTATTGTCACTTCGTCAACAACTCGTCACCCACACTTACTGTCACTTCGTCAACAACTCGTCGCACACATTTATTCTCACTTCGTCAACAACTCGTCACCCACACTTACTGTCACTTCGTCAACAACTTGTCGCACACACTTAATGTCACTTCGTCAACAACTCGTCACACACACTTACTGTCACTTCGTCAACAACTCCTCGCCCACACATACTGTCACTTCGTCAACAACTCGTCGCACACACCTCCTACAACATATGCTGGTATTATTGCGTCTTGACTATCCTTTAAGGCTGGGTCAAAGTGGGATTCTATGTCATTGACAAGTTATCATCTGCAGGAACTCGAATACACCAGCACCTGCACACTGTTAGTCAGTGGGCCACCGTGAGACTCCCTCTATTGTTGAAGTTAGCATCAATCAGAAATTTCTTAGTGGGCCAGTATTTGAACAACAAGAAATACGGAAAAGGACGGTCCTGCATGCCATATTGGAGCCCTTGAGAAATACAGTCTGTTGTGGCTGATTGCAACCTTATGTTAGGGTAACTGATTGTAGAGACAGAAAAACACAACAAACTAATCAGAAGCTATAGTTATCACAAAAGAAATCGAACCATCACTTCAAGATGATGGCAACCTTAGCATACTCACTTTACGGTCATCTGGTGGTAAACATATTCGTATCTTTCCTGTTTTAAGTTGAGTTTTTCTATTACAATCTTCCCCTTGCATTCACTCCTAATATGGTTGTTTTTTCTGTGTTCTAGTTGCAGGTGTTTCGAGCAATCAACGATGTTAGCCAAGACCATACCTCGGCAGCTGCTTCTGTTGGCACTTGTGATCGCATGTACTCAAACCGATGCCAGAGATGTGACAGATGCAGCTGACAGCACAGATGCTATTAGTGACATCAATGAACCAGTGGAAATAGACAGTGTAGCCTTGTTGGCACCTGAAGATCAGGACTCCGAAACTACCGAGGGCGTTGAGAAGCGGAGGATAGATCGGTATGGATTTTACGGCGGTATCGGAAAACGACGCGTAGATAGATATTCTTTCGCTGGAGGTCTGGGTAAACGCCAGCTAGACCCGTTCAGTTTTGCAGGGCATTTAGGGAAACGAAGAATAGACAAATTTGGATTTTCTGGAGGAATCGGGAAGAGAAGACTCGACAAGATTGGCTTCACAGGTGGAATTGGCAAACGGAGACTCGACCGTTTCGGGTTCACTGGACAACTGGGGAAACGACGTATAGACAAATTTGGGTTTGCCGGAGGGATCGGAAAGAGACGGATTGATTCATATGGTTTTGCAGGAGGGATCGGAAAGAGAAGGATAGACAGATTCGGTTTTGCAGGAGGAATAGGTAAGAGAAGAATAGACAGATTCGGTTTTGCAGGAGGTATTGGGAAGAGGAGAATAGACAGATACGGCTTTGCTGGAGGCATAGGCAAAAGAAGCGAAGACGACAATGTCATTTATGACGATGTAGATGACATGGAAGCTGCAGCAGAAGCTGACAGACACGTTGACAAACGATCAACGCACGTCGTGAAGCAGGTGAGTGTCGACTTTATGTTGAAGAATAAGTTCTTCTTCTGCTTCTGTTTCTCGATCTTTTATAATCCTTTTTGGGCATTTTTTTTTTTTTTTTTTACTCTTGGAAGTATATCTCAGGATATTTCACAGAGGTTCTGGCGAGCGATCCACGTCATTAGACTAGTGATCATTTGAGGTTTACATTGGTCAATATCCTCTTCTTAAAGCCCATGATGAATGGCGTTGGTAGTCATGCTTCTCCATGGCCTTCTCTCTCATGTACTTTCCATCTCCTGTGACAAAGATGATTAGTCGGGACATAAAGACACAGTTTAGCGTATCTATATTTTTACTGAATGTTTTGTTCAATGAAAGATTACTCAGACATCAAAAGGAACGACGCATTTCCTATTGTTGTTTATTTTGGAGAGTGAGGCGATGGTTGAGCAGCTGGATTACCATCCTGTCACTCAGAAGACCAGGAGTATAGCACAGGCCAAGGCAAAGGATACACATTACATTTATCTTTCTAAGGTGGAATGAAACTCATGGCCATAAACAAACGAACTGTGACTCGCTCACAAATTATAGGTTGAAACAGCATATTTATGCTTGTTCAATCAATCAATTAATCAATCAGTCACTCAATCAATAAATCAATCAGGTGCCCTCTCCACGATGAACGCCGGCTGCAATAGATGATGTTGATGAAAAATGTTGCGAAGGTAATACTGGCATCGACTGAGTAGAGACAACTGGGTGATCTGCATTTCACAGATGATTTGTTCTGCTATTAATAACAAACACATGCACAGAAAGAAAAAATGTCGTCTAAAGCATAAAAAAGTACTACCAATAAGTTATGAGAAACCAAATGATATCAACAACAGATCATGTAGTTATCACGCTAGAGAAGAAATCAATAAAATTAACCGACCATTTCACCTATTTTAGTAACAATTTTGGCTCGAGAAGATACAGCGATGGAAATTATGATACGCATAGACAAAGCAACAACAGTCTTTGAAAGCCCTAACAAAATAGGGAGCTCCAAGTTATACAGCTTTGAGACCAAACTACGAATCTTTAGTTCTAAAATGTTTACAGTTCTAATATATACCAGCGAATGTTGGAGAACTGCCAAATATGTGTAGCGAAAGTTTCATTCATTTGAAAATGAATGAATGAGAAAAAAATCATGAACATAAAATGGGAAGAATTAAAAAAGAATGAGGAGATCAAATAAACGCCTTGACAAATACCTTTATTGACTGCAACAAGACAAAGAAAGTGGAAATATACCGGGCACATGCTGAGACGAAATGAGCACAGAATTACAAAACCGACATTAAAATGGAAAAAAACAGGTCTGAGTAAAGGAGGACTTTTATTGAAAACAATTAGGAAGAACATTATCACGAATGGCAAAAGAAAAAATGAAGTTCGGAACTCCATGTCAGAAATCGAAAAAGTTGCACGCAATTCAGCAGACTTGAGGAATCAAAAGGGAGTTCTATGTAACGTGTAAAGGTACACAAAAGGATGAGGTAAACAAAAGGATGTGGTACACAAAAGAATGAGGTACACAAAATGATAAGGTACACAAAAGAATGTGGTACACAAAAGAATGAGGTACACAAAAAGATAAGGAACACAAAAGGATGTGGTACACAAAAGGGTGAGGTACACAAAAGGATAAGGTACACAAAAAGATAAGGTACACAAACAGGTGAGGTACACAAAAGGATGAGTTACACAAAAGGATGATGATGTTTGTCTCTTTCTAACAGTCAATAATGTTCGCATTTTTTATTCCATGCTTATTTCAGTATTCAATTTCTAGCCATGCATTATCATGATAATTGTGAACTTGTAACTTCTATAGTTCTAGTTCTGGACTGTTATACACTATTCGACATTGAACTGAAGATAAGCACAATATCCTGCTAACAGCTCAACTTCCCAGAAGTATCCAAGTTCCTATTTCCGGTTAGCGCAGTCTGAGAGCCCAATTCAGTGCTCCTGGGTGCATTTCTGAGTCGAAAAGCACAGGTTTGATAGACAGGCTTTTGGTCACTACGTCAGTTCGACTCATAGATGTCTTTTATTTCCTATGGTTCCTGGCTGCACTTTATGTTGGCACTTTATGTTTGTACCAACTAATCATCACCGTTTTCTGTTTGTCTGCTTATTAACGACTATTGTCGGCGCACACTGGTATCTCCGTACATGACATAGTCTCACCACAAGTGAATTTCAGTAAAATGGCCACCTCCGTCTCATCAGCAAGTTAACTTCTCTTATTTGAAGATTCTGGCTGGGCAGATGCCTGTTCAACAAGCTGTTTAATATCCCTCCCTCCTCCCTCTTTAAACCTGCTGAGGTCACCCCGTGTGGGTTACGGGGCCCCATTGTGAGGTGGGGGTGGGGGGCCAAAAAGACCCACTGCCTCCCTAACAAGCATGTCGTAAGAGGCGACTAATTGGTTTTTTTTTCTTCCCGAAGTCGGGGTACAACTGCCTGAAAGGCAAGGAACCAAAAGTCTGCATACAAATGAGTCAGATTTGCAAAAGTGATGTGCACGCAACACTCAGGCTCTTGAAGAAGTCTTAAGTCCAGAGGTGGATGAACAACCACAACTTTCCGCCGGAGTCCACAGCTAGTGAACGCTGAGAAGAAGAAGAAGTTCAATTATTTTTGTCTCGCCTCACTCATCTTGCCAGGCCATCCAGATATTTATCTCTTTGCCTTCCTACTGCTTTCTTTCTATCAATCTTGTTGGTTAAGAGACAATACTGTGTTTAACAACTGTAACATATGTGTGGTGTACTAAGCATTTGTCGACTAATCTCTTCCAACAGGGAGCCTCCATGTCATCATGAGATGTCAGTGTGTCCACACGTTCAGCGTCGGACAGAAACCCACTCTGAAAAGATCCCGTTAGTAGAAGCTCCTGGACCCCACACAAAAGACCCCTGTCACATTTATAACTGGTCTTTCAACATTCAGAAGCACAGAAAGAATCTATTATAGGACAGACTGGCTGAACCCTATCACAGAAAGTTTTTGTTTTTTGTTTTTTGTTAGTTTGTTGTATTGCAGACTTTTTAGCATCAGGATGATCAAATTCGGATTTGTTGTTTGAACAAATTAAGCAATAAACTTTGCGATGCTTGATTTGTATGTAAATACAAGCATGCGTATAACCTATTTTTGTCTTGTAAAACCCAAACAGTTTGGCGATTCCATAATAAGTTTGGCGATTCCATAAAAAGTTTGGCGATTCCATAATAAGTTTGGCGATTCCATAAAAAGTTTGGCGATTCCATAAAAAGTTTGGCGATCCCATAAAAAGTTTGGCGATTCCAAAAACAAGTTTGTCGATTCCATAAAAAGTTTGGCGATTCCATAAAAAGTTTGGCGATCCCATAAAAAGTTTGGCGATTCCAAAAACAAGTTTGTCGATCCCATAAAAAAAGTTTGGCGATTCCATAAAAAGTTTTACGATTCCATAATAAGTTTGGCGTTTCCATAATAAGTTTGGCGATTCCATAATAAGTTAGACGATTCCATAATAAGCTTGGCGATTCCATAATAAGTTTGGCGATTCCATAAAAAGTGTGGCGATTCCATAATAAGTTTGGCGATTCCATAATAAGTTTGGCGATTCCATAATAAGTTTGGCGATTTCATAATAAGTTTGGCGATTCCATAATAAGTTTGGCGATTCCATAATAAGTTTGGCGATTTCATAATAAGTTTGGCGATTCCATAAAAAGTTTGGCGATTCCATAATAAGTTTGGCGATTCCATAATAAGTTTGGCGATTCCATAATAAGTTTGGCGATTCCATAATAAGTTTGGCGATTCCATAATAAGTTTGGCGATTCCATAAACAAGTCTGGCGATTCCATAAAAAGTTTGGCGATTCCCTAACACTTACAGTTTTTGCAGGCCGTTTAGGTTTCATGTTATCTTTTCTTTTCATGAATTGTTTTGTAATAGGGAAATATATACTTACATCTAAATAACAATAAATATGAACGCTGTTTGTCATTTCATTTTAATATGTACACATGCTTGCATACTTTGTCATAATTTGAGAGGCATTTTGGTTTTTTAGGGGTTGAGTGGAGATGGGGTGTGTTGTGGAAAAAAGGGGGTGTGGGGGGGGGGGGGCGGGCGAGGAGCATTATTGGGGAAAGGGGAAAGCATTACTGTGGAGAGGAAGGGAGACATTAGTGTGGAGGGAAGTTATTTAGTTGGAAAAGAAGCATTACTGTGGACAGGGGGTGGGGGGGGGGGATTACTTAGGGAGAGAAAAGAGGCAATATTGTGAAAATATATGGGGCAATTTTGCAGTGGAAAAAGAGGTATTATTGTGGGACAACAACAGGCATTTTTATGTGTGTGGGGAATAGATATTACTGTAGGGGAATAAGAAGCATTATTATGGGGGAGGAAAGGGGAATAAGTATTACTGTACGGGAATAAGAAGCATTATTATTGGGGAGAGATGGGGAATAAGTATTACTGTAGGGGAAAAAGAAGCATTATTATGGGAGAGGGAGGGGGGGGGGTGTGGCATCATTACTGTGATGAAACAAGAGAAGTCAGAAACTCAAATACGAGTTCCACAGAAAAGCGAAAGGTACACAAACAAGCAAGATAAAGGCTGCCATGAAGCAAAGAAAGTAGTCAGGTGGAACGAAATATCGAAACTCACTGAAACTAAGCGCGAAAATCTACAGCAAACAGCAAGATGTGTAGTTAGATTTATCCATTCAGTTGCTTAGCTTAAGTCGAAGTATATGAGCTAGTTAAGTAAATTTAGCGGATACGGAGTCTCAAACACTTGTGTCAAATTGTGTACGTTTTTGCAACAACAAAATAAGCATGTTTAGAAATACATTTATTGAAAATGAAAGTGGCTTAAATTCCCTCACTGAGCTAATGACTTTTACCATAGATTTAGTCGGGTTTTGTATCTGAAGTAATAAGCTGATGAGAAATGTCTTATTGTCACGGACAGTAGAATATGTTGGAACTGTATTAAACATACGCGACGGATTCAGTTCTACATTGTCTCACAGACTTCGTAGATGAAGCTGAATATTGTCACATACAAGTTGAATAAGTCGAACGTTATCACCACACACACACACACACACACCCACACACACACACACACACATGCACATGCACACACAAATACAAACACAGACGCATGCACGTTTGCACGCACGTGCACACACGGTGGGTAAAGTTCTTCATCTTGACAGTTTTGAGAGATTGATGCAGCGAGGTGTGACGATACTCCACGCTCAGAGCAAAGGCAAGAGGTATCAATGTAATTGGGGAGGGGTGGGTGGGGGGGGGAGGCATTATTGTGGTATAAAAAGAGACATTAGTGTATGGAAATAGGAAGCAATAATGTGGGGAAACAAAATTTTAAAAACCAGTCAAATAACAAGTTCCTGGATAATGCTGTATACGACTGCGTGTTGTTAGCTAGGTGCTGTATACAGTTGTATTCTGTTAGCTGTATGCTGTATACAGTTGTATGCTGTTAGCTGTGTGCTGTATACAGTTGTATGCTGTTAGCTGTGTGCTGTATACAGTTGTATGCTGTTAGCTGTATGCTGTTAGCTGTATGTTGAATGCAGTTGTATGATGTATACAGTTGTATGCTGTTAGTTGTATGCTGTTAGCTGTAAGTTGTGTATAGTTGTATGCTGTAAGCTGTGGGCTGTATACAGTCGTATGTTGTAAACAGTTGTGTGCTGTTAGCTGTGTGTTGTATCCAGTTTTATGCTGTTAGCTGTATGTTGTATACAGTTGTATGCTGTTAGCTGTATGCTGTTAGCTGTATGTTGTATACAGTTGTATGCTGTATACAGATGTATGTTGTTAGCTGTGCACTGTATACAGTTGTATGCTCTATACAGTTATATGCTGTTAGCTGCATGCTATATACAGCTGTATGCTGTTAGCTGTGTGCTGTATACATTTGTATGCTGTATACAGTTGTATGCAGTTAGCTGTATGCTGTTAGTTGTATTTTGTATACAGTAGTATGCTGTATACAGTTGTTTGCTGTTAACTGTGTTCTGTATACAGTTTATGCTGTATACATTTGTATGCTGTTCGCTGTATGCTGTTAGTTGTATGTTGTATACAGTAGTATGATGTATACAGTTGTATGCTGTTAGATGTGTGCTGTATACAGTTGTATGCTGTTAGCTGTATGCTGTATACAATTATATGCTGTTAGCTGTATGCTGTATACAGTTGTATTATGTTAGCTGTATGCTGTATACAGTTGTATTCTGTTATCTGTGTGCTGTATACATTTGTATTATGTTAGCTGTATGCTGTATACAGTTGTATTATGTTAGCTGTATGCTGTATACAGTTGTATTATGTTAGCTGTATGCTGTATACAGTTGTATTCTGTTAGCTGTGTGCTGTATACAGTTGTATTATGTTAGCTGTATGCTGTATACAGTTGTATTATGTTAGCTGTATGCTGTATACAGTTGTATTATGTTAGCTGTATGCTGTATACAGTTGTATTATGTTAGCTGTATGCTGTATACAGTTGTATTCTGTTAGCTGTATGCTGTATACAGTTGTATTATGTTAGCTGTATGCTGTATACAGTTGTATTCTGTTAGCTGTATGATGTATACAGTTGTATGCTGTTAGCTGTAACTTGTATATAGTTGTATGCTGTTAGCTGTGTGTTGTATACAGTTGTATGCTGTTAGCTGTATGCTGTTAGCTGTATGTTGTATACAGTTGTATGCTGTATACAGATGTATGTTGTTAGCTGTGTGCTGTATATAGTTGTATGCTCTATACAGTTATATGCTGTTAGCTGCATGCTATATACAGCTGTATGCTGTCAGCTGTGTGCTGTATACATTTGTATGCTGTATACAGTTGTATGCAGTTAGCTGTATGCTGTTAGTTGTATTTTGTATACAGTAGTACAACAGTAGTTGTTTGCTGTTAACTGTGTTATGTATACAGTTGTATGCTGTATACATTTGTATGCTGTTCGCTGTATGCTGTTAGTTGTATGTTGTATACAGTAGTATGATGTATACAATTATATGCTGTTAGCTGTATGCTGTATACAGTTGTATGCTGTTAGCTTATGCTGTATACAATTATATGCTGTAAGCTGTGTGCTGTATACAGTTGTATGCTGTAAGCTGTGGGCTGTATACAGTAGTATTTTGTATACAGTTGTATGCTGTAAGCTATGTGCTGCATACAGTTATATGCTGTAAGCTATGTGTTGTTTACAGTTGTATGCTGTAAGCTATGTGCTGTATACAGTTGTATGCTGTTCGTTGTTCGTTGTATGCTGTATACAGTTGTATGCTGTTAACTGTGTGCTGTATACAGTTGTATGCTGTTAGCTGTATAATGTATACAGTTTTATGTTGTATACAATATTGTATACAATATTGTATTATGTTAGCTATGTGCTGTAAACAGTTGTATGCTGTTAGCTGTATACTTTATACGGTTGTATGTTGTATACAGTTGCATGCTGTATACTGTTGTATTATGTTAGCTGTGTGCTGTATACAGTTGTATTCTGTTAGCTGTATGCTGTATACAGTTGTATTCTGTTAGCTGTATGCTGTATACAGTTGTATTATGTTAGCTGTATACTTTATACAGTTGTATTCTGTTAGCTGTATGCTGTATACAGTTGTATTATGTTAGCTGTATCCTGTATACAGTTGTATTATGTTAGCTGTATGCTGTATACAGTTGTATTATGTTAGCTGTATGCTGTATACAGTTGTATTATGTTAGCTGTATGCTGTATACAGTTGTATTATGTTAGCTGTATGCTGTATACAGTTGTATTATGTTAGCTGTATGCTGTATACAGTTGTATTATGTTAGCTGTATGCTGTATACAGTTGTATTATGTTAGCTGTATGCACGCGGTATACATGCTTCTATATAATCAGACTGCAGCTGGTATCATTCATATTGGAACTCTGCGCTGGCTGCTAAATATGGGGACGGAGCGTTTATGGGAATGTCCCGAGTGTTGCTATCGTCCGTTCTTCATTCAAATTAAACCCTCACAGACACGTTAGATGTAGTTTAAGGTCTCCCTACAATTTCTTTCCAACAATCTTGATATATTTTAATATTTAACAAACTAACAAATATAGTGAACTTTTGACATGAAGTTTGATAAAAACACATCGTAAAAGTCAATAATTCTTGACGGCTGCTAAACCATCTGTCCCACTGAAGATGTTACTCATGTAAACATGATAACGTCGTTTAGTGTTTCTAACAAAATTATTAGTATCCTATTCCTGTAAGATTGGACCTAAATTGTCCACAACAGCTGGCTTGAGGGATTGCATACTCATGGAGTTTGCAGGCACAGACTTTGATGGTGAATGACCGAACATCCCACGGCCTGTATTTCTTTTTGAATTGTGCTGTACTATACATAAGTTACAGCCCTCGTTTGCTAGTGTAGTAACATCAATTCATGTCACAGACGAGCTCTGACAACCACGTTTACCCAGAGATAAGATCTGTTATTATGCCTGTACAAATATCAAACCAGTTAATCAATGCTCGTACCTGCTTTGAATAGCCAACAATTACGTAACCGGAAGAAACGTTGGAAAGTTAGTTGTAAAAGGTTAAAGTGTACAATCTTCCAGTGGCTTAACAGGTTCGTTTCATGTAAAAGACTGTCCGCAACAAAGAACGCGACAGTTTAAAACATCTGCATTTTGTGCACAACTAAAATGTTAAAAAACATAAAAATCAAAGGGTGTCCATCATGATCCTCATCATCCCAAGTCATTTTTGCATAGAATTTTTGGCTGTAACCGGCTGAAAACAATTCTCTATCCGGTGTTACATTCAAAATGTGTGTGGATGCACATCGTTGACGTATTCATCCTACAAACAGCAATAAACGGGGAGGGGTGGGGAGGGGGTGGGAGGGTGGGGGAAACTATTAAAACAAAAACAAAGATAAACATACACAAATACACAAATCGAGAGTGTTTACAGCAGCAGTTTCCTGTGCATAGATTCTACTAGATTAACGAAAGGTATTTCCATTTGCAAAGACTCTACTATATTAACGAAAGGTATTTTCATGTACACTCTACTAGATTAACGAAAGGTATTTCCATGTCTATAGACTACTAGATTAACGATGAGGTATTTAAATGTCCATAGACTCTGCTAGATTAACGAAAGGTATTTCCATGTCTATAGACTACTAGATTAACGAAAGTTATTTCTATGTGCATAGACTCTACTAGATTAACGATAAGGTATTTCCATGTCTATAGACTCTACTAGATTAACGAAAGGTATTTCTATGTCTATAGACTACTAGATTAACGATGAGGTATTTAAATGTCCATAGACTCTACTAGATTAATGAAAGGTATTTCCATGTCTATAGACTACTAGATTAACGAAAGGTATTTCCATGTGCATAGACTCTACTAGATTAACGATAAGGTATTTCCATGTCCATAGACTCTACTAGATTAACGAAAGGTATTTCCAAGTCTATAGACTCCACCAGATTGACTGAAGGTATTTCCATGTACACAGACTCCACCAGAATATCATAATGTCGAACTTGCTGCTTCTTCTCTCTGTGTCTCCCTTTGCTTCTTTTCCATCAAACTTTCCCACCGTCAGGATGTACTCCAGTTTTCTGCTTCCTATGGTATCGCAAAAGACAGTAGATCGTCTGCCTCTGATGTGGGCACTCGGTTCTCTTTATGAATCAAGTTTTGTTAGGAAAGGTAATTCATTTTAAACTCGACTCTAAGTGAATTCGAACCCAAAAACCTTCTGACTGACAGTAGATTGTCGAGTCGTTACATCACTGGAACTCTAGCGGTACATTTTACTTTTCATTAAGTGGATTCCCAATTCTTAAAAAAAACAGAAATGAAAGATATGATTTATGTTTATGTCTGTGCCAAATGGTGCAGAAATCTGAACAAGGAACATACGATTAGAAAATCCAACTGGGTCTATGTGAATGTGGACACTAAGGTAGGGGAATTGATGGCATTGTATGGAAACAAAAACAACTAAATACAGAAAACCTTGAAAGAATGGGAAAAAATATTCATTAGAAGAAATAAAATCAGATGTAAAATCTTGAAGCTGCTTTAAGAGACACAACAATCTTCTATAACGCAGCTGTAGAGAAAAGTTGAAGGTAAGCGAGCGAGAGATAGGCGACGATTTAAATCAGATACATCCACGAGATGAACGCCAATCGCATCGCATCTACGCGGGAACACAGCAGACTTCCCAACCCTATAGTGGTGCGCCAGTATAACTCATACCGCTGAACATGGAGGGGGGTATCAAGGACTTGTACTTGTAAGAATCTTAAACTTGAGCTGCTACTACCAAGGACTACATACTCCAGTGTAGATAGTTTAGAGTGATAGAACGAGTGATAGAAAGATACCGTGCATGTAGACAGGCTTTTCTACAGAGAAGGAAACTACCAGCCTACAGACTAACAAAGACTAAAAACCATATAAAGTAACTAGATGGCTTTAGAAGATTGATTCAAGTACACAAGAAGATAACAGCAGTTGCACTGAAACACCAAGCATTAAGCAGTTACACAAACTTTACGTATGCATTCCACACATGAACGATTATGTGTTTATTCAGGAAGGAAACACATCTGACGGCGTTTTGAGATATCAAGGGGCAGATTTGCTATAAACATCGGTTATTATTCGCTTAACGTAGGACTCGATTTATAATCGCCGGTTTCTGAGAAATGACATGTAAGCTCACTAATTTAGATATCAGATGAACATTGATTGAGTACTTGAAGGATTCTCCTGCAGCTTCTGTTCCTTCTTCTTTCTCTTTATCTTTTTCCTCCTCATCATTGTAATCATCCTCATCATCACTATCATTGTCGTCATCATCATCGTAATAATCTTCTTGCCCTCATAATCTCCTCTGCTGGCTTCCCCTCCTCCTTCTTCCTTACGTGTCAGACAGTGGTAATTGGATAAAGCTGCGATATTTGCCCCTTACTGCTGACACATCTTACCTCGTGATTTCAGTCTGGTAAATGCACCAGAGAGAACATTTACGTTTGTTTACAACAAAGAGGGTGGTTTCAGCCTCGAATGTGTCAACCAACGACAGGTCACTTCAGGCAGTCTAATGACTGCCTCGTGTGATGATGTCTTCAAGCCGACAACCTTTAATGGAAGCAGATCACGACACCGGAACTCATGCACCTTTGATATGGAGGATGTGGAGTGTGGCCCGGGAGGGGTCCTTGGATGCTTTGATGCGGGATCAGTAGGAAGCCATTAACTTATAGCCAGGGAGAAGTCATTTAACGTGTCTGTCTCGTGTAGCAGCAATATGCCCAGGGGTAGACTGCTCTTTAAGAGACGAAGTTTGAGTGATGAGCACGCAGAAAAGAAACAAAAAGATTTTAAAAGTGATCATCGCTGTTGTCCTAATTATAAGATTAAATCTAAACATTATGAATTTACAAGCCACTCATTCCTCTGCTCCCCTCCTCCCCCTCCCTTTTACAACATAAGTCAATCCCAATGAGCACAAAGAAACATCTCATACAAAGCATATTCATTCCTTCCTATGCTACCAGTGCCAGAGATGGTCACTCACAACAAAACAAAAGAAAATCATTAACCATGGAAAGGAGGTGTCTGAGAAATACTAGGAGTGGTCAGAAGAGATCAAATCAGAAATGAGGTTATACGAGATAAAGACAGAACCAACTGCAAACTATATACAAACACAGGAAATCGAATGGTTTGCCCACTTGGAGAGAATGCCTTCTGATGATGTACCATACAAGACACATACCAAAAGAGGAGAGGAATATATAACAGGAGGTAGACCAAGAACAACATGGACAGATAGCATCAGAGAAACTCTACATCACCACGATGTGTCTATGGTCGAAGCAGCCATTAGAGCACTAAGAAGGACCTTATATCTTCCGCGACACCCGCAGTGGTATAAGATGAAATAATAATGGAAAAGAAGAGGCAGACCCATCCCTCTGAAAAGACATCGCATCATGTCGACAGAATAAAAAGGGAAAGAGGGAAAAAGGGGGGGGGGGGTGGTGACTACAGAATGTGTCCCTAATTAACAAGGTAAAGCAAGAAATGTTTTCTTAGCTTTATAATATATAATTACGCTTTAAACTCTTTTTTCTCATTGACCGCCTACCCCCACTCCTTCTCACCCTTCTTCTCCTCTTGTTCTTCAACCTCCTAACAAAAGCCTAAGTTGCCATCTTGATTATGGTCCATAACGACCAGCGCCTTGAATTACAGGAAGGAGATCGGAACCATTGAAATTGCCAACGGCCTCACGAGACAGGGGAGCTCACCTACAGGCAGATCAACTGTAGTTATCTAACCTGACAATACACAACAGAGGCCTGCACAGTGTCAACAGATTCCAGTTAGCTACTTCTCCTGTCACAGACAGACTGTCACACACTCAAGCAGGCAGGCAGACAGACAGACGGTCACACACTCAAGCAGGCAGGCAAAAAGACAGACGGTCACACACTCCAGCAGGCAGGCAGACAGACAGACGGTCACAAACTCAAGCAGACAGACAGACAGACAGACGGTCACACACTCAAGCAGGCAGGCAGACAGTCACACACTCAAGCAGGCAGGCAGGCAGACAGACAGACGGTCACACACTCCAGCAGGCAGGCAGACAGACAGACGGTCACACACTCCAGCAGGCAGGCAGACAGACAGACGGTCACACACTCAGGCAGACAGGCAGACAGACAGACGGTCACACACTCAAGCAGGCAGGCAGGAAGACAGTCACACACTCAAACAGGCAGGCAGGCAGACAGACAGACAATCGGTCACACACTCAAGCAGGCAGACAGGCAGACAGACAGACGGTCACACACTCAGGAAGACAGGCAGACAGACAGACGGTCACACACTCAAGCAGGCAGACAGGCAGACAGACAGACGGTCACACACTCAGGCAGACAGGCAGACAGACAGACGGTTACACACTCAAGCAGGCAGACAGGAAGACAGTCACACACTCAAACAGGCAGGCAGGCAGGCAGACAGACAATCGGTCACACACTCAAGCAGTCAGACAGACAGACGGTCACACACTCAGGCAGGCAGACAGACAGACAGACGGTCACACACTCAGGCAGGCAGACAGACAGACAGACGGTCACACACTCAGGCAGGCAGACAGACAGACAGACGGTCACACACTCAAGCAGGCAATCATAAAGACAGACGGTCACACACTCAAGCAGACAGGTAGGTAGACAGTCACACACTCAAGCAGGCAGGCAATCAGGCAGGCAGACAGACAGACGGTCACAAACTCAAGCAGGCTGGCAGACAGACAAACGGTCACACACTCAAGCAGGCAGGCAGGCAGACAGACGGTCACACACTCAAGCAGGCAGGCAGACAAACAGACGGTCACACACTCAAGCAGGCAGACAGAGAGACGGTCACACACTCAAGCAGGCAGGCAGACAGACAGACGGTAACACACTCAAGCAGGCAGACAGACAGACGGTCTCACACTCAAGCAGGCAGGCAGACAGTCACACACTCAAGCAGGCAGACAGACAGACGGTCACACACTCAAGCAGGCAGACAGACAGACGGTCACACACTCAAGCAGGCAGACAGACAGACGGTCACACACTTAAGCAGGCAGGCAGGCAGACAGACTGGATGACAGGTAGACAGTCAGACAAACAAGGAGGCAGACAGACTGGCAGACAGGTAGACAGTCAGACAAACAGGCAGGCAGACAGATAGATAAACGGACAAACAAAAAGACAGACGGGCAGACCGACAAATAGACAGACAGACAGACGGTCACATACTCAAGCAGGCAGGCAGACAGACAGAAAAACAAACAGACATACAGACATACAGACAGTCATAATGGTGGTCAGACCTTCAGATAAACAGTCAGACAGATAGACAGACGGGCGGACGGACGGACAGACATACTGTCATACAGCAGATAATCATGTATATATTCTGATGTTTGGATGGATGGAGAAATGAAAATGCCAGTTGGTGCACAAGTTAGTGCAGGAAGGACCGAGTGGGTGGTTTTGTAGTTAAGTAGGTGTGTCGCTAATAGGTGAACTCTGTCTAGACATAATAACTATGCTCAGGTAAGGAAGAGATGGGACACGACGGTGAGAACATATAAAGTCGATACATTGAGTGAAAGTACGTCTTAGGTCGCTAAATGCCATCTGGCAACTTCCTAATATGTTCTAATGTTTAGAAAATTACCACCAATTTTGGAAAGAAAATCAATGGTGGCATGGAGTGCAATCGTTATCTGGCACACGGTCTCGTCAAAGACTATTTTACATTGGTGAAATTATCTTCATCATCGCTTGCCTTGCAAACTGAACGTGTTGTCAGTCTTCTTCGCAGGATGCGATCTCCAATCGCATGTAGAAATGTGTGTGTGTGGAGCATTTCCCAGCTTTGACAGAAGGACATTAATAATCTCAAGTCTTTGTCTTCATCTCTCTCCTATAAATGCATTAGATGCTAAAGACAACATAAAATATGACCAGAAACCTCGACCGAGGGAATGGAAAAGACGCGCACTAAACAGCCGATCGTTTCGACCAAAGTCTTTATCAACTGAGTATTTAATACAACACAATCTGGCTGGAAAACACAAGGACAAGACAACAGGGGTTGTGAAAAACCAGTTTTAATTAGTTAGTTAGTCTTTCCTCTTGTGTCGAGTGCGGCACATAGGGCAGAGGTCATGACTCTCCATGCATGGCGGTTCGTTGCAATCTGTTGTAGGTCTTGGATGTTTGAGTGGCCCATGAGCGAGCTTTCCCTGATGATAGTTCTACGTAGAGTTTCCCTTCTTGATTTATCCATTCTAAGGGCGTGGCCGACATAGTTCCAGCGGCGTTTTCGTATAAAATTAGATTAGGGGTCAGTAATGGACTACGGATGTTGACGTCAGATTTCTTATTCATAAAGGACAACATGAGTTAAAGTCAGATTTGGCTTCAGTAAAGGACAACAGGTGTTAAAGTCAGATTTGGGGTCAATAATACCCCAATACCACAGCTAAATAATGCGTAATAGTGAGATAACAAGTTGAAAATAAAAACATTGATAAACTATAAACTTTAATAAAGTTACACAAAGCTGTGTGCAGTAATGATCCATACAAGACTGACAACGCCGAGACCCCCCCCCCCCCCCCCCCTTTCCCCCGCCTCCTGTCGCGTGCGGATGTGCACTAGAACGCATCGGTACTGATTGAGCAAATAGGACGTCAAAACAATACGTCAGGTAGTGAGGGAATTGTTGTCAAAGACATTTGATGTTTACCGTCTGAAGTAGACAGACGTGTGGATCCTTGAGTATGCTTTACCCCGGGATGCCACTGAAGGACTGGTAATCAAAGTTGGATCCTTGATGACGCTCTACCCCGGGGGTCCACTATAAACTCAGCACAAAGCTGGTATAGTGTCTACTCCGTTCGGCAGTAAGCCGGTATACTTGCATTACCTTGTTCAGACTGCAGCAGAGAAGATCGTCGTGATTGTCCGGATTCCAAAGTCGGACTGAGATCGTTGAGATTGTCCGGATTCCAAGGTCGGACTGAGATCGTTGAGAGCGTACGGATGCCAAGGTCGGACTGAGACCGTTGGGATTGTCCGGATTTCTAGGTCGGACTGAGATCGTGGAGATTGTCCGGATTCCAAGGTCGGACTGAGATCGTTGAGAGTGCCCGGATTCCAAGGTCGGACTGAGATCGTGGAGAGTGTCCGGATTCCAAGGTCGGATTGAGATCGTTGAGATTGTCTGGATTCCAAAGTCGGACTGAGATCGTTGAGATTGTCCGGATTCCAAGGTCGGACTGAGATCGTGGAGAGCGTACGGATTCCAAGGTCGGACTGAGATCGTTGATATTGTCCGGATTCCAAGGTCGGACTGAGATCGTGGAGATTGTCCGGATTCCAAGGTCGGCTTGAGATCGTTGAGATTGTCCGGATTCCAAGGTCGGGCTGCGACCCGTCATTTGTTATGAAGTCAGTTGATGTCGAGCGGGCTCGTGTTGGTGTGGTTGAATGAGTCTTTATTAATTGCACATGTTTTCATCCGTTGATCATTGGTATATCAATACACCCCATGAAACCTATTGTCGAGCATTCGTTGTTTTAACGTTGGAAAGCATTTAAGTTTCTACTGTTTTACCCCACTTGGCTTATTTCATCGTTGGTACGACATGCATCATCATGAAGCCGCCGCACGTCACCCCCCCCCCCCCCCCCCTCTCTCTCTCTCTCCCCACTCAAAAAAAAAAAAAAAAATCTATCGACACTACTAGACAAGTCAGCTGTCGTCAGAAGAAAAGTAATAATCCTCACAGAGTGTTGACTGTCATTCAGCTGACAAATGTTGTACTGTCGTTGCAAAAAATACCTGTACGTGAAAGACAGTGAAAGCTAATGTCGCAACTCTATAATTTGTATTTAGTTCAAGGGGCAGAGTCGCTGGATTATCGTAACTTCCTGTCCCACACATATACAATCTAATGCCAGATAAATGAAGTTCGGGTTGAGAGGTCACAACACTTCTTCTTCTCTTTCACTTTGTACCTCATCGAAGTGTCGGGGGGAGATATAATGTTCGTTGATGAGCTCTGTCAAGAGCCCTATTAATACTGATGTTCATTTCCTTTAGGATTGTTCTTAATGCCATCACTCCATATTTTCCGAGGTCTTCCACTCGCTCTATACCCGTTGTAACGTTTTAGTGTGGCTCGCTGTGGCAGATAGTACCAGGGCATTCTTGTTAGGTGTCCAAACCACTTCATTTATTGTTTTTTGATAACTTGTAAGTCTGGCTTTATTCCTAGCATTCGTCTGATTTCATGATTTCGTCACAATTTTACATTCATTGTTAGTGTCCACGTTTGGCATTGATAGCATAGTGTTGGCCAAAAAATAGTTATGATAAGATTCACTTTAGTACACACTTTAGGTCACAACATTGAAACTGAAAAACTCAACAGAAAGAACCAAAAAAATTACATAAATAAAAAAAATAAAAACAATCAGGCAAACAACAATTGCATATGCTGAAACCACACATCAGTACATACAGCCCTTTTTAGAAAACAAAATTAGGAGCAAAGTCGGTTATATTTATGGTCTGGTTTATTTGTCCTAAGTGTATAGGCTGAGACTGGGGTATGTGTGCAAGACTGATGGCCTTATTTTTCAAAAGGTGGAAGCGTTTACTTCATATATAGGATAATGTAGACACAGCTGCAGCAGCGGATACAGACATCACAGGAATTCAAAACACACAAGGAAACTAAAAGAATGTATAGAAGGGAAACAATTGCTAATGTCATTCTGCTTCGATGTAGAAGCTGTTTAATGTCATCAGTCCATCCGCTGGGAGACCTCTCGAGTTCACGTCAGATCTTTTTATTCGTAACGCCTGCATTGGTGTTCGTTCTGACTGCATTTTTACTAAATGACAGAACCATTTGATATTCTGTTTCATAATGAATTTACTGCATGGTGTTGTTCCTACAGTCTGTCTGATAATATCATGTCTAACTTCGCCTCCGATGGTTAAGTTGACGGCTTTTCTTGGGTATTTCATTTCACAGATGTTAATTCTATGTAGGGTAGCCTTTGATTATGTCCATGTTCGGCACTTGTAGCCCCTTGTTGGTATCAGTATGCTGTTCATAATCTGTTTCCTGTTATTCATACATACGTTTTGATGACCTAGAAAGGTTTCAATTGGTGAATATGTGCACTAGCTTGTTGTCATCTTATTTCTTTTTCCTGATCTATTCTTCCATCCTCTGAGAATATCATCATCATCAGGTGCCTTGCCGAGTAGCGTGGGCGATCATGCCTCTCCATAATCTGCGATATTCTGCAGCATGTATCAGTTCGTGTGCCGACACACCTCCATGCCATGCAACAAGACTGTCAAGCATCCTCTCTCGTTGTCTTCCTCTATCCCTCCTTCCACAGATCTTTCCAGTGGTCACAAAATGTTCTATTTTCCCTCTTCTTATAACATGGCCAAAAAATAAATCCTTCTGATGTCTGTGATAAGTTGTCTTCGGGCTCCCGCCTCTTTCAAAACCTCTTGGTTGCTCTTTTTGGCTGTCCAAGGTATACTAAGCATTCTTCTGTAAAACCACATCTCTGAGGCCTCTAGAAATTGTTTGGCCTGCCTACCGATTGTCCAGGATTCACAGCCATATGTTAAAACTGGATGTATGTAGCAAGCAATAATTCTTTTCTAACTTATGAGAATATACTCCGTAGAAAATCAAATTCTGTAACTTGCTTCAGGCAAGTACCATTCAACATAGCGATATATAGCGAACTCTCCTGACCTATTTTACTTTCAGTCGTATTGACATTCATGTTACATGGTCAGCATTTTGAACTTATCCTGATCAAATGAACTTGCAATTTAATAAAAATAAAAATTGTTTTAACTTTAGAACACGTGACCCCAATGTCAAACAAGTGGTGTTGTTTTAGTAGAAAGGGAAGAAGAACCTATCATAAATAAATATAACTGAAGTTAAAATAATTATTGACTGTCCTTCATTGACCCCAAATCTGACTTTAACACCTGTTGTCCTTTACTCGCGCCAAACTGACTTTAACACCTATTGTCCTGTACTGACCCGAAATCTGACTTTAACTCATGTTGTCCTTTATGAATAACAAATCTGACGTCAACATCCGTAGTCCATTACTGACCCCTAATCTGATTTTAACAACGGTTGCCCATTACTGACCCCAAATCTGACTTTAATACATGTTGTCCTTTAGATATTTCATGCTAACCCCTCTATTTCTACACAACGATTGCCTCATGGAACAAACTACCTTTCCAATCACAGAGTTCAGTTGGTGCCCACTTGAGACTTCAAGAGTTAACCGTTTTTCAAGTAACAGTGAATAAGCATAGATGTTTCCAGAAAGTTTCAAACACCCCACAGATAAACACTAAGGCATTAATAAACATATAAAGGTAAAGTCGTGAGATGTGAACCAGCGTCATTGCACACGGTTATAAACCATAAGTGCTCTGCCACCAGTACGGACAGCTGATAAGAATTGTCCGCCTGTGTCGACGTTCGTACGTAACTCTGTAGCTACAGCGACGTTCGTCCATTTACCCCAGAGTATCACTCTGGTACCCATTTCCTAGAGGCTGGGTGAACCCCGGGAGCCGCCTCGTTTCGAACACCAGCCGTGGGCTGCAGCGAATGGCAGCTGGATTTGAAAGTGAGCCTCTTATCGACTGTGCTAACACGGTCCCCTAATAATAATAAACATATAGTGAATAGTTAAAAGACCACACAACCGTACTAATATTTTTGCTTTTTAAAACAAAACGAGCCAGCTACAAACAAAGGCTAATCACATCGTCGACCGCGTCGCCAATTGGCTCATCGGTAGACGACTTCGTCGCCGGTCTGGACAGTATTTGAGTCTTCTTCTTTGATCGCATCAACACTGCAGGTGTCCTTGTCAGGGCCCTTGCTGGCATGCAGTTCCAAGCCATTTTATATAGCACACATTACCTAGTCACAATTATAACCTAAAAACCCGCTTCTAAATGTTGGTTAAACTTGACGATATTTCCCCCATTACAGTTTATGTTTATCTGAGACGAAAAAACATAAACATTATCAATACAGAGTAACTGGTAATGATTGGTGGGCCACTTGCTTCGCATCCCGGGGCCAGATTTAGACTGCGGGTCGCCAATTTGAATAGCCTTGTCGTGGAAAATGGCTGTTAAGTAAAAGTGAAGGACCTTTTGCAACGCCTTTAGGCGCATTGGGTATATAGGGCTAGACCTACATTTTTTAGACCAAACGGTACTTGATGGGTGATGTGGTCAGCATCACATCGGCTGTTTTTACCTCCCAGAACTATACCTGACATCCACTCCAGACTAGGTCGAACTGGGTGGTAATGTCATTTTGGAAGAAAAAAAGTCCGGCTCACAAAAAGGACTCCAACCCACGACTTTTCGATCCGCAGGCGAGCGTCTAGCCGCTTGACCACGGCGGCTCCCGAAAAAGGGAAAGCAATAACCGAGATACAATTACATGAACAGGTCTGCTAGGATCTCAGTAGGAAAGTAGTAGGAACACAGCTATACGCGCTCATAATCTTCCAAGGAGGGACTGGCCGAAAGAAACTAGATTTTTCCAGCAATTTTTTTGCATATTTATGTGTAATTTATGTGGACAGGTTCGTAATGCCAGGATGCCGGGTTCGATCCCAGCTGCGGGCCATGCGATTTGCGTTGGTTTCGACAGTTGTATCAAGAAAGCCGACCGTCCAGTAAGCAATGGCAAACTACTGGACGTAAATTTGCCTAGAAAAACCACACAAAGCCAGGGGCTGTTAAAGTTGGTTCTGCAACGTCCTGTAAAGGATACGTAAATAACCTGAAATGTGGAAAGGAGCTGCACAGCAGTGACCATTCGCTTGTCTGCCTTCACAAAGGTCGTGGGTTCGAGACAGATGTTTGATAGAAGATTGGAGCTTCCCAAACGGTCCAGCCCAAAAGTGAGCCCTCAGAAATGTCCTTGCAAGTAACAGGCACTCGTCGAATGCCCTTCTATACTATAAATCAAAGCAAAGTTTCCCCGATGTGAATTTGAATACAGAAGAAAATATTTATTGCCTGTCGTATTTCACGGCATCTCGCCAGTTCAGTAACAGTTGATTCAAATAATGCAAATAAATGAGTCATTTAAATTGAAACACAAAATCGACAACTTTCCAAATATATTTGTGTCACCAGGGTGACCTCACGGTGAAGACCATGTCCTTTTGTCTGCATAATTCTGGAATAAACCAGTTTATGAAGAAGCCCAATTTGGTCTTAACCTTTTAACTGACCTGGTCTCCCAGATATGACCCAAGACGAGATTTTGAGTTTAATAAAATTTCCATTACATGTTATTATTGTGTATTTTCTCACAATCATACAGCTGGCAGAGAGCTGGTTTGTTACTTTCTGTCATCCTGTTCGCTTGCCGAGATCCACGTCAGATAGATACATAGATAGATACGTGTGGATGAACTGGTTGTCTTTACGCTGGGTGCCATCAAAGCTTTCCATTTATTTGTAATCTGAGAAACAGGCAAACAATGACTGACATAACTAATCAGTTAATGAGACAGAGGGTGAAAACCCCTGACTGATAGCTAGTATATCTCCGAGACATCAGTTGAAAAAAACTTGACACAAATAATTAGTATATCTCTGAGACAGGGGCTGAAAACCCCTGAAAGAACTTATTAGCGCATCTCTAAGACACAGGAAAAAAAACCCCGACAGAACTAATAAATGTATCTTTGAGACAGTGACTGAAAATTCCTGATATAATTAATTGGTGTATCTCTGAGACACCGGCTAAAAACACCTGCCAATACTGATTAGTGTAAATCTGAGACAGTGGCTGAAAACCACTGACAGAACTTATTAGTGTATCTCTGAGACACAAGGTCAAAACACCTGACAAAACTAATTAGTGTATCTCTGAGACAATAGCTGAAAACCACTCACAGAACTTATTGGTGTATCTCCGAGACATCAAACTGAAAACACCAGATGTAACCAGTGTATCTATGAGACACAAGCGAAAACCTCTGACAGAACTAATTAGTGTATCTCTGAGACACAGACTGAAAACACCTGACAAACTAATAAGCGTATCTCTAGGACAAAGTCTGAAAACACCTGACATATCTAATAAGATTATCTCTAGGACACAGGCTGTAACTCTTGACAGAACTAATTAGTTCATCTCTGAGACAGAGACAGAAAACACCTGACAGAAATAACTAGTGAATCTCTGAGACACCAGCTAAAAAATCCCTGACCGAACTAATTAGTGTATTTTTAAGACAGTAGCTGAAAACCCTGACAGAACTAATTATTCTGTCTCAGAGACCGTGGCTGAAAACCCTAACAGAACTAATTATTCTGTCTCAGAGACCGTAGCTGAAAACCCTGACAGAACTAATTATTCTGTCTCAGAGACCGTAGCTGAAAACCCTGACAGAACTAATTATTCTGTCTCAGAGACCGTAGCTGAAAACCCTGACAGAACTAATTATTCTGTCTCAGAGACCGTAGCTGAAAACCCTGACAGTACTAATTATTCTGTCTCAGAGACCGTAGCTGAAAACCCTGACAAAACTAATCAGTGTTTCACTGAGACAGTGGCTGAAAACATCTTAAAAAAACTAATTAGTGTATATCCTGGACAGGGGCTAGAAGCCCTGGCAGAAGTATTTACTCTTTCTCTGAGACCGTAGCTGAAAACCCCTGACAGATTTCATTAGTTTATCTCTGGGACACCAGCTGAAAACTTCTGACAGAACTAACAGGTGTATCTCTAATACAGTGACTGAAAACTCTGATAGAACTTATTAGTTTATCTCTGGGACACCAGCTAAAAACACCTGACAGAACTAATTAGTGTATCTCTGAAACAGTGGTTGAAAACCCCTCACATAACTAATTAGTGTATCTTTAGGACACAGGCTGAAAACTATTGAGAGAACTAATTAGTGTATCTCTGAGAAACAGGCTGAAAACACCTGACATAACTAATTAGCTTATCTCTAAGACACAGGCTGAAACTCCTGACAGAACTAATTAGTGCATCTCTGAGGCAGAGTCTGAAATCACCTGACATAACTAATGAGCGTATCTTTAAGATATAGGCTGAAAACCTCTGACAGAACTAATAAGCGTATCTCTAAGACAGAGGCTGAAATCACCTGACAGAATTAATTAGAGTAACTCTGAGACAATGGATGTAACAATTGACAGAATAAATTAGTTTATCTCTGAGACGGGGGTTGAAAATAGCTAAAAGCACTAATTAGTGTATCTCTGAGGCTAAAAACCCTGACAGAACTAATTAGTCTTTCTCTGAGACCATGGCCGAAAACCTCTGACAGAAATCATTAGTGTATTTCTGAGACAAAAACTGAAAACCCCTGACAGAACTAATACAGTTGTTTAAACCCTGACAGAACTAATTAGGTATCTCTGAGACCCTACCTGAAAAAAAAAAAAAACCTGACAAAACTAATTAGTGTATATCTGAGACAGTGGCTAAAAACCCCCGACAGAACTAATCAGTTTATATCTGAAACAGGGGCTGAAAACCCCTGACAGAACTAATTAGTGTATCTCTGAGACCCTGCCTGAAAAAAAAAAACCTGACAGAACTAATTAGTGTATCTCTGAGACCCTGCCTGAAAAAAACCCTGACAGAACTAACTGTTTATCTCTGAGACACCAGCTGAAAACCACCGACAGAGCAAATTAATGTATCTTTTGGACAGAGAATGAAAACATCTGACAGAACTAATAAGTTTATTTCTGAGACACCAGCTGAAAACCTCTGAAAAAAACTAATATGTTTATCTCTGGGATAGTAGCTGAAAAAAACAAGACAGAAATAAGTAGTGTATCTCTGAGACATTTGGCTGAAACCCCCTTTACAGAACAAATTAGTGTATCCCTGAGACACAGACTGAAAACCCCTGGCAGAAGTAACTAATGTGTCCCTGAGACACAGGCTGAAAACCCCTGACAGAAGTAACTAGTGACTCTGAACCCATGAATGTAAACCACTGACAGAAATAAAGTTTGCATCGAGGGCATATGGCACAACCGTTGGCAACACAGGAAACATGAAAGCCATCAATGTACTAGAATTTTGACCCGTGTTTGGAGGTGGGGGTGGAAAGAGGGAGTGGGGGAGAGGAACGAAATACGCTTCTGAAGAGGGTGTCTGCGAGAGTGGACTGTCTCCATGTTGACAGAAACCGCTGGCAAATCTACCCATTCATCACTGGCTTGATCCTTGACGCCAGGTCAGGTGCTCACTTTGGGTCACGCAAACTGAGGTCTTGGAAATTACAAGGATAGAGTCGTGTTGCAAGAATCAGGCTGTATATTAATAGGCGAAGTCATTAACTTCCTTCCGTCCTTGAGGCAAGCTCGAGTGACGGTTGTAACCCTTTATTTAGTAGACGAATAGATGGTCAATGGATAACTGGCGGATACCACCGACTCTAGCTGTATGACAGTTTCCTGCCACCGATTTTACACTGTGTCAACTTCAGAAGCCTAGGTCAAATTCACAATAAAATTAATGACCATAATTGTTTTCCTTGATTACCATGATTAAGTGACGTTGAACAATTACCATTATTATCAGTTATAAAGATAATGTAATCATCATTTGCAACATTGTCCACTTCCTGGTCGTTAATTGTATTTTTTTGTTGACAAATCATGTTCTACAATGACATGCCTTTTAATTCGGTGGTTTCGTCTTCCATTTGTTTTTTTCAGTTAGCAAACTAAATTTGAAAAAAAAACTGTATATCTTATGCATTTTTGACCCCTTTAATCGGATGTCCAATAGTTATAAATGTATTAAAACTGTGGTAATGACCCGGCCACACTTGAGGTTCCGGCGGTGAGGATGTATGGCGTATCGAAAGATGTGATTTGTTGATTTCAATGACAACGGTTTGTTTTTTGTGCTTCATTATCTATTGAGGCAAGTCAGTGGTAATGCGTTTGACGACATTAGGCCAGGCAATAAATTGTGCAATGTATTGTTGTGTCTGTATTATTTAAAAATCACTAGGGGAAAGCCGTGTTTTTAATTATCTCAAGTTTCACCGACATTGCTACTTCTGGTGCGATTTTACATACACGTTGCAAACAGGCACAGCAAGCGTCTTCAATGCCATGTTACAGCCATTTTGTCATTAATCTAGTTGGTGCTTCATCAGCTATTCTGACAGCTGCTTGATTCTGAAAGGGGAAAAACCGACAATAAAATGCAAAGTTATGAAACTAAAATTAAATCTTGTCTTGCGCCATACATACGAGACTTATGTAGGGTTCTTATCACTTAGCATCGTGAGTGCATGGATTAATCAGCTGGTGCTGAAGGGTCAGAAGTTCAACAAATGATTTATGACACATCCTGTCAAGTTGATGTGATTATCCATACAGATGGCTCTGTACTGAGGAGCAAACAAGGTGCGTGGGGGTTCATAGCAAAAGCGAATCAAAGTCGCTCAGTGCAACAGTCTGTCATATGATGTCACAACGTCTAGTCTGTGAATGGAGGTGGAAGCAGTCACTGCTGCCTTCCGCTGGTTTAGGAGTCAGTTGTACACACATTCCGTCATTGTAAGTGACTCACAGAGCACGCTGAGAAAGGAGGAGACGGGCATACTCCCTGCAGAGTGGCAAGTATTGTTTCAGAGGTCTGAGGTAGTTAGCGTACTTTGGATATTTTCTCCACGTGAAGCCGGTGTGTTGAGCAGGCAGACAGAGTGCTCGGTTGTGCATCACCTAGGATGAATTGATGTATGACATCGTAAATGTTGTGAGGGCCTTTTGGGAGCAACTGAACAGTGCAGGGGCATAAATAGATAATTAGAGGACCAGGCCGAGGCTCAAAACTCAAGAAAAGGGCGATGCGGATATACAATCAGACAGTTACTTGTGCCATCAGAACTAACACTCTTCGCTCGCTGCTGAAGATAGGGACGATGTGTCCTGAATGCTATGATGTCGATTCTGAGGTCGAGACCAAGTCAGTTTAGAGATCCGACACATTTTAGGATTCTTTTTCTTGTGTGCAACCTCCAGCAGAAAGTTCTGGTTGTTCGAAAACTTATTGACTGTAGCATTGTTCCAGAACTTGAGTGTTGCGTGAACATCAATGTTACAGATTTGACATATTTATGTGTAGATTGTTGGTTCCTTGCCTCTCAGTGTGTGTATTGTTGATTCTTTTTCTCTTGGCAAACGCACTCCGATTTCAAAGGAAACTCCTAATTAGTCCACTTTTACGACATGCTTGTTAGAGAGGCAGTGCGACTGTTCTTGTTTTTCTCCACAATAGTGCTCAAGAACCACACATAAGGATGACTGACATTTACACATGAACCTGAGACTGACAGGCAAATTAATCAAGCCACCGCACAAGTGTGAACCTGAGACTGACAGGCAAACGATCAAGCCACCGCACAAGTGTGAACCTGAGACTGACAGGCAAACAATAAAGCCACCGCACAAGTGTGAACCTGAGACTGCCAGGCAAACAATCAAGCCACCCCACAAGTGTGAACCTGAGACTGCCGGGCGAACAATCAAGCCACCGCACAAGTCTGAACCTGAGACTGCCAGACAAACAATCAAGCCGCCGCACAAGAGTTAACCTGAGACAGGCAGGCAAACGATCAAGCCACCGCACAAGTGTGAACCTGAGACTGCCAGACAAACGATCAAGCCACCGCACAAGAGTGAACCTGAGACAGGCAGGCAAACAATCAAGCCACCGCACAAGTGTGAACCTGAGACTGCCAGACAAACAATCAAGCCACCGCACAAGAGTTAACCTGAGACAGGCAGGCAAACGATCAAGCCACCGCACAAGTGTGAACCTGAGACTACCAGACAAAAGATCAAGCCACCGCACAAGTGTGAACCTGAGACTGCTAGACAAACGATCAAGCCACCGCACAAGAGTGAACCTGAGACTACCAGACAAACAATCAAGCAACCGCACAAGTGTGAACCTGAGACAGGCAGGCAAACGATCAAGCCACCCCACAAGAGTGAAAACAAATAATGTGCCGTCTTCGCAAGTGAGATCTTCTATTGCATTACTACTTCCTGAGACCCCAGGTCTTCCACTGGGCAGCTATACCGTGTATAAGTATATTGTTTTGACAATCAATGATAACAAGACACTATGTATATATGTATATATATATATATATATATATATATATATATATATATATATATATATATATATATGTATATATTTATGCAACAATTCTCCCAGGCTCTAGTCGCATGCAGTCTTCTCGGACACACTAACAGACAGTTCAACATCATCTTGTACACGAATCAAGAAACAATGGAAACGCTACACAGCTGATCGATACGAAATATTGACTGATTCCAACAACTGTTTCTTCCGCCAGTGCACTAGAGGTAGACATGTCTAGATAGGCCAGGTGGCTATATACAACAGCATCAATGAATTCAAAGTTATCTTTCACACGATGGCCAAACACCGCACGTCTAGACGTAGACACTTCAAGGGGAAGATCATATACACCGTATTTATGAATACACATATATACAAAGTGATCAAAGCATTAATGTACTTGCAAAAAATTATTTACACCTAAAAAAAAGAAGAGCACACACACACACAGGTTAATTAAAAAGGAATTTTATAACTGGAAACGGTCGACCTGAGATAAAAGCAAATTTATCGTAGTTTTTTTTTAAACTGGTAATTTTTAAGTAATTATACAAATAAGAAAACACCGGCCAGGGATGAAAGCTTTTAGTAAATTTGCACATCTGGCTGTTGGGATTGGTTGTGCAACGTCCTGTAAAGGATACGCAACTAACCATATATATATATATATATATATATATATATATATATATATATATATATATATATATAATGAAAAGCCATCAGTGAATTATGCCGTCACGAAAGCAATCTTTCTGTTTAAACATATGTATTTTTCTTTCTAGTTGTTTTTTAATATTTTCAACTCAAACATGACGGGGGAATTTATAAACTGCACATAAGGGAGATCCCTGCGCCAACTATTCCTGGTTTTTCTGTGGGCTTTTCAATCCTCACTTGCTGGCTTTCTGCAAGCCGAGGGGGCATAACTTTTACGCCCAATATTTTCACAACAGGCTTAATGGATTCTGGATCGCGCTCAATATATTTGACAGTTCGTTGACTTTTGATCTCGTTGTGTCACTGGGCCTGATTGTTATTCGTCTCAATAGAAGACATAAACAAATAATAATCCCCCGGCCATGAATCGAATTTAAATATTCCTATAGATGTGAGAAGAATTCAGACGGGAAATTACTTCTCATAAGCCAGGCGGCCGGCGATGTAAAGTTTCACCATATATGTTGACCTGAAATCTGATTTCCTGTTTGCTTTCACGTCCAACTTAATGTTTCTATGAAACGCCGCCGTGGGAGTCGGTGCCGTTTATGAGTACCCCACGAATACTGACGGATTTTAATGTTTCACCAATGCCCTAAATCAAGTTGGTGTTGTCTCTCTCTTGTGTGTGGGGCTTTATTCATGGCTTGTGTTAACTGCTGGTGTACCAAGCGTGTTTCAGGAGATATTATTCAGTGATCTAGCCAAGATTGAGGCTTCTCATATCTATTTCTATGGCAAAGGAATTACCACAGTGTATTCCCTTGTTGGCAGACAAGTGCCAGAGTTTTTCAAATCTATGGGTTATGTGGACAAATCGAATAACAAACCAAATTTATATTATTATTATTGTTAAGGAATTTACGATATGTGGTTGTTGGTAGTGCAAGAAGTGGGATGATGAGAAGGCCTGGGAGTGACAGGAGACTAAAAGGAAGTCAACGGCGAGATCAAGAGGAGAAGGAGGAAATGAAACAGACGATCGGCAGCAGCATCAAGGGAGGATGAAGAAGAAGAAGATGAAGAAGAAGAAGATGAAGAAGAAGAAAAAGAAGAAGAAGAAGAAGAAGAAGAAGAAGAAGAAGAAGAAGAAGAAGAAGAAGAAGAAGAAGAAGAAGAAGAAGAAGAAGAAGAAGAAGAAGAAGAAGAAGAAGAAGAAGAAGAAGAAGAAGAAGAAGAAGAAGAAGAAGAAGAAGAAGAAAATGAAGAAGAAGACGAAGAAGAAGAAGAAGAAGAAGATGAAGAAGAAGAAGAAGAAGAAGAAGAAGAAGAAGAAAAAGAAGCAGAAGAAGAAGAAAAAGAAGAAGAAGAAGAAGAAGAAGAATAAGAAGAAGAAGAAGAAAATGAAGAAGAAGACGAAGAAGAAGAAGAAGAAGAAGAAGAAGAAGAAGAAGAAGAAGAAGAAGAAGAAGAAGAAGAAGAAGAAGAAGAAGAAGAAGAAGAAGAAGAAGCAGAAGAAGAAGAAGAAAAAGAAGAGGTAAAATAAAGAAAGAAACGTAATGAAAAAAAAAAAGGAAGAGATATTAAGAGAGATAGGCGAAAAAAAAAAAAAAAAAAACTTCTAGAGATCTAATCTGAAAACTTGTTTGTGTTTCCTTTCACTTTGCTATCACAAGAAAGAAAAGAAAGCGGTGTAGTGGGTGCTCAGTCGACATTAGAAAAAAGATTGGGGAAGGGGAGCCTAGAACCCTTACCTTCCAGAGCCCCTATATTTCAGAAACCCTACCTTCCAAAGCCCCTACCTTCCAGAGCCCCTACCTTCAAGAGCCTCTACCTTCCAGAGCCTCTACCTTCCAGAGCCCCTTCCTTCCAGAGCCCCTTCCTTCCAGAGCCTCTACCTTCCAGAGCCCCTTCCTTCCAGAGCCCCTTCCTTCCAGAGCCTCTACCTTCCAGAGCCTCTACCTTCTAGAGCCCCTACCTTCTAGAGCCTCTACCTTCCAGAGCCTCTACCTTTCAGAGCCCCGACCTTCCAGAGCCTCTACCTTCCAGAGCCTCTACCTTTCAGAGCCCCGACCTTCCAGAGCCTCTACCTTCCAGAGCCCCTACCTTCTAGAGCCTCTACCTTCTAGAGCCTCTACCTTTCAGAGCCCCGACCTTCCAGAGCCTCTACCTTCCAGAGCCTCTACCTTTCAGAGTCTCGACCCTCCAGAGCCTCTACCTTCCACCGCTTCTACCTTCCAGAGCCTCTACCTTTTAGAGCCCCGACCTTCAGAGCATCTACCTTCCAGAGCTCTACCTCTAAGAGCCCCTACCTCTAAGAGCCCCTACCTTCCAGAGCCCCTACCTCTAAGAGCCAGTACCTCTAAGAGCCCCTACTTTCCAGAGCCCCTACCTCTAAGAGCCACTACCTCTGAGAGCCCCTACCTTCCAGAGCTCTACCTCTAAGAGCCCTTACCCTCCAGAGCTCTACCTCTAAGAGCCCCTACATTCCAAAGCTCTACCTCTAAGAGCATCTACCTCTAAGAGCCCCTACCTCTAAGAGCCCCTACCTCTAAGAGCCCCTACCTCTAAGAGCTCTACCTCTAAGAGCCCCTACCTCTAAGAGCCCCTACCTCTAAGAGCCCCTACCTTCCAGGGCTCTACCTCTAAGAGCCCCTACCTTCCAGAGCTCTACCTCTAAGAGCCCCTACCTCTAAGAGCCCCTACCTCTAAGAGCCCCTACCTTCCAGAGCCCCTACCTTCCAGAGCCACTACCTCTAAGAGCCCCTACCTCTAAGAGCCCCTACCTTCCAGAGCCCCTGTAACAAGAACAAGTTATTTATTTATCCATGCCTGGCTGATACAACATTCCCAGCCACCTGTACTACCTCTGATATAAACACCTACTTCTCTGCTTTTGTTCATTTATCACCCCACCCCTTCTCCAAAGTGTTGACAGCAGCTAGCCGTCCAATTAGCCACTGGAACTATCCCAAATACATCACTAGTTTCGCCATCAAAGGTGGGATTCCTTAGAGACCCTCAGCCTATTTTTCTCTGGCTAACAGCAGACGCGGGTAGTGGCTAGTTGTCTGTCAACCAAATAGT
>CAJHNH020001579.1:0-15000 GCA_905116865.2 Candidula unifasciata | reverse complement strand
TTTTACTGAACGTACTTGAAGCTTTAATGAGGACAGTCAGTTCACGTAACACTGGGAAACTATTTTATAGACTCTAGAAACGTTACTGCGTGTAAAATATTAGTTCTCTGACACGTCATTGCGTGTAAGATATTAAATCTCTGACACATCACTGCGTGTAAGATATTACATCTCTGACATATCATTGCATGTAAGATATTAGTTCTCTGACACGTCATTGCGTGTAAGATATTACATCTCTGACACATCACTGCGTGTAAGATATTACATCTCTGACATATCATTGCATGTAAGATATTACTTCTCTGACATATCATTGTATGTAAGATATTACATCTCTGACACATCACTCCGTGTAAGATATTACATCTCTGACATATCTTTGTATGTAAGATATTACATCTCTGACATATCATTGTATGTAAGATATTACATCTCTGACACATTACTGCGTGTAAGATATTACATCTCTGACACATTACTGCGTGTAAGATATTACATCTCTGACATATCATTGTATGTAAGATATTACATCTCTGACATATCATTGTATGTAAGATATTACATCTCTGACACATCACTACATGTAAGATATTACATCTCTGACACATTACTGCGTGTAAGATATTACATCTCTGACACATCACTGCGTGTAAGATATTACATATCTGACATATCATTGCATGTAAGATATTACTTCTCTGACATATCATTGTATGTAAGATATTACATCTCTGACACATCACTCCGTGTAAGATATTATATCTCTGACATATCATTGTATGTAAGATATTACATCTCTGACATATCATTGTATGTAAGATATTACATCTCTGACACATTACTGCGTGTAAGATATTACATCTCTGACACATTACTGCGTGTAAGATATTACATCTCTGACACATTACTGCGTGTAAGATATTACATCTCTGACACATTACTGCGTGTAAGATATTACATCTCTGACATATCATTGTATGTAAGATATTACATCTCTGACACATTACTGCGTGTAAGATATTACATCTCTGACATATCATTGTATGTAAGATATTACATCTCTGACACATTACTGCGTGTAAGATATTACATCTCTGACACATTACTGCGTGTAAGATATTACATCTCTGACACATCACTGCGTGTAAGATATTACATCTCTGACACATTACTGCGTGTAAGATATTACATCTCTGACACATTACTGCGTGTAAGATATTACATCTCTGACACATTACTGCGTGTAAGATATTACATCTCTGACACATTACTGCGTGTAAGATATTACATCTCTGACACATTACTGCGTGTAAGATATTACATCTCTGACATATCATTGTATGTAAGATATTACATCTCTGACACATTACTGCGTGTAAGATATTACATCTCTGACACATTACTGCGTGTAAGATATTACATCTCCGACATATCATTGTAAGTAAGATATTACATCTCTGACACATTACTGCGTGTAAGATATTACTTACCTGACATATCATTGTATGTAAGATATTACATCTCGGACACATTAATGCGTGTAAGATATTACATCTCTGACACATCACTGCGTGTAAGATATTACTTCTCTGACATATCATTGTATGTAAGATATTACATCTCTGACACATCACTGCGTGTAAGATATTACTTCTCTGACACATCACCGCGTGTAAGATATTACTTCTCTGACATATCATTGTATGTAAGATATTACATCTCTGACACGTCACTGCATGTAAGATATTACTTTTCTGATATATCACTGTGTGCAAAATATTTCTTCTCTGAAAGATCACTGCGTGCAGTCAAGTCTACCATACTGCCCATAATGCCTCAGTCATGTTGTACATGATTTCTTTCATACATTTGTTAATACGATTAAACGTCCCTTTCTTCACCGGGACAATTATGATGATGACGTTTAACCCCGCCAAGACATCACACTGAACGATAAACAACGGTGACACAAAGTGCCACCATTCGAATGAGGATCATCCTGGGGCAGGTCCCAGGAACCCCTTTCAATCCATTGTTGTGTTATATTAGGGCCGAAGGCCAATGTGGGGCTTTATGGGAACAGAAAAATCGCGTCTGATAGTGGGACGCAGTATACATTCCCTGTTTTTTTGTTATCTTGTCATTCCCTTGTGGGATGCAATTGTTAGCTATTTTAACCCCCCCCCCCCCCCCCCCCTTTTTTTTTTTCCTTTTCCGCCGCCTGCTTTTGCCGGGGTCTTAAATATAGCTGGGCCTGAAATATGGCCAAACGGCTAAGTGATGTTTCCAGAACCTCTCCATGGGTGATGCTCATCCGAATAGTGGCACTTTGTGTCACCGGGGGTTTAACGCTTTTGTGATGTCTTGGTGGGGTACAACATACATACATTCCCCGTTTATTTAAGTGTGCCTCGTTCGTCCAGTATGTACTCAAACAAGATTGTCCCGTTTTAGACAAATCTCAGAGTTAGCCTCCACAATAGAAAATAACAATATTGTCTGTAGACATTAATAGATGTCCTAGTTGTAGGTACGTATACAGCCTGAAATGTATTTGTGGACATTTTCAATGAAGCGTGCCCCCCCCCCCCCCCTTTTCCCCCCTTTGCAGTTACATATGTTTTGGTTTGTATTTATTTCTTGGCAAGAATGGATCCAGTTTTAATACCACTGTCGAGCGAGTAATTAATCCTTTCAACTTGGTGAAAGGGAAAAGTAAATTTAACAAACAAGGGATGATGGGAGGAGTTGAAACTGACTTGCTTCAGATATCCCTTTTATACTTCAAGATAAGTATAGTAATAAAGAGGAGTAACAATGCTGTTTGCGTTCACCTCTGTAAGCCCTGTTTGAAAGAAGTGGTTGTTGGTTTTTGGGCTATGGCTTGGTTTCAGGACCTCAGATTGCATGTGCATCCGTTTTACAGATCTTGCTTATATGTACGCAAACTGTTGGTTCATTGCATTCCAGGAATGTTTGTTGGGGAGGCAGTTAGTCTATTTTTGATTTTCCCACAATGAAACCCTGGAATCCTCACGGGGGTAAGTAATAATAAAATAGTCAACAACTCATCATCATCATTATGTAGCAGGTCTTTTGCAGAACGTCGCTCTCATCACAGTCTGCCTGAAAGAAACTCAGTCGCTCGCTAGTTCTCCCGCCTCATGCACTTTCATACTCAAGGAGTCACTTATATCCTGTGCCCATCTTCGTGTCGGTCGGCCCCAGCCCCTCCTTCCTGTACCCTACCTTCTGCCATATTTTTTTCCAATCCATCGTGGCGCTTGATATGACCAAAATATTTCAGCTTCCGAGAAATCAACAACTATCAACATCAATTACAAACGCTGGCATGTGATCTAATTAAGTAAAGTATTGCCCTCAAGTGGCTGAAGGTGCCACTCAGTAACCTTTTGTACTGTTATAACAATTTTGAACTACAAGTCTGTGACATAGAACAACGCTCAGCATCCAAGGCCCCATACGGCACTCGAAGGCCTTTCAATACTACCTCTGCTGAACTTTAACCTTGATTTGTAATTCTCATTATTTTAATATTTTCTAAAACTACTGTTCTGCTTTTAATCAACATCTGCTCCAAAACAATCAAACAGAATTGTTTAAAGACAAAATAAATCAATAACTGGCAGAACCTGTCCGGAAGCCAACAGGCAATTTCATCATTGTTGCTGTTACAGAAGTAATTATAAATAGCGCACCTGATCTCGTACACAGATCAGTGCACTGGACTAAATGATTGTGCACAGTTCACTGCCAAAATGATGGGACCTCTTCAGAAGTGACCGCCACAAACCAGTTACAGCCAGCGTTATCTGCGCATTGATCACAGTTCCTGTCTGTGTGGCTTTATATCAGATCTATCAGACAGACCGTAACTTGGCCAGGATTTATGCATCGTTTGTCTTGTAGAGGCGCACCTATATCCCGACCTACCACAGGCTTGGTAATCATACAAAAGTTCATAATTGGCAGAATACAAGCAGGCAAAAGGTAAAGTCGGATGTGGGGTGTTGAAGATGGGCGTATCCGACAGTTGTATTCGTGGGTCTATGAGCTTTCTGTTGAACATTGATTGTTCGGTTTTGCGGGAAGGTAAGCGACAAAGGGAACAAGGTTAAAAATACTGGAAGGGGAAACGAGGAGAAATGTCAGAGAGTGCATTTGTCAGTGAGTGATATAGTCAACACCACACCAGGCGTCTTTATATCCCATAACTGTACCTTGATCGCATTTAGGGCTGGGTCGACCTGGGAGCCAAAGTACTACTCCGTTTATTTGTTAGTAGCTGGCTGGCTGTGCCCTTGCCGAAGTGTGATATGTGTGTGTGTATTTGTGTGTGTGTGTGTGTATGTGTGTGCACATATATGTGTGTGTTATGCTTGTGTGCGTCACGTTATGATTATGTTGATTCTGAAGCAGTATCTAGAATGCGGCGTCCGTGGCTAAGGCGTTGCGAGTCCGACTCGTGAGCCAGCATACCGCGATCGAAACCCACTGCAGGCTGCGTGGATTTTTGTCGTGGCATGGGACGTCGCAGGTCGACCCAGCCTAAAATGGGTACCAGGATGGGCTGTCCTGGGAAAGTAACATTACCCACAGAGTGCTAATGGTCTGTAAAAATACGGGACGCTCTGCCCATATGCCCGATGCGCCGAAAGGCGTGAAAAGGGATCTTTACTTTATTTTACTATCTAGAATGAGCAGACTAGGAAAAGGACAGCATCCACAGACCACACAAGATGTACCGACATAGAAATGCGTGGATATATTTATATATTTACTATTCTGTTCCCTGTGAGCCGCCGTGGTGAAGCGGCTAGATGATTGCTGCGGATCCTAACCGAGCAGTACTTTGCCTCCCAGGTCGACCCAGCCCTAAATGGGATCCAGCTACAGGTATGGGATATAAAGACGGCCGGCGTGGTGTTGACCACATTACTCACTGAATGTTGTCTGGTCTCTAAAACAAAGGTTAGGATCTCTATGCCCAATATTACTACAGGCGTGGAAAAGAATTTTTATTCTGTTTGTTCTAATGATCTCCCTTGACCTAAAGAAAAGACGGTCACATTGTGGAGTGCCTGGAAATGAGAAAGCTGATCAACTGGCAGGGAAAGGTGCGACAAAAGTGCAGCCGGATGTACCAGTCACATACAACTAGAAGAAAAGAATCATTAAATCGTTCAAGAAATCACAAGCCCCAGCACAAGACGACTATTTTATTATGGACAGATCAGAACAAGTCATTATCCTCCGCCTCATAACAGGGCACAACCGATTAGGTAACCACATGTACACAAAATTCAAGATAGGTGTATCAGCCATGTGCACCTGTGGAAATGTGCCCCATACAGCTGAGCATCTACTCCAGGACTGCACCGAATTTGACACATTAGGGCAAACCTTTTGGCCAGAAAGAACAACAGTAGAACGTAAACTTTATGGACTACTGAATGAACTAACAACAACAGTGAAATTTATACAAGAGACAAAATTGTAGATATAGACAACTTATTTCAGGCGAACAAAAATAAGAAGGAGAAAGACAAGACATTTTTAAAATGAATGGCAAGTTAACTTCACGATCACTTTGTTACTGTGGTAAACTCAATGCTCGCCACTTTATAGCATGCTGTTTTATTTATCTTTGCATCTGTGACATCATTTCCATGCCACAAAAGTCACAATCAAACGGAAACATAGAGTTAATGAAAAGACGTTACCTTGTTTCCGCTCAGTGGCCGCAGTGATCCATGTTTCAGGGACTTCTGAAGTCGGCCAACCACTAGAGAATCATTTCCGGTGTCCTGGGAGAATAAGCTTCCGGTGGAAGTGATGGCGGTTACAACTAGTCTTGGTTGTGGATTAACAATGTAATACCAGGTTCTCGAGTGGATCACTGAGGATTCGACAAACAACGAAAATAGACTGCCATTCCCACCAATTGGTCACATCGTTTTCTAGTTTTTCTCTTATTGTCTGTGAGTTGTGTAGTTGCTGGACATTTCTATTTCAACAGCTTCAATAGAGTGCAGTATCGGTTACAATTTATTCCCTTATAATGTTCAGTTGGAGTTTCGCCAACAATTAAACATACATACTTCTTTTTCTTTGTATATTTTCATCTGTCAGCTTCCTTTTGTGTCAGGACGGCAGCAGTCGATTGGAGTTTGTTGTCATCTGTGCAATTTGCGATTTGTCTCGTGCAGTGTTGCCAAGCCTTTGCATCTAAACCTCCTATTTGGCATGTTTCAGGCGGTGCTTTCCCTAATAGTGCTTTTTCTGAATTTTTACCTCGGGAAGACAAGAATTTATTTGCAACCTACAAAACACTATCATTGTCATTAAAAGCACATGCCTTGTCAACTGTTCTTCCTCTATAACATTTACATTTAACATAAGCTTTTCATGTTGATCAGACATGATTCACACAGGTAACTGCTCACACATACGCACACGGATTTAGAAATCTGACAATTTTACTCTTTAAGTAAGTAAAGATTCCTTTTCACGCCTTTAGGCATATCAGGTTTATGGGTAGAGCGCCCATCCTTTTACAGACCATCAGCACTAGGTGGGTAATGTGGTCATCATTACGCCGGCAGTCTTTACTTCCCCAGGACAGCCATCCTGGTACCCATTTTAGGTTGGGTCGACCAGCGACGCCCCATACTATGATAAAAAAATCCACGCAGCCAGCTGTTGGTTTCGATCGCGGTACGATGGAATTAGGAGTTAGACTCGCAACGCCTAAGCCACGGACGCCACAATTGTTCTCTTTGTTTGACTTAAATAGGGGTTTAAGTAGCTGCAGCCTTTGTACGGTGATGTTTCTCAAGGGCTATATTTGTATGTCCAGTCTTATTAAAGAGCTTCTACGAGTGAACCGAGATATTCAAAACTCATTACCCATTCATGTTTTTATATGTTTGATTGGTTGTGATAATTTTTTTTGTTGTTGCTTTGAGAGTAAAAAGGGAAAGTAAAGTCAGGAGATGTGAACCAGTGTCATTGCACACGGTTATAAACCAAAAGTGCTCTGACACCAGTGCGGACATCTGATAAGAAACTGTCCGCCTGTGTCGCCGTCAGCACGCAACTCCGTAGCTACAGCGACGTTCCTCCATTTACCCCAGAGTATTAACTCTGGTACCCATTTCCTAGAGATTGGGTGACCCCGGGAACTGCCCGGTTTCGAACACAGGCCGTGGGCTGCAGCGAGTCGCAGCTGGATTTAAAAGCGAGTCTCCTATCGACTATGCCAATTGAGAAACATTCATACATACACATAAAAGGGCGCCTACGGAGAGACAGACAGAGAGAGAGAGAGAGAGAGAGAGAGAGAGAGAGAGAGAGAGAGAGAGAGGCTAGTACTCTCGTCTATGGGAAGCTGCGGTAGGGTAGTAGCTCGACGTCCATCTGCCGACTGAAAAGACAAGAGTTAGACATCAAAACGTTTTTTTTTTAAAGAAACTGACTTTGCTCTCTGGCCAACCCGGACTAAAATGCGTACGAAGTAATATCTTGGGAAGTAAAGTCGCCCGGTGTGATTTTAACCATATAACTCACGGAGTCTCCATTGGCCCACAGTAATATAGCTCTAGAACTAGATACCTGATGAATCAAAAGAAGTGAATCTTTTACTTGTGATGTTCTTGTCACTTATCTCTCTTTCCAGTCTCGCAAGGTGAATATCACTTTTTTCTGAAAGGTCTTTTTTCCAATGTCTGTATCAAGGCGCATTTCTACAGCTGGTGCTCGCGCCCGCATTGAAGCTGTCCAAATTATTAGCACCAGGAAATGTTCTCATAAGTAAATGCGGTCCATAGGATATTTCCACCATCTTCATTAGAGTTATTATCCTCATCATTAGTCAGGGGGACCGATTACGGAATGTAAAGAGGAGGTTGATTCTGACTCTCTCATAAAGCACTGATTGTATTATAATATACGGCTAACATTGTATGTTCTTTTTTCTTATTCTTCTTTTTCTCCTCCTCTTCTTCCTCTTCCTTCTTCGTCTTCTTCTTCTTCTTTTTGTTCTTTTTCTTCTTCTTCTTCTTCTTCTTCTTCTTCTTCTTCTTCTTCTTCTTCTTCTTCTTCTTCTTCTTCTTCTTCTTCTTCTTCTTCTTCTTCTTCTTCTTCTTCTTCTTCTTCTTCTTCTTCTTCTTCTTCTTCTTCTTCTTCTTCTTCTTCTTCTTCTTCTTCTTCTTCTTCTTCTTCTTCTTCTTCTTCTTCTTCTTCTTTCTTCTTCTTCTTCTTCTTCTTCTTCTTCTTCTTCTTTTCTTCTTCTTCTCTTCTTCTTCTTCTTCTTCTTCTTCTTCTTCTTCTTCTTCTTCTTAGTCTTCATCTCCTCCTCCCCCTCCTTCTTCTTCGTTTACATAAAGCTGTGAAACGTTGACCTTAACAGCTGAACTCGATAAGAAAATAGTCATTGAAAATAATATCTTTCAAAACAAATTCTTGGTATATTATACAGGGACCACAGCACAAAGGACGAGGTTCTCTTTTTAATTATCCAGCACAATGGCAGTATGAATATCTTTAAAAGCGAAAAATGCAATCGTACGGACATGTAAAAAGAACTAACGGTCTCTCTTAAACAGTACTACAGGGCTCAGTAGGGGGGAAGATGAGAAAAGGCAGACCAAAAAAGACCTGAATACACAATGTGACTCTGTTATTCCTCCTCATACGAAAATGCGACCGCCACCTAAATTTACAGTAATGAGCATGTAGTTTATGTGGACGTCTACACCCTGAATCTGCCATCATACCTTTCCATCGTGAATCTCAACGGATCTGAGAACATCACAAACTGTTGCTAGCTTGGAGACCATCTGTGCTTCACACAAAAAATCCCCCCCCCCCCCTTATTAAAATTGTTTTCCTTCATGTGTAGTGGCTGTTGTCGAGGACATCAGACAAGCCGTAGTGGGTGTATGTTTGGTCCCTAGACGTCGTAAAAGACTGTTCAGACTAACATATGAACTATTTGTTAATGTATTTATGATGTCCGTTGTCCTTTGGACAGACTGGAAATAGTTCTACAAATGAACCGTGTGAATACATTGCTCCTGTCTTTACGGGACCAGTCGGCTCTGTGGCTAAGTCGATGCGAACGCTTCGTAATGCCGAGTTCCATCCCAGCTGCGGGCCATGCGCCTTGCGTTGTTTTCGACAGTGGTATCAAGAAAGCCGACCGTCCAGGGGGCAATGGCAAACTACTAGACAGATATTTGCCTTTAAAAAAACACACAACAGCCAGGGGCTATCAGGGTTGGTTCTGCAACGTCCTGTAAAGGAGACGCAACTAACCTTTACGGCCCACTCTTGATCTCCCTGCTCTCCCAAGGTCTCTGATAACGTCTGTTAACGGGAAACACTTGTGCAATCGATAGACTGTTTTACCGCGAAGCATTTGAAAGTCTTGCATAACTCCTAATTTAACCAAATGATGATCATCTGTGTGACTGTGAGACACAGCATGATGATAAAACAGCAGCAGTTGATTCATGTCTAACAAAGAGTTTTGCGCAAAGGTCTACTAATCCAAGAAACAAAAAGTCGAGAGAAATCCACCTGAAGCTGAATTTAAAAGGCCAGTCCCGGCTCTCTAGCGTAGTTGGCTAAACCGGATTGCGCGGTGACCGGGTGACGAACTCCTTGTGGTCCGGGTTCACTTCCGGGGTAGGCAGAGAAGCCACATTTCCCCCAGATTTACGGTATTTACAATGGAATCAAGGCCGAAAGGTTGCGATATCCATAATACCGAGCCTAAGGGTTAACAATTCATGGCTTCTGGATACTAAAACAAACAAACACAAAGGCCATACATTATTTTTGTTAATGGAAAGTGTCATCTGATTTTACAACTTAAACACGTTTTTCGAGCCAAATGGAAAGTGAGTAGTGTCTATGGCTGGAACAACTTTAGGGAAGTAACAATTGAAAATTACCTGGAATATACGCTTTTCAAAAGTGTTAACTTTAGTTGTTTTTGCAATAAAGGAATTATGAAGACGTCAGTAGCAGATTTAGCAGATGTAACACTAAAGACAAAAAGAAGGACAGTGTGACGTGCAGAACTTCATTGATTGTGACGAGTGTAAAAGTGACTAGGGGGTGTCGCAATGTAACAAATGGCATCAACACTTAACATGCCACTGGCCAAGAGTAACACAACATGATGAATGCTGAAGCTTTCAACGTAGCAGAACGAGAACTCTCTTTAAAAGTTCCATTTGTGTATTGACAATATCGATAATCGACACAATGAGAAAATATGTAAGCAACAACTCACACTCCCTCAACCAAAGCTCGCTGGTACATCCATGTATTGATATGTCCTCACGATAGGTAGCAGTCCGACCTTGAGATCCAGACGATTATCTTCGTCCTCGGACGAGTCCGAATTAAGCAATGAAAGTATACCGGCTTACTGCCGAGAATGTAGTGTTCACCAGCTTCCTGCTGAGGTCTATCTTGGAATCCCGGGGTAAAACGTACTCAAGGATCCAACTTCATATAACGTTTGGTTCCGTGGGATCCCGGGGTAAAGCGTCCTCAAGGATCCACACGTCCGTCTCCTTCGGACTATAAACATCAACTGCCTTTGACAACATTACCTTCACAACGTTACGTATTGTTTTGACGTCTTATTTGCTCACTCCGTACTGGTGCGTTCTGGTGCACATTCGCACGCGACAGCTTTTCCCCCCTCCCCGAGGACGACCGAGCACTAGGACTTGTCGTAGTCTCGGTCGGAAAACTGGAGTCATGTCGCGGCAAACAGCACCAATACGAGAGAGCAAACAAGAAAACTTGAATACACAGATACTCACGTCTCAATATACATAATACATTACTAAGGTGAATGCAAAATATAGATTCCTGACTTCACTAAGCATTATTATCAACATCATTATTGTTATCCAAATTATTTTACATAACAGCATGCATTTTAAAAATCATGAAAAATCAACAACAAACATCAATCCTATTCCAATGCATCTGGTGTGCGCGACAAAAAAATCGGCTAAGACATTTTCTTTCCCTGTGCGATAAATAACTGTGAAGTTGAACGTCTGTAGAAACATTGTCCATCTTAATATGCGTGAGTTTTTGATGGGTGCTGAGTTCAAGACTTCGAGTGGACGATGGTCCGTCAAGATAAAGAAGTGACTGCCATACAGGAATTGGGTAAACTTCCCTATTGCCCAAAAAATGGCTAGTGCCTCCCTCTCGCCCACGCTGTAACGGCATTCAGTAGGCGACAGCTTCCTGCTGGCATAAACAACAGGGAGTAGGGTGCCCTCTCTGGATTGCATCAACGTCCCACCAATCGCTACATCAGACGCATCTGTGGATACATAAAACGGCAGAGACAAATCTGGCAAACACAAGAACGGATTACTATTAAATGCCTTTTGTAATCTCTGAAGCGCGTCCTCGCACTCTCTCGTCCAGATAACCTTCGCTGGCATTCCTTTCATCGTCAATGAGGACAACACGGCTGTAATGGTTGAATAGTTAGGAATGAACTTGGCATAAAGTGACATAAACCCCAATAACGCACGCACTTGTTTTCTTCGTTTTTGGTATTAGGGATGTTAAGAATCTTACCCACCGTGGTGGCTTCGGGTTTACGGACCCCGTGTCCTACAACGTGACCGAGGAACGTGACCTCCTCGACAGCAACCTTCACTTTAGTTAGTCTAAACTGTCTAACAGATTTTTTTAAAACGATTTTATGCGTTCCAGTATATGTCTTTAGACCTCGAATATGTTCGTCTAAATCATTATGGAAAAGCAGAATGTCATCCAGATAATGAATAACATCATTACGACCCTGTACAACTTGCGGACGAGGCGGTGAACGTCGCAGGTGCTCCCGAAGGCCCGAAAAAAACCATATAGTTGAAGTTAAACAAACCTTTGTTCGTCTGAAACGCGGTGTATTTTTTGGAATCCTCGGCTAAGGGAATCTGCCATAACCCTTGGTAAGATCTAACTTTGTAAAATACCTAGCCTTCGACAATGCAACAAACATATCTTCCATATTTGGGATATTTTCAGCATCTACAACTGTGGATTCGATTTCAATTTTCGGAAATCAATGCCAGATCCGAAGGCTTCCATCTTTCTTTCGGACAACCACTATTGGAAAAGCATAGGGTGATGTCGACGGTTCAATTATACCCACTTAATCATGTTATCGATTTCCTTATCCCACGGCATCCCGATAATGAAAAGGTATAACATATGGTTTCATTTTGATGGGTTTATGATCTATTAATTCAATGGAATGCACTGCTTCTGTCGTTCTACCCGGTATGTCCGATAATGTTTTGTCGAATGTAGCCAAAATACGCTTTATAACGACGCACCATATCTGGTGGAACCGAGGGCGCGACTTCCACGTCTCTCCATGTTTCTCTGGGTACCAGTTCGGGTAGAGACAATTGATGAGCAGTGTCCACCTCGACATCATTGCTCTCTTCGTCAATGACGTGGCAGAATGCTGCCTCCATTTCTTCTTCTTGCAAATTATTGTCGGGTGCCTCAGCTGCTTCTAACACTTTAGACAAAACACCAGGGCGAGACTTAAACTCTTTAAGCATGTTTAGATTATATACTTTATGATGTCCTCTGACATCAATAAGATAGTCCACATCTGAAATTTTCTTAATAACTTTAAAAGGACCCTGCCATTTGGCTGATAAACAATTATTATTATCTTGCAGAAATATCAATACATCATCATTAGGCTGGAGAGTGATTAGTCTCCGGTTACGGTTAACGTATTCTCTTTGATGAGTACCAGCATTTTCCAAGTTGTCCCGTGCAACTTGACAACCTGTGATTATCTTGTTACGTAACTCCGTCACGAATTTAATATATGTTTGAGGCGCTTCTTGATCGCCTTTACCGATCCATATGTCCTTTAACAGCGACAGTGGACCTCTGGGATTAGCACCATATATAAGTTCGAAAGGTGAGAAACCTGTACTGCTCTGGGGAACCTCACGATAGGCGAACAAAACAGCAGGAAGGTTTTGTCCCAGTCTGCTGGAAATTGATTAGTAACTTTGGCTACCATAGCTTTTATTTTTTCCATTTAAATTTTCTACTAGCCCATTTGATTGGTGGTGATATCTTGCAAAAAAAACGTGAGAGATGGCAAGTAATTTGTCAAAAGAGCGCACTTCTGAAATAAAATTGTGATCCTTTGATCGATAGGATTGTTTCAGGAACCTAAGAGAATATAAGCATCAATGCTTCTTGCTACTGGACTCAGTAGTGATATTGTGTAACGGTCTGCTGGAAAGATTTTTAAAATGTACCCAACGTGTGGATGTTTTTCAAAGCCTATCTAGAGAATATAAGGCAAATGCTTCTGTTAAAGTAGTGATATGACGTAACTCCAAACCCAACGTGATGCCATGTCTACAAATGTTAAAACAAATTTCTTTGTAAAACAAACGGTCAGCGACTCCACAAGATCGACACCAACTTTTTCAAAAGGACGACATGGAAGATAGACCCTTTTGAATAGGAGGTTTCTGAGATGCATCCTTTCTCGCCATCATTTGACAGTCTTTACATGACCTACAGTATTTCCTAATATCTGTGGAACAACCAGGCGAATAGAATTGTGCAAGAACTCTTTTCTGTGTTTTACCTATACCTAAATGTGCAGTGTGACGTGACGGTGGTTTAAATGTTTATAATGTTGAGTAGGAATGTTCCTCTCAACACATTCCCTCCACCAGATTAAACGAACTCAAATCTGAGCTATGTTGCTCTCAGACAAAGTCCTGGATACCCAAGAAAACAACCATATTGGCTCGTTAAGTACTTTAACATTAGCTGCACTTGGTACCCACAAGAGAAGGCAAGGAATTTTAGATGTCTATCATACTTAATGTTAATGAATTATTAGACAGGGCAAGTGATTCCTCCGTCATCTACCTTCTCCCGGTGTTATTATTAATAATTAAAGAATTATTATATTATTTGAGCCCCCACCAAATGGTATTCTATCTTAACAGTTTACTTAAACATGTAAGAACAGACATTTGGATTTTAAAAACTATGTAGTTTTAAAACTTGACATACAGCTTTATTTACTACAATGAAATTCCCAGTTTGTTGATTTACACAAACAGTGACTGGTTAACGTAAAGAGGTTATAAGCGTCAGCGAGACTAACAGCTCGGGGTTTAGAGTGGTATGATAATGATGATAATAGGTTAACATAAAGGGGTTAACTCAACTTATAAGCCTCTGACAGCCGTGAGGAACTGTCAAGCTTGTCCAACTCTTCCTTGCCTGTTGTCTGCCTGTGTCAGCTTATTCTCCACTTCATCCCCACCTCGTTCTCCACCTGGTTCCCAGCTGGCCGAGTCTAACACAATGTAGGCTACTTCATGGACTAATTGTCACATGGGCGCTGTAATCATGGAAACAAAACACATACGTGTAGTATCTTGACTTACACTAAGAATACATGTATCAATTAATACAACATATAATAATAAGATATAGCCCATCACGCCATCCTCATATTCCACGATTCCTCTCCAGTCTAGTCTGAAGGTCTTTTGTCTTACCATGGGCCGTCCACATATCCTGCCTTCCCTCAAATGCTATGTCATGATAGTTGACTTTCTAAGTCTGTTGTCCGTCTTCACTCAGACTTCGAGTTTCGAGTTGCTGACATAGATATTACATGACCACGTGTTGGAGCAGGTTATGTGCTGAAAACATTATATATGTGCACGCTGTCCTGAATCTTATCTTTCAGTGACAGTAAATACTGTACACCCATCATTCTCCCCCTGGGGTTATAAAATCCCCTGTTTAGGTGAACACATTTAAGTGAGCACATGGTTGGGCACACAAAAGCGTAGCAGGCATCCTGCCACATATTTGGGCTCATTTCCCACATCCCAACTCATATTTTGGCTGATC
>CAJHNH020001578.1:0-158591 GCA_905116865.2 Candidula unifasciata | reverse complement strand
AAAAATGCACCCCTCCCCTTGATGGTACGGGGATGGTTGGGGGGGGTTGGGGAAGTTGTCAAATAGGCCCCTTCAGGACTCCCCCACGCCCACCTCCCCATCTGCTTTTTTTAAAAAGGGGTAGGTTTCAGACACCCCCCCCCCCCCCCCCCTTCCTTCCCCAACCCCTTTAAATTTTAAAAGAAGAAAGCCATGAAAACATGTTTAAACGTTTTTTTCTTAAAGAAATTTGATTAAAAAATTTTTTATTTTATTTCGGGTATATTGAAAGTTACTTGCCTTATTAGGCAAAATAATTTAATAAAAATCGTAATTTTATGCGATTATTGATGTGCTCAATGACAAGAAATGTAAAAATTATTTAAAATAATTTAAAGGGGGGTGATAACTTTCATCCAGTGCAATGTGCGGTGTCGGTTATTTCTGAATGAAAGGCTTTTAAACTTTTTATGTAGTCCCATCCGTGTTTCAGAAACCCTCCTTTTTTTTTATTTTCCCTTTTAAACCACTCATGTCTCAAAATTTTTTATTATCTAAACTAGTTTAAAAAAACTTTATTATTTTTTTAACGACGACTGCGCAGAAAACCCAAATGTTCTTTTCTCCCACATCACGCCAGTTTTAGGGAAATCCCATATTAGGGGAAAAAGATAGGGGGAAAAGGGGGGGGGGGGGGGTGGTAAGAGTTGTATTCCCCCATTGTTTAAACAAACCCCTAAGCCCAATTGTAATGGGATTTTAAAACCTGAGGTTAGAGATCTTCGCCCACACCGCAAAATTTGAAAATTACAGGGGGTAAGGGCAGTTTTTTTTTTGGGGGGGGGGGGGGGAGGGGGGGGGGGTGCATCACGGGTTTTAAAAAGCGTCTGATTCACGTCTTTTTGAAAAGTGGTTATTTGACGTTTTTCCCCAATAGAGTAAGTCACTTTTCATTTACAAATTGATAAAACTTTTCGGCTATTTTGAAGGTTTTCCCGGTGGCGCCGCTATGTTTTTGCTTTCGTGGTGTTTGCAAAACTTTTTATTCCCAAAAATGAGAAACCCGTGACATGGGTTGCGCCCCTAAGGGTTTTGTGTTAACCCAGTTTCCCATGTTTTTTTGGGGAGTTAAAAGCACTTGGCGGATAAATATAAAAAACCCAATTCAGCGGGTTGCGGAACACACCCCGCAACCTTGTGCAAATTTGGGGCTCAGCAACTCCCAAATCAGAAGTGACCCGTGTGAAATTTGGGCGGGGTCTGGGGAACTGTTTTCATTTTTCCCAAAAAATTTTGTTTTTTTTGGGTTGAAATAAAAAAAAAAAAAGGGGGGGGGGGGGCTGTTATTCATCATCAAAAACCCTTCTGCAGTTAAGTGCCGGGGGGTTTTTAAAAATTTGCGATCCACTGCACTTTTGACTTCCACGGGCTGTTGTCATGCCTAAAGGCGTCTTTAATTTTGCCCGATCTTTTGTATTCGCATAACATTGATATCAAAAAAGCGGACCACCGAAGAGCTTATAATTTGCATTGGGGTTTCACCGCAAGAAGTTTTGGAGGAAATTTTGGGACAGAGGAAAGGGGGAAAACAAAAAACAACAATCTTCTGGCAAAATAAGAAAACGCTGAAAGCATGGCAACTTTTTGATCTTACATTGAAAAACGCACCCTAAAAAAGGAATGGCTAGGGCGCGTTGAAAATTCCCTTTTAATGAAAAGCTGTTCGCATTTTGGGCTCGGAAAAAAAAAAATTCCCTCGGGAAACATCTTTCTAGAAAAAAAAAAAAAAAAAAATCCTATGTTAATAATTTTTTCGACTTTTTTGTTTTTTTTTTTCAGCAAATCAAATTGCATTCCAGGTGGGTTCTTTTTCCCTTTTGAAGAAAAAATGACGATGATTTACTCTTCTTTTTAAAAATAAGTATACAATTTTCTTTGAATAAACGTTATCCCTAATATTTTTTTGAGTATTTTTTCTCATAGAGCGCATTATCGTATTTACACTAATTTATGGAGAACAATTTTTCGGCAAAAAAACAAAGGTTTTTTGCTTAAAGAGTATGATTCTAAAACCGAATTATGCTCGTTAAGCGGGGTTTCCAATGTATAAGTCACTTTCTGACATTTTATTTTTTCTATTTCTCTTCAATTCACCATTTTTCTTTATCATATTTTCCCAAAATTTTTATCTCCCTAATTTGGGTTCAAAAGCAAACCATTCAACTTTTATGTGTATTTGTGGCGGGGGTTCTATTTAACTTGCTTTTTTTAGGGTTTTTTGTTTGCTTTGATTTTCATGTTGTATTTACGGGCATGCTTTTTTTTTTAACTTGGTAATTTTTGGCCCCTTGCAGTCTTTTTTTCTTTTTTAGGGCAAAAACAAGCACGGGGTCGTCAAAAAAGAAAGTACTTTTAATGTTGGGAATCTATAACTTCTGCTAAATGAGTAACCTCCTCATGATTATAAGATCTTTTTTAAACTGTATTAAAAACTTACTTTTTTTTTAGTTTTCTGTCTATAAAATGTTAAAAAAAAGTGGGGAGAGCACACACCCTGTCTCACACACCCCTGTCTCCACAGTGTTGACTATCCTTCGTGTGTTTTATTGCCGTTGGCTTGTGGGGTTTAGGGGGCCCTAGGGGATTTTTTTCTCTAGTAACTGTCTTGTACCCCGTAGATACTGCATCTGTGCATTCTGTCTTTTTCTGAAACTGAATTGTGATGACACTCAACTGTTGTTTCAGCTATGGGTCTTACTCTCTGTTCTAGTAATTTGGCATACAATTTTCCTACGGAACTGGCTCAGTAGTGATATACTCTGTATGCCTCACATTCTCTCCTTATTACCTTTCTTTTTCCATAACGGTATTATTAGTGCCTGTTGCCACTCAGATAGGACTTTTCTTTCTTCCCAAGCGCTATATTAAAAATTCTAATTAGCCATTTAACACCCACTTCTCCGCATGCTTGGATCCCTTCTGTATTAATTCCACCCAGACCTGCTGCTTTGTTTCTGGGACTGTTCTGTATAACTGCTCTTACTTCCGCTGCTATGAAATTTGGTACCTCTTGTTCGCAGCTTTGAGGTACAAATTTAAAACTATCTACGTTGTCTTTTTGGGTTAAGAAGTTCTTGAAAATACTTTGCCCATAATGCCAACCTGTGTTGTGGACTAAATAGAAGTATGCCGCTCCTGCGTTGATGATAGTTCTTGGTTTGTAGCCTATGTCTCTCTCTGTCATGATGTTTACATGTTTATAGAATTCTCTAGGGGAGTTCTTGCTGAGAGTAGCCATCCGTTGATCATAATTTCTCCAGGGCTCGTATTAAGACGCTTTAACTTTGCGTTTTGATTCTCTTCTTACTAGTCTGTAATGGACATAATCTTGATGGGGTTTGGATTTTAACCATTTTTTATATGCCTCTTTCTTTCAGGATACGCTTTCTTTAATTTCGTTGTTCCACAAATCTGTTAATATTGTAGGCAAAATAGTAGTTACTTTGATTTCTCAGTTTCCATTCATAGTAAAGGTAAAGGGAAAGTCGGGAGATGTGAATCAGCGTCATTGCACACGGTTATAAACCATAAGTTCTCTGGCACCAGTACAGACAGCTGATAAAAAAACTGTCCACCTGTGTCGCCGTCCACTTGTAACTCCGTAGCTATAGTGACGTTCTTCCATTTACCTGAGAGTGTCAACAGTGGTACTCATTTCCCAGAGGCTGGGTGAACCCCGGGAACCGCCCGGTTTCGAACACCGACCGTGGGCTGCAACAATTCGCAGTTGTGTCTATCTTTGGAGCGCATTAAAACCACTTTCAACACCTTGGTGACCCAGACGGTTGTAAGTTATGGTCATGTATGCTTCGCTTGAGTAATCTGGTAATCCTACTTTCAGCTTCATAGCAAACGGGTCACGCCATAGTTGCTCCGCTCCTGTGCCAACGAAAAACACACGTAGCTCACAGTGTCACGCCATGCACTCAACTCAGAAGCTGGGCGAAGTACTTCTTGTCTAGCCAGGCAACCTTTGGTTTCCGCAAGAGTGACCGGTTGTGACCAGAATGTGTGGGCCTGAAGCTGGTCGCTGGTAAAATTATTGATTCACGAAGGCTATATTACCATCACCTTTCTTCGGTAGTCCCAAATTCTTCTTCTTCTTCCGCCTCCTCCTCTATCTCCTCCTCTTCCTCCTCAAAATTTCTCTTATTACCTTTTTAGCTGCTAACACAAGTTAGTCTCTTGCTGAGAAGCGAGCGAAGTTGAACTCTGTTAAACACCACATGACTCAAAGAGTCACTGTTCGGATGGATCTCAGAAAGCTGAGTCAACCATACGGTTATATTAGGGCGCAAGATGGCAAAGAATCGACGTGAAGTTTAGACATGGTCGGGTTGTCGTGGGAGTAGTGTAAAAGGTCTAAATTACCACTGTCCATCTAAGGATAACCGCCCCCGCCCCCCCCCCCCCAAATCAGGCACGAAAGCTCGCGCACTCCTCCCTCCCCCCATAAGAAAGCCTTGGTGTGAATCCTGCTTGATTGCGGCTTCTGGGATATAAAAGAGCGGAGGCGGACCGTTGTCTTGAGCAAAGAACTGATATAGACTGGCCGTGAGATGGCCTGAAGGACTGGCTCACCCGTGTGGTTTAATTAACTGTGCCGGCAGACGGCTCCTTGTCTCCTGGTCATCTGACGCTGGCATTGACGTCAACAGATCCGTTGTTGGCTCCGGTATTCACCGATTATCGCCCCTGGTGACTTTGCCCGTGTGCCGAACCAGACGACTGCAGGCGTTGTTCTTTGATACAACGGATTAACTTTGCGTTTTCATTCTCTGCGATATCACCCAGTCACAATATTTTTTTTTTTTTTTTTTACAGTTCTGCTTCTACCCGATACTGAGATTGCGGTGCACTGCTCCTGGCAATGACATTTATTAAGCGAATAGCTAAGTCTGTGCTCATGCGTTCAGGTGAACTGCCTGGTTGCGATATACAGCCATATCTCGGTTTTACGGACACAGTTCAACCGATATGGGAAGTAGTGAACGGAATCTTAGCTGTCCATTGAAGATTTTTTTTTTTTCAACAAACTTGAACCACACACGGAGTTTTGACAACATTTTCTTTGGAGCAAAAATTAAAAATGTTTAAATTATTGGATTTACAGTGCACGCATAGTTTACATTGTTTTTCTGGATGTTGCGCGCGATTAAAAGTATTATTTAACTTTTCATAATGAGATTGTTAATAATTCGCCACTACAGGACTTATTTGGGTAACCACAGGAACTAATGCGAAACACGTTGTCACCTTCTCGTCCGTTAGAGCGATGTATAGTAAAGTAAGATCTGTGCAGGTGCAATAAATTTATATGTTTGTGTGTGTGTATATATATATATATATATATATATATATATATATATAATATATATATATATGCTTTTATCTCATTTCTTCTTCTTCCCTGATGCTGCTGCTGTTGCTGCTGCTACTGCTGCTTCTACTACTACTACTACTACTACTACTACTACTACTACTACTACTACTACTACTACTACTACTACTACTACTACTACTACTACTACTACTGCTGCTGCTGTTGCTGCTGTTGCTGCTGCTGCTGCTTCTACTACTACTACTACCACTACTACTACTACTACTGCTACTACTGCTGCTGCTGCTGCAGCGGCGGCGGCGACGACGACCACTACCACTACCACCACCACCTTCTCTCCTCTTCTGTCGCTCACAAATTTTGTTTACACCGTATGATTCTTGTCATTTAGAAGAAAATCGTGTCTACCGTGTGTTTAATATATTTTCCGTTGAATGCAGCAACAACGCTGCTGTCAACCCTAAAAATTCCAGCCTCCTCTAAACACACTAATCTTCTCAAAATATCATAATTTCGTCTGCAGTTGTTCATTTTCGGAAACGTTCTCTTGTCCCAACTATGTCTGTATCTCCGACATCTGTGCCTCTCTTAAGTGTCCTGTCCTTCTCCCCTGATAAACGTGTCGATCGTTCCTAAAATATCTTACCTCGAATAATGAAAGTGTTTTTCTCACAGAGTTCCGTCCTCTCTCTTGAGATTCCAACACCTCAGCATGTAACCAAATCCCAACACAGGTTAGAGGTCATTGTCGCTCTACTGTCATGGTAGAATCACCCTGTCACCTTTATTGTAGCATTATGATGGCAGTGTCACCAGGCGATATTATCATGACAGAGAGGTTTTTGTTGATGCCACTCAAAAGAAAAGCGAGTCTCGATGTTTCTATGTTGTAACCGGACCCTGTTATACACGGCTTTGTGTGTTTAGATAGAAACTCTCTTTGCGTATTAGATTGAGTCGGTTGACAATGAAATGCCTGACACCTATGAGGAAAACTCACCAGTCTATGCTTTATCTCATCGAGCTGGTAAGATCTTTGCTGAATCACTACCTAGAACTCCCGTACGTCTGACTTGAGAGGTAAAACCCAATCTTCATGAATGTTCACAATCAGCCAGGAAAATGTAGCCAATTGACCAGCCAAAGAACCAACCACGACGTACTTACGTTTAGTTGGTGTTGTGGTCAGTGTCACGCCGGCCGCCTTTACTAAACCCATTTTTTTTTAAAATGTCAAACATCACGCTATTTTTTGTGTCGCGTTTACTTGGCATGATATTTCCTAGTACCTGATATAGGCTGGATTGACATGGTAGTCATTTTGGGTTTAAATGCACTCATTGAAGATTTACACCTACAACAATTGGGCTGGTTTTCAAGCGTCTAGCCAATGTGCTACTTACTGCGTCTTCCTTATCGGTTTAAGTACAGCGCTGATATCCAGAATATCAAATGGACTTGAGTATGGCACAGAAACCTCCAACATGCGGTAACATTTCTGTTACCCTCCATTGCAACCAGGATTGTACGGACAGGATGATTGGCTCTCTGTTCTGCTCACTCAACCGTGGATCAGAACAATGCGAGGTCAGATTCAGAACCGCTGACGTCATTCTAAAACTGTCGCAACCATTACAGTCACGACTCCAGCACTCCACAATAGAACTTATCAGTGTTAAAAGTTTCCGTGCATTTGGTATTAGGGCCACACTTTGTCGAATGGGAGGAAAGAATCCGGTAGTTTTTCCACGAATACACATATTTACATCGTGTAACAGACAGTTGATAAAGGTGCTTTACATTGGATTGTGTACAATTTCTGCCACGACTTTCCAGGCCTGCATTTTAAGATGTCTCGTATTTTCATCCTCATCGTTCTTAATGTTCTACACATATATTTTCGCGGTGGTTGCTTTGCTTTCATTCATACCTGGAGTTTCTAATTCAGTTCTACACAAGAGGAACTGTGAATGCCGTTTTTGCCACCGTTATACGCCATGCCCTAGAAATAAATAATAGTCTATGTGGTGTTATTATGATTAATTCCGTGGTGAAATAGTTAAACCGTTTACTTTACGCTTTGAATGTCGCGGGTTCAGTTTAGAGAGTTTAGCAGAGTTTTTAACCCCTGGCTACCACTGCTCTTCCTAAACGGTGGAATGCAGGAAATCATATGACCCTTGTACTACTAATAAGTTCGAAAAGGGTATCATCTCGATTTTCTTGAATGTTGTCAAGTTTCGCTGGTTCGAGAGGATTTTCGCATGAATTGTTGCTGCTTTTTCCTATTGAATAAAACTGAACATGCATGCTTCTTGTCTAGACCCCACCCGACACTGCGTGGTATCAGCCGTTGACGCAGTCTGTTGAAAGTGCCTGTCATGTACGAGTATATAACTGTCAGGCCATAGATGCAGATGAAATTGTCTACACCGTACATCGTTATGAAACATGTGCTTTTTCCAGCGCCCAAAATAACATCATCATCTTGTCATGCCGTTTACCCATAATACAGGGCTCGCAGACGATTCAGCCATTCCTTATTACCTTCTTTGAGGTCCTATTTGATTGTACGTTTAGTATTTTATCCCATTTATCTTTCTTGCGTCTACTTATATGGGTGCCAGCCAATACTTATGAATGTGTTTACCGTTATTGTTCAATATTCAAACAACAAACCGAGCACAGCACAGGATATGACATAGAAACTCAACAAAGGAAAAGACCCAAACAAATAACAACATCACGTTTCGACCAAAGTCTTCATCCAGCAATAGCAAGAATTTATACACCACAAAATCGAAATAAAAAGGAATCTAATTGGAAAGGCTTGTTCATCAGCATTACATTAGGTGTCTGCTGATAACCACACCTTGAGACAAATCACTAGTTAATACACATTCGTGTGAGGAAGAGTCCTTTCAGTTACAGAAATAGAAGCCACATTCATTATACCGAATTAGCTCCTACGCAGATATTCCATGTGGATGGCTCTGTGAAAATACCCCTGAATGCGGAGGTGGTTGCCATGGATCTCTTCCTTGCCAGTGATTGGTGATGTCAGGATGCGGATACCCGGAAGTCAGCGCCGTGCCCGCTAGGATGAATCTCATTGTTGGGAAAAACTGAGTATTACAGTTTTCTGGTTAACTTTCCAAGTTGATTTATTGCTTCATACTCCGGCTGAAATCCTGTTGTCTAATCTCAAACGTGTTAAAAAGACGAAGCTGTCGTGTATACGGGTCACTGTCAGCCGAGCCCATTACGTCATCTGTGCTTTGTATCTACACACTCACGTAGACTGTGTTATTCACTTTCACCTGCTTTTCCGCAATCGTTTCCACATTTCTTTTTTCGGTTGTTGAATGTGCCAAGTGGTGTTTTAATTTCTATAGCATTATACTAAATTTGTATTACCTTAATAGAGTATACTTGCAAGTCACTTCGTTTGTCCAACCTCTGTACTTGTGTTTTCATGTAATAACCATTTGGTTGAGATACTTTCGGATGAACAGAAGCATCGGAGGACTGCGTACGCGTGACAGTGTTCTATGTGCAAGGACGTTGCTGAGGAATACATAACATAACATTGACCACACCAGTGTGGTCATGGCTTGGACCTTGGACTGCCGGTTACTCCTGGCTGGTATAGCAGTTAGGGCTCCTCAAATTCTAGGTTGAACGCTGTATCTTGGATTTATCCTGTTGACTTAACTTCCAGAGAGGAGAGGACTAACAGGTGGCAGGCCAGAGGGTGAAAACAGACTAGACCATACGGCATATGGTGTACTAGTGCGGCAGACGAAAAAGAAAAAAAAACTTGACGATCACACGTTGGATACTGTCTGTTTTATCTTATGGACCAAATCCATTTTGTTGGAAGGGAACAAAGTATTCTTGTATGTTACATGAGACTGGATCCTGCAAAACTAGTAAACAGTCACAATATTTCATTCAGGCCTCACATACAAGTTTACATTTACTTGAACATCCAAACTAAGTACAAAGGTATAAGACGCCAAGACAACTTATTCTAAACGTCATAAAGAGGCAGTCCCATTTTTTGGTGACATTTTAAGGAGGAAAAATCATCTGGAACATGTCGTGACAGCTGGAAGGATTTAGAGAGAGGAGAAGGGGAGGGGGGATGAGCGAGAGAGAGAGAGAGAGAGAATAGACAACAAGAGGAAGTTCTTTTAGACAACAAGAGGAAGTTCTTTATCTTGACTCAGACAGGATTCAACGCACGAACTGACACATGTCGTTGTTTAGAAACATGATCGCAAACTCCAATCAGGAAAGCACTTGATGATGATTGTTTACCACAGCTGTATTGTAGGCTACAAATGTGGCAGAGAGGACTCGACGTGACACTGCGATCTTCCAGGTCTCGGCTGGGCTTGCCTCGGTGTCAGCTTTAAGCCATTTTGGTGGCCGATCCCGGGGACTGATACCGGATACTGCCCTGCCCTTGAGCTAGGTCCGCCATCTAGGGGGATTACAGAGCAGAGTCCACAGTCTCCGGTTCTGTTGTGGGTATTTGAGACGGCTAGGTTCCAGCGGCCGGTATTCTCATTGGAGGAAGCCGGTACGGAAACTGTTTCTAGAACTTGTTACTTACTGGATAAATATGTGTGACCTTTGCGGATGACACATAGTAAATATTGTGATCCATGGTCTTAGTCGTGTAGCGCTGAACTGAACGGAATGGAGGAATCGAATATGAACCACACGTGTCGTTTGCATAGAACTCTTATTACTACCTGTATATACACCACTGTTGCGGTGTAAAAAAAAAAGAGGGGGTGGGGTGGGTGGAGAGTTGGAACCTGAGGATTTAGGGCCATATTGCTATTACTGTCGTCACAGACATCCGTAGCGGTGTGGAGGTCGTGGGATCGTCTCACGGTTCACGAATGCATTTTTTAAACTGAGACCCATAGAGGTCGTCGCCGGAGCTACGGAAATCGTGTTTTATGCTATGCTATGAGCGGCCGTGAAAGACCGAGCAATATAGGATAAACCCGGTGCAATGAAGTTTATGCATTCTACTTTAACCTCCAACTAGTAGTGCCAATATAATTTGTGTGTGTGTGCTTCGACATAAAAATAAAATCCACATTCTTCCACGAACCTGGGTCTGCTGCATGTGAGCCCATGGCTCTTAACCGTTCGACCAGCCGCTCCTCTATGTGTGACAAAAACGGTTACAATAAGACGTTGATAGTAATACTGTTGTGCCCAGTGGTCATTACTTCCCAGATTACCCGCTGCTTCTAGTTTTAAGCTAGGTCCACCTTGATGACCAAGTCGACATAAGATTGAGTTTTAAATCGTTGTTACTTACAATCATATATTGGAGCTTCAGGAAATCACGCCTGTAACTTAGCCTGCGATATTTAACTTAAGAGAAATCGCGTATGTTACTCCTCTAATATTGAATTTAGAGAAATCGCATGTGTAACTTACCCTCATATAATGAATTAGGGAAATCGAGAATATAATGGGATTAGGTGTGTGTAACTTACCCTCATTTAATGAATTTGGAGAAATCGCGTGTGTAACTTACCCTCATTTAATGGAATTAGGGAAATCGCGTGTGTAACTTACCCTCATTTAATGAATTTAGATTAATCGCATGTGTAGCTTACCCATATCTAATTAATTTGGAAAAATCGCGCGTGTAACCTTACCTCAAATAGTGAATTTAAAGACATCGGTAGTGTAAGTTACTCCCATATAATGCATTTAAATCAGTCGCACGTTTAGCTTACTCCCAAATAATGAATTTAGAGAACTCGCGTGTGTAACTTACTCTCCTTTAATGCATTTTAAGAACTCTCCTGTATTACTCACCCTAATATAGCAAATTTAGAGAAGTCACCTTGTAACTTGCCCACATAATTCATTTCTAGAAAGAAATCGCCTCTGTGATTTACTCATATAAATAAATTTAGAAAAACCATGTGCATAACTTTCCCTCATTTAGCGAATTTACAGAAATCATCCGTGTAACTTAACATTGTACCTTGAACCTACACTAGTTGTCAATGGATTGGAATATGACACAGGAGAATGGCACTCACTGACAGACCACCTTACATTTGTGTTTGTCATTATATGAGGAATTTATATTTCTAGGGAGGTAACCTTTACAGGTGAGTTTCAGTGAGACTTGGAGTGACAGACATATTGGAATTCTTATAAAGTAACCAGTGATTTTTAGCATTTAACGGATGCCGATTTCCCCCTTTGACAGTCGCTTAGTCATACTTAAATGGATGCGGTTGTTCGGAGGACATTGCGGGCCCAGCTGCTTGGGATAGTTAGCGTGGTTATGGTTGTTGAAGATTTGACATCTCTGGATATGTCGCAAGAAGAAACAGAGTTTATTCTTTCCGAGATATGTGCCAGCTGCACCCAGCAGCCGGAGCTGAATGTTCCTCAATGCACCAGCTCAAGCCGTCAGCACAGCCGTGGTGAACGGAAGCCGAAGCAGCAGCAGAAGAAGCAGCAGCCGTCCCAGTGCAAGCGTCCTTTAGGCATTCAGCGCAGCTTGAGTGAAGTCGGGGACAGCTCCACACCCGTGAGACGCCGGTCCATTTTGAAGTCACATAGTATATATCTTGAGGTTCGTGTCTTCTCATTTTCACAGTTTACAGAAAGTACGCCTGTAACAGTATGTCTTGTGTGTGTGTGTGGTTGTTTGTATGTAAGAGGGCGTGCCTTCGAGTAATTTGCCGTCTGGCGTGGGCAGTCATCTCGCAGTCTCCTACAAAACGTGTACATTCGTGTGGTGATACTGTTCCATGACACACAGCCTGACAGGAATCTACTGACTCCATCTTCCTGTCTCTTTTTCCATTTATATTTTCAGTGTCTGTTACGCATTTCTTCTTTTTTACTGCCCATGCCGAGTCGCTATTGTGTAGTGGCTAGTGGCTCGACGGCGAATCCGAACGGACCGAAATTTTTTTTTTAAAGAAATGACTTTGGCTCCTTGGTCGACCCAGCCCTAAATGGGCGCAAGTAAAGGTCGAGGAGGTAAAGGCGGCCGGTGTGATGTTGACCACATCAGCCATTGGTCTATAAAATATATATATATAGATAAAATATAGCCCTCTATGCCCGATACACATGAAGACGAGAAAAGGGCTCTTTGCTTTCCATAAGGCCGGAGCAACTGATATGCAGCTTACATGTAATTTTAAAAATGTTGGGAGATACTGAACACTCGTACATGGGAAGAGTGATGCAGCAGGGGGAGTTCCTGTGGGCCGTGGGCTGCCGATTTTTGTTGTTGCTCTGGGGAATAGTAACACATTTTTGAAATAGAAAAGGCACGAAAAAACTTGCCACAAAGTACCACATTTTAAATATAAAATACACACACGTCAAAATGTCTTTACACACTTGCGTATGTGTGTGTATACATGTGTGTGAAACTGTTCTTACCTTATATGTGATTAGAATTGAAATTATGTGTCCATGACACCATTGTTGTACCATTTTGTCCCGCTCAGTTTGTTGCAAAGCTATTGTGACGGCTTCCATTGGGTGTAGTTAATGTACTGGGACTGTGGTGACTTTGATCTCATCTGTACAATGATTTTTGAAGTCTTCAAAGAAAAGCGATTTTAAAAATATCTTTATATTGTTAAAAAGAGAGCAACCTCTTTCAACAACTGCAGAGAGATGAGGTAATGGATAAGTAACTCACAAATGGTTATAGGATGGCATGAAAATGTAGTTGGTGGTTTCTAAAGGTATCATAAGGTGGCAGCAACATCGAACGTTATGTGTCCGTTCGTGACGCCAGGTGTTGCATGAGCACTCGCAACACAGAAACAAAGTGGCGACTGACCGGAGTGTACCCTCAAAGAACAACGTGATGTTGTGCGTTGATTTTTTTTTTTTTTTAAATGCAAAAGGCTGCATGCAAAGGACATTCCTAAAGAAATGCTCCCTGTTTATCCTGACAAATGTTTATCACGTAATGCAGTGCATATCTGGTTAAAACTTGTTTCTCAAGGACGATGAAGTCCAAGCCGTTCGTGGTGTTGAGATTGCAACAGACGCATTCGTGCAGAGGGTGGAAGAGATGATTAGAGGCGACAGGCAAGTAACGGTTGACTGTAACAGCTGCAGTGGTGTGCTCACGTGGTTCAGCATATCAACATAAGGCAATGAAAACCCAACTTGGCGGGAGACATTTCGCGAATGACGCAGAATTTGAAAGTGAAGTGAAAATGTTGTTTATAAAACAGAGCACACAGTTCTGTGCAGCAGGTTTGGGAGGACTGTTAAACCGACGGAACAAATGCATCAGTATTGATGGAAGTTATGTTGGAGGGAAAAGCAAGTTTATGTGGTTAAACAAAAATGGTTTTCAAGTTGTTATCGCCTTTATTGTTTTTTAAACGACTATTTGTGACTTACTTATTGACTTTAAAAGCAATTTCAATCTCCTCATTTTTCTTCTGAAATTGTAAACCAAAATTGTTCTGGTGTTGTTTCAGCATTGGCTGGTTGATCTTGCACTGTTAATTCCCCCCATTCTTTATTTATGTGTTCACAGTTCACGTTTTCTTCTTTAACAAGGGTGGGAAATTACAAGACCACTGTCATGGTATTTCCTCCAGTAACGCTTCAGTAATCCAGATGAAAATGCCAACATTTAAAATATTGATGCAAGATTTCCATAAAAGTACTACTGAAACAGCGGGCGTCCTACCAAAAGTACAGTTTTGGTGGGCAAGAGTGAAATAGAACACAATTTATACGAAAGTACTAACTTCAACAGCCCTGCTTGAGACCTGGGGGGGGGGGGGAGGGGAGAAAGAGGATGAAGTAACTAATTTAGCTTATCCTGGATGCTCTCATGCCGAATCTTTATCCAGATTGAAGAATGAGTTGTCCCTAGTCATCCAGGATGTGTAATTATTTGACTACAAAAAAAAAAACGTACTCGGATATTGTACACATAAGGTTAGTTGCGTGTCCTTTACAGGACGTTGCAGAACCAACCCCAACAGCCCCTGGCTGTTGTGTGGTTTTTCTAGGCAAATTTACATCCAGTAGTTTGCCATTGCTTACTGGACGGTCGGCTTTATTGATACCACTGTTGAAACCAGCGCAAGGCGCATAGCCTGCAGCTGGGATCGAACCCGGCATCCCGGCATTACTATTGTACACATAGGGTGACTATAATATCTAATGCTGAACACGAAACATTCCAAACAAGTCAGTATACCATTTTTTCTAGGTTACCGGTGGGAAAGGGTTAATTATGCGCTCGACACTGGTATTAACACTTGAACCATTGTCAAAAAGATATAAACACAGTAATGTGCTTTTTAAAACCTCGCTGGTTTTTTTTTTGGGGGGAGGGGGGAGGGGGGAGGGGGAGAGAGAACATGCTACACTGAATTTATATCAACACATTTAAGGCATTACACGTATCAAAAAAACTATGGAATTTAATCAGTTCTAAGGATATCAAAGCATCAGGCTAATTCCTAGATTTTTTTTTTAATCAAACGGGAACGTTTATTTTTCTTCTGGCGTACCGACTGGACTGCCTGGACGTATGGGTCCCCCTGTGTCAACAAACCGTCTACATTCCTGCGTGCTAGCAAACGAGAACCCAACACACACACACACACAGTAGACACAATGCATACACGCTAATGAATACACAGTACACGCACGATTTCACACAGAGACAATAGGTTGTGTGCCGTCTGAATCACAACCAGACCGTGACCGCCTCCAGTAGTGGAGAATTCCAAATACTGGAGACGGTCATAACTAGACCATGACCGAACGAATGAGTGATCTCGAGTGCTGGAGGTCCCGGGTTCAGGCCCCGGGGAAGGCTGCGAATTTTTTCAAGTGGCCTTCTAGTAATTTTCCCTGGTCTCTGGGTAGTTAGATGGTGTGTATTGTTGCGTACGTAAAAAAAAATCCCCTGGCAGTTGGAAATCAAAAAGAGTAGGAAAACGGCGCTGCCAGGACACAATTTGGAGTTAAAAATTCTTCTAAAACATTTCGGGATCCTCGCCGGTGCTACGGAGTCCGTGCACTGCTCTGAGATTCTTTGGACTCAGGCTTGAGTTAGAAGTAGAACAGAGCACTTATCGATTACTACCCGTATGCCATGATTTTGTTGCGTTGTGTAAACTAAACCTAGAAAGTATTATAGAACGAAAACCGTAATCCAATTCGTATTGGTTGCTGCGTTATGTTCTTTACCCGTGGGTTTCGTGGCCCTATTATGGGGGTAGAACATATACGCATTGCCCCCCCCCCAACTCCAACAGGCGTGTCGTAAGAGTCTACTGTTTTTTCCTCCCTGCGAAGGCGGAGTGCATCTACCTCAGAGGTGAGGAACCAAGAGTCTGCATGCAGATAAACTAGATCTGTAAAACGGATATGCACTCAAAACACATTTATAGAATACGAATAAAGTCCAGAAATGGACGAACAGCCAGAATTTTCCACAGGAGTTTACAGCCGGTCAACGGGAAGAAAAGGCAGACGATTATGTTCTTTACAGACTGGCATTGATTTACAAACACTTGAACGAGAGCACACACACACACACACACACACACACACACACACACACACTCATTAACGGTGTTTATAGGCCTGATGATCGATGTCATTTTTCCGGGCTTTATCCTATATGGCCCAGTCACTCCTCCAGCTGATTACCTGCCGAGAGCATAGTCACCATAGCGTCAGTGACATTCCCAGAGATCTCAAATGCACGCGGTAGCTAACCTAACTGAGCAGTACTGCCACTCAGGCGCGCATATACACCAAGTTTAGTCAGGGAGACAAATAAAGGGGTTTGGAAATAATGTCTTCAAATATAAGAACAAATGTGTGTACAGAATGCATTAATAGCTCTGTCGCTGCGAAGTTATTTGTCTTTTCCCATTTTAATATAAAAAGTTAATTTCATACCCTACACAAGACATTGCAAACAAACTCCAGAACGGATTGGGCTATGTGTAGTTTTACAGGGGAAGTGTTTTTTCTCTCCATTCAGTGGGTTTATCATTGCTTTCTGGGCGGTAAGCGTCCTTGCATTGTCGAAATCAACCAGAGCAGTTTGTATACAAAATTGACAGAAGCTGACTCGAGCCCTTATGCCATGATTGTGAAATTGCGTTCATAACCTGTAGGCCATAAACCCGGACCAAGGCCGACTTCAGTATAGAGCTTAGGGGACGTGACGTCACCACCCCGGGCTAACGATACGAACATAGCTTCCAGCAAGACAATCGATGTCTTATAAATAGGGTGACCATACTTCCCATTTTCACGCCGACAGTCCTGTGGTTTTTTTTTTCTCTCTTTCTTTCTCTGTGTCCCTGCCGTTCCATGAAAACTCTCCCTAAAAATTAAAGGCGGTCTTGCCCCAGCAAAGAGAGCTTGGGCCTCACATCAACTTTACATCTGTATTTGAGGCTGTTTAAGGGTGTTGAGTGAGAGTTTATATTGATGATAGAGATCCGTGTGTGTAGCTTTCTTGATTTTTGGCAAGTGAGAAACCGCATGTTTCAGATCAGAAATTTGTGGCTTACATTTATACATTAGTAACAGCTTGTGTCCTTAGCCTCCATGCAGTATCCACAAAAGTAGGCCATTATCACGAAGACAGCACGTAGAAACAGCAGTGCTGTTTAGTTTCTGCTGTGTACTTACTGTGTGTACATGCACTAACATCTTTAAAAAAAAGACAAGGCCAGTTATACGCTGTACTAATGTGCTTTAAAAATAGCAAGGACATTTCTATGCTGCTCTAGCATGCTGTAGCAAGATCGCATATGTAATAGCAGTGCAGTCACATAAATAACAGCAACACGATCACATGTTAACAGTAGTTTCATCACAATTTTAATAACAATACCACGATTACAGTTGTAACAATATCACGATTTCATTTGTAACAGCACGTTTACACCTATAACCGTAGCAAGGTCACCGTTGTAACAGTAGCACGATCATATTTTAACAATTGTAAGGTCAAATGTGTGAAATTACCACGATCGCATGGTGACATTAGCACGATCTCATGGTGACATTAGCACGATCATATGGTGACATTAGCACGATCACAGGTGACATTAGCACGATCGCATGGTGACATTAGCACGATCATATGGTGACATTAGCACGATCACATGGTGACATTAGCACGATCACAGGTGACATTAGCACGATCGCATGGTGACATTAGCACGATCACATGGTGACATTAGCACGATCACATGGTGACATTAGCACGATCACATGGTGACATTAGCACGATCACATGGTGACATTAGCACGATCATCACATATGCAACAGTAACACGATTACACACAAAACAGTAACGCGATCACATCTTTAATGGTAGCAAGTTCACATCTGTTACAGTAACAAGATCACATTTGTAAGAGTGGCATGATCATATTTGCAACAGTAGCATGATCACATTTGTAATGGTAGCAAGTTCATATATGTGACAGTAGCAAGTTCACATTTGTTACAAGAGTAAGATCACATGTGTAACTGTAGCAAGTGTTGAGTGTTAACAACTTCATATGTGTGACAGTAGCGAGATCACATTTCTGACCGTAGCAAGATCACATTTGTAACGGTAGCAAGATCACATTCGTAATGGTAGCAAGATCACATTCGTAATGGTAGCAAGATCACATTTGTAATGGTAACAAGATCACATTTGTATGGTAGCAAGATCATATTAGTAATGGTAGCCAGATCACAATTGTAATGGTAGCAAGATCACATTTGTAATGGTAGCAAGATCACATTTGTATGGTAGCAAGATCATATTTGTAATGGTAGCAAGATCACATTTTTATGGTAGCAAGATCACATTTGTAATGGTAGCAAGATCACATATGCAACGGTAGCAAGATCACATTTGTAATGGTAGCAAGATCACATTAGTAATGGTAGCAAGATCACATTTGGGACCGTAGCAAGATCACATTAGTAATGGTAGCAAGATCACATTTGTAATGGTAGCAAAATCACTTCCGTAATAGTAGCAAGTTCACATTTGTAATGGTAGCAAGATGACATTTTTTATGGTAGCAAGATCACATATGTAACGGTAGCAAGATAACATTTGTAATGGTAGCAAGATCACATTAGTATTGGTAGCAAGATCACATTTGTAATGGTAGCAAGATCTCATTTGTAATGGTAGCAAGATCACATTTGTATTGGTAGCAAGATCACATTAGTAAGAGGGGCATGATCATATTTGCAGCAGTAGCATGATCACATTTGTAATAGTAGCAAGTTCACATTTGTTACAATAGGAAGATCACATGTGTAATTGTAGCAAGTTTGAGTGCTAACAAGTTCATATGTGTGACAGTAGCAAGATCATATTTGTGACCGTAGCAAGATCACATTTGTAATGGTAGCAAAATCACATTTGTAATGGTAGCAAGATCACATTTGTAATGATAGCAAGATCATATTTGTAATGGTAGCAAGATCAAATTTGTAATGGTAGCAAGATCACATGGTGATATTAGCACAATCATCACATATGCAACAGTAACACGTTTACACACAAAACAGTAACGCGATCACATCTTTAATGGTAGCAAGTTCACATCTGTTACAGTAACAAGATTACATTTGTAAGAGTGGCATGATCATATTTGCAACAGTAGCATGATCACATTTGTAATGGTAACAAGATCACATTTGTATGGTAGCAAGATCATATTAGTAATTGTAGCCAGATCACATTTGTAATGCTAGCAAGATCACATTTGTAATGGTAGCAAGATCACATTAGTAATGGTAGCAAGATCACATTTGGGACCGTAGCAAGATGATCACATTAGTAATGGTAGCAAGATCACATTTGTATGGTAGCAAGATCACATTTGTAATGGTAGCAAGATCACATATGTAACGGTAGCAAGATCACATTTGTAATGGTAGCAAGATCACATTTGGCACTGTAGCAAGATCACATTTGGCACCGTAGCAAGATCACATTAGCAATGGTAGCAAGATCACATTTGTAATGGTAGCAAGATCACTTCCGTAATAGTAGCAAGTTCACATTTGTAATGGTAGCAAGATGACATTTTTTATGGTAGCAAGATCACATGTGTAACGGTAGCAAGATCATATTTGTAATGGTAGCAAGATCACATTTGTAATGGTAGTAAGATCACATTTGTAATGGTAGCAAGAGCACATTAGTAATTGTAGCAAGATCACATTAGTAATGGTAGCAAGATCACGCATGTAACGGTAGCAAGATCACATTAGTAATGGTAGCAAGATCACGCATGTAACGGTAGCAAGATTACATTAGTAATGGTAGCAAGATCACAGTAGTAATGGTAGTAGGATCACATTAGTAATGGTAGCAAGATCACATTTGTAGTGGTAGCAATTTCACATGTGTCTTTGGCTTTCTTCGCGGGAATAAAATCATCACTTTTAACCAGCATTTCGGAAGGGGAAGTTTTGGTTTTAAGTTATAATTGTGGCCGAGTTACGTGCGACATATAAAATTGCTTAGCATTGCTCGCCACCAAGTAGCTCTGTAAAGAACTCATGCAGGTGTTGATGCGATCACAGGAGACAGACCCAAATACTGTCCCGACCGACGACGAAGTCGTCTACCAGCGAGCTAGAGTTCGACGCCGTCCCTGATTATGATCACATGTGTGACAGTAGCAAGTTCAGATATGTGACAGTAGCAAGTTCAGATGTGTGATAGTAGCAAGTTCAGATGTGTGACAGTAGCATGGTTCACATGTGTGACAGTAGCAAGTTCAGATGTGTGATAGGAGCAAGTTCACATGTGTCACAGTAGCAAGTTCACATGTGTCACAGTAGCAAGTTCACATGTGTCACAGTAGCAAGTTCACATGTGTCACATTAGCAAGTTCAGATGTGTGACAGTAGCAAGTTCAGATGTGAGATGTAGAAAGATCACATTTATAACAATAACACGACCATATTTGTATTTCTTGAAGATAACACGATGCTAGCCTTATGACGTATAACCCTTCTGCACTCAAGTAATTTTTGGCCAATGACATACCAGCACTTTTTTTTTCTGGGACATTTCCTAGTATGATTTAAATAAAAATGCTGGGTTGACCTTGGAGTCAGGTAATATTCTTTTGGAGAATCCATCCAATGACAGACAGCCTAACTGACAGACATACATGATAGCCGCTTAGCCACCGAGGTTCCGGGTATGACGCGTTCGACCGTAAATTGTAAGGGCAAGGTCAAACTCTGGTGCGAGGGATTGGCCAGATCTGGCCATAACGGGGGGTTTCTGTCCGCTGCAGTTTCTATAAACTTACCAAATAAACACAGTAAAAATGCATTTTTTAATTATATTTTCACAGTCCTCGTCTGCCGGCTATGAGTCCGCCATTATTGGAGAGGCCCACGGCCTCATTACAGACATGCTGGCCAACACCAGCCTGCCGCCGCACATTGTCTCCGGTCTGCGGGCGGTCAGCAACTTGCTCAAGCCGCCCGAGGCCCAGGGATCCTTCCACAAGCCGCGGGTCAGCCCGCTGGTTTCTCTGACCGAGAACACAAACTATGGCTCCGACAGCGAGGAGAGTCCCTACACCGGGGAACGGCCCTCCACACTGCCCAAGGTGAGTCTGATCGTTCTTGTTCTGTGTGGGCGTTTATATTTCAAACCTCCCCATATGTCGGCTCTGGGTCCCATTTTGGTTAGGGGGGTGGGGAGAGAAGGGAGAATATACCTACTTCCCCTCCCCCAGTAATGAGCATATAATTAACGGCGACCAATTAGGGCTGTTTTTCTCGAAGTCAGAATGCATCTGTATGAGAGGCAAGGTATCAACAGCCTGCACAAAATAAGCCAGTTCAGTAAAACAGATTTGCAATCAAAACTCGTTTTGGAACCAGGCCCAGGTCCAGAAGTGGACAAACAACCAAAACTATCCACTAGTGTTTACAAGCAGTGACAGCTAAGAAAAAGTCACTTGAAAGTGCAGGTGCGGCTGAAGAATATTATTGTCCGATTGTCTCTGTTTCCCGCTCCCCTTTATCTCTCCCAGTCTCTTTCTCTCTCGAACGATGTGTCCATCTTTTCCTGCCGCTGTCTGCCTCCGTGAATCTCTCTCTCTCTCTCTCTCTCTCTCTCTCTCTCTCTCTCTCTCTTTCTTGGTCTCTCTCTCTTGCTTTGTCTCTCTCTCTCTCTCTCTCTCTCTCTCTCTCTCTCTCTCTCTCTCATCCGTATCCGGTTCATTCTGTGTCTGTCTCTTCCATTCATGTGAACTCTAGCTGGTCTGGTAGTCTGGTCTGGTAGTCTTAGTTTCAGCTTCATAGCAAACGGGTCACCCCATCTTTGCTCCGCTCCTGTGCCAACGAAAAACACACAAAATGTTTATCACAGTATTAGAATTGCAGTTCATCATTGATGGTAGCAGAAGTCGCCAACAGATCAGCAGTTGCCCACGCGATCAATTTTAATCACACACAGGCACCACGACACTGCACGACAGGCATCGCGCCATTTTCTGAATCTACAATTCACACCAACACGTTGGTCACAGTCGAAAAAACATTCCAAATGCAATCCGCAGCTCACAGGGTCACGCCATGCATTCAACTCAGAAGCTGGGCGACGAAACTATATCCAGTCTACAAATGGAGCAAAAATGCATCGGGAACCGTCCGGCAGAAGCAAAAAATGTGCCCCTGTTTCGAACAGTGCCGCTGCCTCATGTCCATTATGACCGGAACTCTAGCTACCATGAACTGGAACTTTGGTGCCTGCTGAAGATTTATGTGTAGATCCTGAGTACTGTGTCAGTTCTGAACTCAACCAGTAATTCTTAGATGTGCAACATGTGTGTGAATGTGATACATCTTGTTTGTGTCAGTTTACCTGTCCAGGGATCGTTCCTAACCGGTAGAATAAAAGTACAGCTACACTCATCGTCACTGGATGTCTTTGTATTTAATTCGTTGATTGTCCAGTCATGCCATTATATGTAACATAGTTCTCGCAGTCTATTCCTCAATTTCGTTCTCTATGGTGCAATCAAATCTCTATCATAGACGGACTCTGGCCTCTCCCATTAACGTTCCATTTAGAGGATCTCTAAGATGTCCTTATTTCCACTACGCTAGACTCATATTTTTATAGATCACTTGGCATTCATGATGTGGACAACATCGTCTAAGTCGTTTTTACTTCCCATAACATTTCATAGTAACCGATTTAGGCTAGGCCAACCTTAGCAGCTAGATCAGTTATTAAAGCAACTCACCCTGGTGCAGCCTGGAAAGCCTGTAACAGGATTTGATAAAATAATGTTTGAACATTTGTTGCAAGAGTTTTTAACACGCACAGAACAGAGAAACAGCTTCTCTCCAGAACAAACTTCATTTCACATCGGTGACTGAGTGGCCCATTTGGCTCACCAGTAGACAACTTCGTGGCCAGTCAGGACAGTATTTGGATTTGTCTAATTAGGTCGCACTAACAAACACTGCAGGAGTCCTTTTCTGGGCTCTTGGTGGCGTGCCATTTTATTTGGCGCACATAACCTTGTCACAGTTATAACCTAAATCTACCCCTTAGCAGATGCTGGGTTGAACGAGACAGTTTTTTTCTCCCAGCAAAACACCTACCTCCCTACCAACTTCATGTGGTTACACTACAGAGATGACTGCATGTGAGGGTCCAAATTGGACACTGTTTCTGCCGGTTACTCTGAATATTGTGTACAAGATGCCCACACCAGATTAATATAAATCGAGGCCAGACTGAAAACAGACTGAAGTGTTAACATACTTAAGTATGTGTAATGTATTTAAAAAATCATTTGTCTGTGTGAAACATGAAGAAGTAATTTAACTGTTTGAAAAATTAACCATTGATAAAAAATATCTACAAACAATAAAGAATATTTATTGGCAACAAACATCAGCTATAAGAATTAACAACTGTTTAGGTACATTTAAGTGCATAAAGAACGGCATATAACAAGGATGTGTACAGTCCCCTGATTTATTTTCACTATACAGTGAATGTATAATGAGATCTTTAATTGATATGCCTGGAATTGGGGGTGGTGTGCATAATATCAACAATTTTCATTATACTGATGACACAGTCTAGCAACAAGTCAGAAAGAACCATAGGAAATAATAGACATTGTAGTGGTAGAAAGTGGAAGAAGTTTAAATAATGGAGTATCTGGGCACATGGATAACATCAGATGGAAGATGCCTTACTGAGATAAGAAACAGAACAGGACAGACAAAAACTGCATTTAATAAAATAAAGAACATCTTATGCAATATATCTCTGTCATTGAAGGTAAGAAAAAGAGTTCTTGCTTGCTACATACATCCAGTTTTGACATATACCTGTGAGTCCTGGACAATCGGTAGGTAGGCCAAACATTTTCTTAAGGCCCCAGATATGTGGTTTTACAGAAGAATGCTTAGAATACCTTCGACAGCCAACAAGAGAAACCACCAGGCTTTGAAAAAGGTGGGAGCCCCGACGACAACTTATCACATACATCAGAAGGAGACGATCATAATTTTTCTGACATTTTATGAGAAGAGGAAAAATGGGACATGTTGTGACCACTGGAAAGATCTGGAGGAGGAGTGATGGTAAAAGACAATGAGAGAAGATTCTTGGCCATCTTACTTGACAGTCTTGTTGCATGTGGCATGGAGGTGTGTCAGCACACAAACTGATACATGCTGCAGGAGATCGCGGATTGTTTAGATGCATGCTTGCTCACGCCAGTCGGCATGGCACTTAATGATGTTGATTGTTTTTAATGCATGTATATACTATCGCCTTTGCTGCGACTGCAGTCTGTTTCCGTTTTTTTTTCTCTCTTAACTTCACATTATGACACTGGCACAGGAACAGATCAGTTATAGGGCGACACGTTTGCGGTGTTGTTGGAATTTTCCTTAACTGATTAACTACAGATGTACAAATGTCTCAGCAAAACTAGTTAGATGATTAATGTTCTCCTCTACATATGTCTGAGTGTGTCTGTGTGGGGATGATATGACATTGGTATCTGCGAGGGCATGATATGACATTGGTGACTGTGTGGGGATGGTATGGCTTAGATGTCTGCGTGGGGATGGTATGACATAAGTGTCTGTGTGGGGATGGTATGACATAAGTGTCTGTGTGGGGATGGTATGACATAAGTGTCTGTGTGGGGATGGTATGACATAGGTTAGATGTCTGAGTAGGGATGGTATGACATAAGTGTCTGTGTGGGGATGGTATGACATAAGTGTCTGTGTGGGGATGGTATGACATAGGTGTCTGCATGGGGATGTTATGACATAAGTGTCTGTGTGGGGATGGTATGACATAAGTGTCTGTGTAGGGATGGTATGACATAAGTGTCTGTGTGGGGATGGTATGACATAGATGTCTGCATGAGGATGTTATGACATAAGTGTCTGTGTTGGGATGGTATGACATAGGTGTCTGTGTGGGGATGGTATGACATAGGTGTCTGTGTGGTGATAGTATGGCTTAGATGTCTGCGTGGGGATGGTATGACATAAGTGTCTGTGTGGGGATGGTATGACATAGGTGTCTGTGTAGGTATGGTATGACATAAGTTTCTCTGTAGGGATGGTATGACATAATTGTCTGTGTGGGGATGGTATGACATAAGTGTCTGTGTGGGGATGGTATGACATATGTGTCTGTGTAGGGATGGTATGACATAAGTTTCTGTGTAGGGATGGTATGACATAAGTGTCTGTGTAGGGATGGTATGACATAAGTTTCTGTGTAGGGATGGTATGACATAAGTGTCTGTGTAGGGATGGTATGACATAGGTGTCTGCATGAGGATGTTATGACATAGGTGTCTGTGTGGTTATGAAAGGAAATAGGTGTCTATGTGGGGATGATATGACATAGGTGTCTGTGTAGGGATCTTATGATATAAGAATCTGCGTGGGGATGATATGACATAGGTGTCTGTGTAGGGATGGTATGACATAAGTGTCTGTGTGGGGATGATATGACATAAGCGTCTTTGAGGGGATGGAATGACATAGGTATCTTCCAGCATTATTGTTAAAACTTGTCTCTGAGTTTCCTTACACATCTGTGTATTATGTTGGTGGGTGGGTCCAAGGTTGTAAAATGTCGATGTCCTAGCACAATCTGAAGATCCTCTCAGTCTCCTTCATTTATTTAAATGTCTGTTTGTCTTCATATTTTCATGTATTTTCTTGCGACAGGTTTACAAAGTTTGAAACAGGTTCTTGTGACAAAGTTAAATTGAGAAGAATAATGAATTTTTGTATTTACTTGCAGCGCCTGCGTCGCAGTTTGCCACCTTCCTTGATACGGCGGATGTCAACCAGCACATGGACCACAACAACATCTGCCACAGGCATGCCCACCCTTGAACCTGAGCCATGCCGCCTGCGTTCTTCCTCTTTCCGGCATTCTCGAGAAGGAACCCCAGGCTCCAGCCCCAATGGTAGTCGTAGCAACAGCCCGTCACCTTCCTCTATGTCCAACAGCACAACTGTTCTCACTATCCCCAAGTCACGCTCTTTTTCCTTGGCCTCTGCACCTGCTCCTCAGGCAACATATCAGAGGAGATTCTCATCCAGAAAGAGCACGGCCAGTGAATCCTCTGTGAACTGCCTGGGTTCCAGTCCAACACGACTTGAGTCTAAACCGCTGAGTCCACTGGCCCGTTCAGGTGAGACCAGCGAGTCCGAAGACAAAGGCCAGGTAAAACTCCTGGCGAAAGACGTTTCGTGCTCGGCACTAATTCAGAAACGATTTGTCACCTCCGACTATGAAAGCAGTGATTCACCAAGCAGCAGTGATCATAGTGACAACGTGGGCACAACAGAAGATTTGGCTTCCTCCCCAAGAAAGGTGAGTTGAAATATTTCATAAGTTTCTTCCTGTCGGGATGGGGCTGCTGTTGAAGGATGGAGTAGGACAACAGCAAGAGTCAGTCTGACATCTCCAGACACATCTCTGAAATGTTATATTTGTACCTTAGTTTGTGAGGAGACCCAGGTTCAAATCCTTGGTAAGGTTGTGGAGTTTATTCTGTCAGGGGCAAAAATTAAATACTGACATGTACAGTCTGTGGTGACAGCACTAGCCATGCAGTCCTAAATCCTGAATCTTAAATACCTCACTACCTTCACTGCAAAAGTTTTAAATACATAAAGTAATCTTCTTCTTCCTCATGTTCACCGGCTATAAACTTCGGCAGAAAGTTCTGGTTGCTCATTCACTTCTGGACCCTAGTTTTGTTCTAGAAACAAGGTGTTGCATGCACATTCATTTTACAGGTCAGATTCATTTGTATGCAGACTGTTGGTTCCTAGCCTCTCGGGCAGATGTGCTCTGACTTCAAAGGAAACTCCCAATTAGTTGACTCTTACGACTTGCTTTTTGGGCAGGCTGTGGGTATGTTCTTGTTTTCGTTTGCCCCACTATGGGGCCCTAGAACCCACACAGGGAACAGGCAGTACTGGCATGACTAGTTTGTTTCACATTTCAAATTCGATTTTTGTACTTGTCCTTACACTGATGTCTCATTTTACCAGCAAGAGGGTGGAGGGTTCTGTTTTCTTGACTTCTCAAAAAGGGATGCATCACCACCTGTGATTTTATGCCTGGGATCATACTGGTCAGTAACTTTCCACATCTCTGTGTGGTCATTCTAGGTATTGGTTCTTTACCAGAGGCCTAGGTAATGTAGGTAGGATTAATGTTCCCTGTGAAGGTGGAATGGTTCTGCTTGAGAGGGGAGGGACCACCAGTCTGTGCACACTAAACCAGATCTGTGAAATGGATGTGCATGCAGGGTTCAAATCCTGAAACAAGACCAAAGTACAGACAAATGACCAACCAGGACTTTCTGCTAGAACATAGCTAGTGAATGCACAAGTGAAAGGAAGAGGAAAAGAAGAAGAAGAAGGTGAAGAAGAAGAAGAAAAAAAGAAGAAGAATAAGGAGATAAAGGATTAGGAGGAGAAAAAAAATAAAACAAATATACAATAAAGTGGACTACATCCTAGTGAGACAGTGAAGTAGATGGCAGACACAGTAAAGACACCTGAAATGTGCCTTGTGTACATAGACTGACCCAACAGCTGCCATCTGTGGATATTTTGAGCTCTGTTTCCGTTTCATTCTTACAGTTGGTGTCTATCATTCTTGATCAAATACTGCCACCTTTCTGTAGATACCATTCCCTGCTGTATCCTTGTTCTTTCCCTGCTATATCCTTGTTCGCAATGAATTTTACTTGGTTTTTTGGCAGCTTATGAGCTGCAATCTATTAAGTGTTATTTCCAGTCATGTCTTTGTTGATTTTGTTCCCTCTACTGTAAAAACTGCCATTTCTGTAACTGCCTCGTTAATATATTCTCCAATAACTGTAACATTTGTACTACTCCCCTCATTAATATGTTATTGTATAATTGTAACATTTTTTGTAACCACCCACATTAATATATCCTTATATAACTGCCACATTTTTTGTAACCACCCACATTAAGATCCTCATATACTGTAACATTTTTATAACTACCAACATTAATATATCCTTTTAAAGCTGTGACATTTTTATAGCCACCCACAATAATATATGCTTTTATATTTGCCATATTTTCAAAAATTCTCATTAATAAGATCTTGTTTAACAGTAACATTAGTGTATAAAAAAAAAGGTCATCACCCAAACATCTTGCATTGTTACTTTGTAACTGCTGGGTATCTTAATATAACTGTTATGGGATTGACAGGTTTTCTTTGATACACTCCTGTTTGATGTTTGATTCTTGTCCATGAGAGGTTAATAATCCCACAGTCTGCAATCCTGGAGGAAAAGATAAAAATAACCCACACATTAACACACAGGCAGGCACGCATCGCTCGCGCGCGCGCACACACACACACACACTGCATGTAACATTTATGTAATCATCCTCAATAATATATCTTTGTATAATTGTAAAATTTGTGTAACCAGCCTCATTAATATATTATTGTACTACAATAAGGTTTGTGTAACAAGCCTCAATAATGTATCCTTGAATTACTGTAGTATTTGTGTAATCACTCGTTGCAAACAGGACATTTAATTTTGTGTTCCTTTCTATGCAGAATTTAATTATTTACATATTTTATTTTTCCTGCTATTGCTGTTGTCTTATTGTTTTTGGTGTTCTCACTTTTGCTATTGTCTCTGTGTTGTTGGTGTTATCTCATTCTTCTGTTGTCTCACTGTTACATCTCATTGTCACTGACTATTGACATCCATGTTGTAGTAATTAATATCAAAGACTTTGTCACAATATTACCCTTGTCCCTCTGTTTCCTTTCAAGGATTTACTCAGGATGTCACCAAGTTCTGTGGCAAAGGTGAAAGAAAAGGTGAAACAGCTAGACCTTGATGAAGGTGATAAGGAGCATGAGGACATAAATGATGCTGAAGATGAGTACATTAATATCAAAAGACTTTGTCTGACAATATTTTACCCTTCGTCACCACTGTTTCCTTTCAAGGATTTACTCAGGATGTCACCAAGTTCTGTGGCAAAGGTGAAAGAAAAGGTGAAACAGTGGGAGATAATAAAACTGAGGGCAGAGTGCGGAGTGGAGGACAGGTCTGAGCACTTATGAACTGAAACTGACAGCTTGATGATCTGTCAACTAACTGGTATTATCTTTGGTAGTGCAGCTAATAGTTTTTCTGTTGCAGAGATCAAGAATTCAGGTTTAAACATAAAAAACTATTTTTCACACCTTCAGGCATTTTGTCTTTGTGGTGCCAGCCTAAAAAAAAATGCAGCTGATAAATTTACTATACATGCCTGCTTGGCGCAATGAGTGCTAGACAGGTACACTCCTAGACAGGTACAGTCCTAGACAGGTACAGTCCTAGACAGGTACAGTCCTAGACAGGTACAGTCCTAAACAGGTACAGTCCTAGACAGGTACAGTCCTAGAAACCCATACACGTGAAGTTGAAACAAGTGAGATGAGATGTTTAAGAAATGTTGCAGTGAAAAGTCACCAGCGAAAAGTATTAAGCTCAGTACCAGTAAACGATTTCATAGAACATCAGAGAAGCAAATGGTTTGGTCATCTGGTCAGAATGTAATGAAATCAGCCAGTGGCTAGAGATTACTACACAAGAACAGCAGGCTGCAGTTCAAGAGGCTGGCCAAGAAATAGATGGATGAAGAGTTAGAAGAGACACTACAGAAACACAGTATGACATTAACACCAGTTACATAACTAGCAAAAAACTACATACAACTCCTGTCTGCAACGCTTTACAGCAGTAGCAGTAGGAAATATAAAGAAAAAGGTGCCAGCTTTATATTTTTATAAACTACTCTGTGAGTGAAGTAGTCACACCGTGAGTGAGGTGGTCACAGTGTGAGTGAGGTGGTCACAGTTTGAGAGAGGTAGTCACTCTGTGAATGAGGTGGTCTCACTGTGAGTGAAGTAGTCCCTCTGTAAGTTAAGTAGCCCCTCTGTGAGTGAAGTAATCCCTCTGTGATTGAAGTAGTCACCCTGTGAATGAGGTGGTCTCACTGTAAGTGAAGTAGTCCCTCTGTAAATGAAATAGTCCCTCTGTGAGTGAAGTAGTCCCTCTGTGAGTGAAGTAGTCCATCTATGAGTGAAGTAGTCCCTCTGTGAGTGAAGTAGTCCCTCTGTGAGTGAAGTATTCCTTCTGTGAGTAAGGTTTTCCCTCTGTGAGTGAAGTAGTCACTCTGTGAGTAAGGTGGTCCCTCTGTGAGTGAAGTAGTCACTCTATGAGTAAGGTGGTCCCTCTGTGAGTGAAGTATTCTCTCTGTGAGTGAAGTAGTCACTCTGTAAGGGAAGTAGTCACTCTGTAAGGAAAGTAGTCACTCTGTGAGTGAAGTAGTCCCTCCGTGAGTAAGGTATTCCCTCTGTGAGTGAAGTAGTCACTCTGTGAGTAAGGTGGTCACTCTCTGAGTGAAGTAGTCACTCTGTGAGTGAAGTAGTCACTCTGTGAGTAAGGTGGTCCCTCTGTGATTGAAGTGGTCACACTGTAAGTGAGGTGGTCCCTCTGTGAGTGGAGTAGTCACTCTGTGAGTGAAGTAGTCACTCTGTGAGTGAAGTAGTCACTCTGTGAGTGAATAGTCGCTCTGTGAGTGAAGTAGTCGCTCTGTGAGTGAAGTAGTCACTCTGTGAGTGAAGTAGTCACTCTGTGAGTAAGGTGGTCCCTCTGTGATGGAAGTGGTCACACTGTGAGTGAAGTAGTCACTCTGTGAGTGAAGTGGTCACTCTGTGAGTGAAGTAGTCACTCTGTGAGTGAAGTAGTCACTCTGTGAGTGAAGTGGTCACACTGTGAGTGAAGTGTTCACTGTTTGAATGAAATGATCTATCTGTGAGTGAAGTGTTCACTGTTTGAATGAAATGGTCTATCTGTGAGTGAATTTATCACTGTGAGTGAACTGGTCACTCTGTGAGTCAAGTGGTCACTCTGTGAGTGAAGGGGTCACTTGAGCGAAGTGGCCACTCAAAGTGATGACCTTTTTACCAGCACCTTTACTTCCCAAATCAAGTATCCATTTATGCAACATAATATGTGATTAGAAAACAAAAACTGCTGAAGGATGGAGAAGATGCACGCACATACAAGAAAATCCCGAAGTTGATATGGATTTGAACATGTAACTGTGGGCTAATGGCCTGTATTATTTTCTACACATATGTATGTAGATACGTAAATGATGGTTGATGACTGGATGGTCGGAGGTACACCTGTGTGTTTATCTAGAGATGAGTGTTGTACTTGGCAGTAGATTCTACACTTGTATGTGAATATATGTCATGGCTGTTTCTGTCAAGTAACCACTTTTTAATTCTGTATGAGCAAGGGACATATGTAGCTAGACAGTTATTTTCCTATGCTTAATACAACGTAAAATGTGACTAAAAAGCTCAACTGAAGGATGGAAAATATGCACACAAATACAGCCTTTCGACCAAAGTCTTTATCAAACCTCTGATCTTGGCTGTTAAGAAGCTCTGTTGTCTTGCCCATTGGGTTTTCCGGTCACAGTTTGTGTTGTATTTAGTACTCCATTGATAAAGACTTTTTGTTCCAGTTTTTGGTTGTGTTTGTGTATGTCCTTTCTCTTTCATCCCTTGAGCTTTGTATCACATTTTATGTTGTATTTAGTACTCCATTGATAAAGACTTTTTGTTCCAGTTTTTGGTTGTGTTTGTGTATGTCCTTTCTCTTTCATCCCTTGAGCTTTGCTGTCACATTTTATGTTGTATTTAGTACTCTGTTGATAAAGAATTTTTTCAGTTGTATTTGTGCACATCTTTTCTATTCCATCCACTGAGATTTCTCATCATATTTTGTGTTGTATTTATTATTTCTTGTCTTCAGCGTGACTGCAGTCGCTCCCTCTTTACACAGCATTTTTGTAGACCATTTGGCACTAAAAGAGATGAAGCCTTGTTACACATTTTTTAAAAACATAGTCATGCAGTGAATCTTTGGACTCGTCAAAGATGTAAACAGTGGGGAATAAAGTATGAGAAGAATTAATGAAATTCGAAATCTGTTTAAATCATGATTGATCACTGGCATCAGGAAATCTAATAGACCAAAATGGCTGGGGCATATTGAGAGAATGTCAGATGACAGAGGTAAAAACTGTATACACAAGGGAGGTGAATGGTCCTAGACCACGAGGCAGACCAAGAAGACGATGGACAGACCTGCAAGCATTTAGTGTCACCAACTGGATAAAGAAGACCAACCAGAGAGATGAATGAAGGCGGGTTATATCTGAAGCACTGAACCTCAAGGGCTCAGAGCGCTGAAGAAGAAGAAGAAGAAGATTTGGCCCTCTGTCGACCAATTGGCCCTCAGTGTCTGATTTGGTCAGCATCACACTAGCTACTTTGCATTTGCTGCTGCTGAGATAGACCAGCTAATCCTGGGAGTCTGTGTCAGTCATAAACAACATCCCTCTGATTGCTGCTTCAAACCCAAAACCATCTTGCTAGCAGGCAAACGTCTAGCCACTGTGCTACTGTTGCTGCCACATCTATATGTAGATATGTACACCTGTATCTTGTGGCTATTTTCTAACATCTGTAAGTAGATATGTACACCTTGTATCTCATGGCTGTTTTCTATACATCTGTAAGTAGATATGTACACCTGTATCTCATGGCTGTTTTCTATACATCTGTAAGTAGATATGTACACCTTGTATCTCATGGCTGTTTTCTATACATCTGTAAGTAGATATGTACACTTGTATCTCATGGCTGTTTTCTATACATCTGTAAGTAGATACGTACACCTGAATCTCATGGCTGTTTTCTATACATCTGTGAGTAGATATGTACACCTGTATCTCATGGCTGTTTTCTATACATCTGTAAGTAGATATGTACACCTGTATCTCATGGCTGTTTTCTATACATCTGTAAGTAGATATGTACACCTGTATCTTGTGGCTATTTTCTAACATCTGTAAGTAGATATGTACACCTGTATGTCATGGCTGTTTTCTAACATCTGTAAGTAGATATGTACACCTTGTATCTCATGGCTGTTTTCTATACATCTGTAAGTAGATATGTACACCTGTATCTCATGGCTGTTTTCTATACATCTGTAAGTAGATATGTACACCTGTATCTTGTGGCTATTTTCTAACATCTGTAAGTAGATATATACACCTGTATCTCGTGGCAATTTTCTATACATCTGTAAGTAGATATATACACCTGTATCTCGTGGCTATTTTCTATACATCTGTAAGTAGATATGTACACCTGTATCTCATGGCTATTTTCTGTACATCTGTAAGTAGATATGTACACCTGTATCTCATGGCTATTTTCTAACATCTGTAAGTAGATATGTACACCTATATCTCATGGCTATTTTCTATACATCTGTAAGTAGATATGTACACCTGTATCTTGTGGCTATTTTCTATACATCTGTAAGTAGATATATACACCTATATCTCGTGGCTATTTTCTATACATCTGTATGTAGATATATACACCTGTATCTCGTGGCTGTTTTCTATACATCTGTATGTAGATATATACACCTGTATCTCATGGCTATTTTCTATACATCTGTAAGTAGATATGTACACCTGTATCTCATGGCTATTTTTTAACATCTCTAAGTAGATATGTACACCTGTATCTCATGGCTATTTTCTAACATCTGTAAGTAGATATATACACCTGTATCTCGTAGCTGTTTTCTGTACATCTGTAAGTAGATATGTACACCTTGTATCTCATGGCTGTTTTCTATACATCTGTAAGTAGATAATGTACACCTATATCTTGTGGCTATTTTCCATACACCCGTGTGACTTTTCTCTAGTCAGGTAGCGCCCTTCAGCGTCAGGTTTTGATAAGAGTTGAGCGGCTAGCCTTGGTATGTAAGTCTTTCCTGATTTTATCATTTCTGATCATGTCTCTTCTGGTTTCATTTAGAATTACATCGACTGGGAAACCTAACATGGTCAACAAATGCCTCCAGATGTCAGATGTGTCTGCCAAAAGTCGAAAATATCTCAGCCATATCTGTAAACAGGCACAACACAATTACATCTTTGAATGAACGCAGTAGAAGATGAAGGATTACATTTATGTGTAAACCTGCATATCTTACCTGTTTGTCAATGATTTTTACTGTTTTGTTTGTGCATATTTCTCCTTTTATCTGATCTGCTTGTCAGCTGTTGTTTGATAAGGATGTGCACATTGTTTTATTTGAAAAGTGAGATTTATTTGAAAACTGAGCTTCAGATAAGAAACATTTTCCTTGCTGAAAATTTAAAAGTGTGTTTGTTCTAATTGCTCATCACTAATCTGTCTGCAATAGGTGGCGTACAAGTTGTTTACTGAAGTGGGACTGATGGAGACATTCCGCATACCCCTGCCCCAGTTCTTGAACTACTTCCATGCTTTAGAGTTAGGGTATCGGGACAAGCCATGTGAGTATATGCATCCATACGTATACATGTGCACATACTGACATACATCCTAATGACCTACCTATATTTAAACACACACACCCAAACATCATCATGTGGCAGATCTTTTGCAGAATGTCATTTCTCATCACAGGACGTCAGTAAGACTTGCCAATAAGAATTGTCAGTAAGACTTGCCAGTAAGACTTGTCACTAAGACTTGCCAGTAAGACTTGCCAGTAAGATTTGTCAGTAAGACTTGTCAGTAAGACTTGCCAGTAAGATTTGTCAGTAAGATTTGTCAGTAAGACTTGTCAGTAAGACTTGCCAGTAAGACTTGTCAGTAAGACTTGTCACTAAGACTTGCCAGTAAGACTTGTCACTAAGACTTGCCAGTAAGACTTGCCAGTAAGATTTGTCAGTAAGACTTGCCAGTAAGACTTGTCAGTAAGACTTGTCACTAAGACTTGCCAGTAAGACTTGTCACTAAGACTTGCCTGTAAGACTTGTCACTAAGACTTGCCAGTAAGACTTGTCACTAAGACTTGCCAGTAAGATTTGTCAGTAAGGCTTGTCAGTGAGACTTGCCAGTAAGACTTGTCAGTAAGACTTGTCACTAAGACGTGCCAGTAAGACTTATCAGTAATATTTGCCAGTAAGACTTGTCAGTAAGATTTGCTAGTAAGACTTGTCAGTAAGACCTGCCAATAAGACTTGTCAGTAAGACTTGCCAGTAAGACTTATCAGTAAGACTTGCCAGTATGACTTGCCAGTAAGACTTGTCAGTAAAATTTGCCAGTAAGACTTGTCAGTAAGATGTGCATGTAAGACTTGTCAGTAAGATATGCCAGTAAGACTTGCCAGCTTTCACTACGTGAAATGTCATTCCTTGATATCTTGCATCCACAATCATGCTGGTTGACCCCTGTCTCTTCCTATGGTATCCATACACTCACCCAACCCCCACCCCATGGCTGCTTTCTTCAAAACATTATAACTTTAAATAAGGCTGGTTTTTCAGAGCCAGATTATTGATACTGTCTGTGAGCCAATTGCCCTTAACTTTCACATGCAGATACTTATATAAAAACTCACATAAGCATACAGAGAGAAGGGCAAGGAAGAATAGGAATAAGAGATAGGTAGGTAGATGGATAGACAAACAGACAGAAACAAAAGGGCAGACGGACGTATATATTCTAATTAAAAATTATTATTTGATTATACGTGTGCAGTTGAATGGCTAGCCAGCCACTTACCAAGAGCATTGTGAAAAGCACTGACTCCAGCTCAGAATGATCTCTGGGGACCTCCATAAACATTGCACTGAGGATTCAAACCCGTGTTTCCAGACTGAGTCTGGCATTCAGACTACTTGATTAGATGCTCCTCCATTTTTCATTTTCAGAATTCAGGTTATCACTAGCTACTGATCAGCAAATTACCACTGATAGTAAATGTTATTTGTTTGCTTTACAGATCATAACCGCATACATGCTACAGATGTGTTGCATGGTGTGTATTACCTTACGACTCAGCCCATTCCTGGCTTCACCCAGATCAACCCCGGCGATGTCATGCTTAGGCAGGGTTCATCCAGTGAGTCAGGTACTTGCATTCTTCTTCTACTTCTGTTTCTTCTTCTCCTCCTCCTCCCCCGCCTCCTCCTCCTCCTCTTTCTTCATCTTCTTTCTTTTTTCTTCTTTTTTTTTTCTTCTTCATTTTATCAAAACATGGAAACACATAACCACACCTCTAGTCTCGCAGCATGCAATATGAATAGCCATTTCATGACTATGGAACATATTTATTTCCCAGTTAGAATATTCTTATTTCTTTATGCTGTCATATTTTCATTTATATGGTAAGTAAATAATACCTGATGTTTTTTTTTTCTTTTTTAGTTTTTAATATATCAAAATTGATGAACACCAGTTAAAGCAAGTGAAGGATTTTACTTATCTGGGGAGCATTTTTTCTGAAGATGGAAGAAATAATAAAGAAATCCAGCAAAGATGCAGTAAAGCCAGTCAAGTTTTAGGCCAAATGACACTAACTGTAAAATGCAGGCATGTGAATATGAACACTAAAAAACACTGTTCAACACAATATTGCTGTTCTATCAATGTCAAACATGGACACTGTCATCAGAAGACAAGGAAAATAGTCACCTCAGAAATGAAATGCTTACATACTATGCTAGGTATAACAGGGAAATATCGACTTAGGAACGATGGTATCAGGAGGAGGGTCGACACAAACCAACACTGAACTTTAAAGATAGACAACAAATCAAATGGTTTGGCCATGTAACAAGATTGGCATCAGACAGGGCACCACAGGGAGCAGTATTGTACAGATATAATGGTAACAGATCCAGAGGTTAACCATGCATAATATGGACCACAGAAATGTCAGACACTGAAAAGTACTTTGAATGAAGCAAACAGAAAGGCCTGTTCCAGAGATCTCTTCCTGCCCTGATGCAGCGATGCATTCCAGGAGTAGAGAACAGAGGAAACATTTTTTTAACCAACATATTTCTGTGTGTGTTGGTGTGTTTGCGCATGCGGAGACAGGCATAGTGGGGTGGGTGTGTGCATATGTGTGTGTTTAGCATCTTAAGGTAAACAAGGAAGATAGAATCATGCTTGATTGAATTTGCTGAAATGAATATTTAAAAAAGAAAAAAGGAGGGGTGGGGGAGGGGGTGTGTGGAAGGGAAGGGGAAATGCATGCAGTTTGGATACATTCCCAACCATGTTCTGTTTTTCCCTTGAGCAGACAATGAAACTGCCGAATGCTCATATAAGACACATCGAGCCAGTTTTATGGCTGAGGACTCCTATGGAATTATGGGAGGGAACTTGCCTGCCCTGGAGTTAATGTCCCTGTACACGGCAGCTGCCATGCACGACTACGACCATCCAGGTCGCACCAATGCTTTTTTGGTGGCCACCACTGCTCCTCAGGTAAGCACTGAAAAACTATTTTTTTTTTTTTTAAATATGCTAAATATGCCCAGAAAGAGTTAACACAATAAACCTTTATTAAACTTTATGCAGTAGGAAACATATAACATAAAAACATCTTACCAGCTATATAAAGACAATCCTCATGTGCAGTAGCCAATCCTGGACATTTAGCCAGTTATGGAAAAATTATGCAAAAGCAGCAAAGATTTTTATTTTGTACAATGATGAGAACAACCTGGGCAGATTGAAAAAGAAAAAAAAAAATTAATGAAGATATGTTGATAGACATTAACTCATGAAGGAAACTGATTACCCACCTCAGAAGGAGACAGTCTGCATTCTTTATGACATTATGGGAAAGAGAACACATTAGTACATTATTACAGTAGGAAAATTAAAGGCAAAAAGAAACATGGGGAGACTGAGACCAAAGATGCTGGGTAGAGTGACATCATGGCATAAAAGATCATGGGTGTCAGAAGTTTATTGTGAGTCAGTATATGAGATAGACAGATTGATTGACCAGCTTATCCCTTCTTGGCTGCTACCTGAAAGTTGACCACGCTTAGATAATATAAATCTTACTTGTGATGGCAGACCAGTGAGGTAGATTCCAGATACCCTGTTCAAACTACAGAGAAGGTATAATAAGGATACCCATTACGCCTACACCAGACTGGTGTAACCTGCAGTTAGTTGTGGATGGAAGGCTCTGGATAGACATGACTGCAAAGGCTACAAGGCATGGACTGTAAAAAAGAAAAAGATTGTGGTTAAAAATAAGTGTACAACTTTTCTTTCCCTCCATTGAGCTTTCTCGCCAATGTTTGTGTTGTGTTTAGTACTTCATCATATGCATGGGCTCAGTGTCATATCATTTTATTTTTTCAGGCAGCACAAATGGGTTTGATATTGTATTTATTCTCTCTGTCATTCAGTCAACTTACAGATGTGGGTAATGGACTGTCTTACAGTCCTTAAGGAAGAAAATAGGGCTTTAATACTTTAAAAGATTATCTACTGGCAAGTCTTACTGGCAGGTCTTACTGACAAGTCTTACTGGAAAATCTTACTGACAAAATACTGACATCATGAAAGATCTCAACATCAAGGAGGATTGGCTGATAAACAGCATCTTGTCTCAAATCTTTTGGCCATATCAGGCGCCACGGTGGATTGGAAAAAATAACAGCAGAAGGCTTGATGTCATGAATCAGTATCAGGGGCTGACCAGCATGAAAAAGGGTACAAGATGTAAGGGACATTTTAGGTATAAGAGTGCATAAGGCAGGAGAGTTGGTGAAAGTTCAGGTTTATTTCAGGTAGACTACAATTAGAGCGACATTCTCCAACGATCTGCTACGTGGTGGTACTGATGATCATTCAGTTTCTGAATCTTCATTTAACGTGTGGCTTACTTACTCTTCTATGTCACTCGTCCAGTAAATTCTTTCACATTGCTTCGTCTGACACAAAACTATCTACATGAGAGCTAAAGTTTGTGAACAAAAATAATTCCTCACTATAAATAAATTCTCCATAATACAGTGAGGAGAAAACAGCCAGAGGACCCAATTCCTAGCCTGGAAATAATTTGTACACACGCTGCTAGTCCCAAATTTTTAATAGTCTTATCAGAACTTGATATGTAATGAGACAGTATCACTTGGGCTGCCTTCATTTTCCAAAGAATTGTCTGGCATTTTAGGATAGTTAAACCAGATTTTGTAGACAAATGATGAGAAAACCCTGGACAGGTAAAAGAGTAATGTAGATGTCTTGAAAGAAATGGAATCATGGAGAAAGAGACAAACCCTGTGTGGGTTCCGGGGCTACCTTATGGAAAAACAAGAAAATACTTAACTGCCTCCCCAACAAACATAAAGTAAGAGTTGACTAACTCCTCCTTCACAGTTGGAGTCATCTTCCTGAGAGACAAGGAACCAACACAAGTTGCATACACATAAGTCAGATCTGTAAAATGAATGTGCATGCAACACTCAGACTCTGGAAGAAGACTAATGTTCAGAGGTAGACAAATGACCAGAACTTTCCACTTGAGTTTGCAGCTGGTGAACGTGAAGATGAAGAAGTAGACAGTCCACATTCTTTGGTCATGTCATGAGATGGAGAAAGCTGGAGTACATCCTGATGGTGGGAAAGTTGGAGGGTAAAATGGAGAAGATGTAGGACAGTCTGACATCATGGCATGGAGGATCATCTGCGCTAGAATGGATTGAAACTACACAAGACAGAAGGTTGGAGATAGATGTGACTGCCAGTGCCACATGGCAGAACAATTGAATAAATCTGCCTTGATAGAAATTCTTACCTATGACCACCTTCCAGCATGTAAGCATTGCAGCATTGCATTGCCTTGTAAACTTTGTAATAATATTTATAACAACAACAAATGTTTTAAATAGGACTGTTGCCACTGTTCTCTTGTCAGGCTGTTTGTTATACAATGATAGATTGTGCTTTTATAATTATAAATGTGTTGTCCACACATTATTCTTGCTTACCCTGCAAGGCTATACAGTGGCAGATTCAGATTAAGAGACGCACTATACTGTGTCTTCATCTAAAACTGTTTTCCTTATCCACTTCTACAGGCTGTGTTATGCAGTGACATATCCTTGTTTTTATAATTGTGAATACTCAAACTAGAATTGTTTTCTGCTACTCTCTCTACAGGCTGTGTTATGCAGTGACGTATCCTTATTTTTATGATTGTGAATGCTCAAACTTGTTTTTATCATTTTGAATGCTCAGACTAGAATTGTTTTTCCTGCTCTCTCTCCATGCTGTATTTTAGAGTGATAAATCCATGTTATTATAATTATAAATGTCTAACATAGAACTGTTTCCCTTGTCCTCTCAGCAACCTGTGCTGAACAATGAAAGATCTGTGTTATAATAATCACAAATACTTTACCTCAAACTGTTTTTACTGTTCTTGCTGCAACCTGTATGCGGTGAAAGGTCTGTAAGTTCAAAATGATAAATGCTTTACCCAGAACTGTTTTCCCCTGTCCGCTCTACAGCCGATGTTATACGATGAAAATCTGTTCTATTAGAAACACAGATGATATACCTAGAACTTTCTGTTGTCTTCTTTGCAGGTTGTGTTTTACAGTAAATGAATAGTTTTAGAAGTATAAACGATTTACCCAGTGCAGTTTCCATTGTCCTCTCACCAGGCTGTGTTATTTAGTGAAAGATTTGTAAAATAAAAATCGTGTTATAGGATAAGCTATATCAGATTTATTAATGCCTTCTCTAGAACTGTTTCCCCTCTCCTCTCTAGAAATCGTGTTATAAGATGAGCTATATCAGAATTATAAATGCCTTCTCCAGAACTGTTTCTTTTGTCCTCTCTAGAAGTCGTGTTATAGAATGAGCTATATCAGAATTATAAATGCCTTCTCCAAAATTGTTTCCTTTGTCCTCTCTATTAGTCGTGTTATAGAATGAGCTATATCAGAGTTATAAATGCCTTCTCCAGAACTGTTTCCCCTCTCCTCTCTAGATCGTGTTACAGGATATCTATAGATATAAATGCCTTCTCCAGAACTATTTCCCATCTCCTCTCTTCAAGTTGTTTCATAGGATGAAGTATATCAAAATTCTAAATGCGTTTCCCAAATCTATTTCCCCTGTCCTCTCTCAAAGTAGTGTTAGAGGATGAAGTATATCAGAATTATAAATGCCGTACCCAGAAATTTTTCCCCTGATCTCTCTCCAGGCTGTGTTATACAATGACAGATCTGTGCTAGAGAATTACCATGCCGCATCTGCCTGGTCTTTGCTGCTGAACCATGAGCAGAACTATTTCATCAGTGGCTTGGAGGCAGCAGAATTCAAGCGATTCCGCTATTTGGTAATTGAAGCTATCCTGGCTACAGATCTCAAGAGACACTTTGAAATTCTGGCAGAGTTCAACTCTAAGGTATTCTGTTTTTTTTTTAAAAATCTTTTCAGTGTTTTCAGTGTACATTGTAGATTTTACATGTTCTGAGTAATTTCAAGAACCTGTGTTGTATGTGTTCTGTTTAACTTAAAGAACCAGTATTGTACACGGTCTTATATTGTCAGAGGACTAGAGTTGTACATGTTCTGAGCGGAAACTAAAGATGCACATGTTCTGTTTAGTGTTGAAGGACTAGAGTTGTACAGGTTCTAAGCATGTCAGAAAACTACAGTTAGACATGTTCTAACAACAGAAACTAGACTTGTACATATTCTGTTTAATTCAAAGAAAAATAGTTGTACATATTTACATGTTCTGTTTAACATCAAAAGGATGACATAAAATAGGGGTGACTGCAGTCAAGCTAATGACAAGAAGTGCTAAATATAATATAAAATGTGACTAGAGAGCTCAACAGAGGGAGTTGAAAAGACGCACACAGATACAACCAAACATTTCGACTAAAATCTTTATCAACATAGTACTAAAGACAGTACAAACTGTGACTGTAAAACTCAGTGGAAACTTTGGCTGCAAAATTCAATGGACAGGACTTGAGAGCTAAAAAAAAAAAAAAAAAACTGGGTCAGCATGAAACTATGAAGTATGTAATAGGAAAAAATTTGAATATAAAACTACATTGTGCTTTCTAATTATATTTTATGATATGTTTTGCACTGTTTAACATCAGGGAGTCAAAGTTGCACATGTTTTGTTTAAACAACTTATATTCAGAGAAATAGAGTTGTACATGTTCTGTTTAACATAAGATAATTACGTTTGCCGTATTTGTTTTGTTTGATGATTAATTCAGAGAACTAGAGTTGTACATGTTCTACGTAATATCAGAGAACCAGAGTTGTAGTTGCACACCTGTGTCTCATCCCTTTATTGTTCTACCGCACAGTGTTGGAATAAAACCATGTTGACAAATTGTTGTTCACCTGTGCGCAGCTTTTGATCTGATGACATTCGGAAAGAAAACATGTGATTGAAAAAATTGCTGTTCACCTGTGTGCAGTTCTTGAATCTGATGACATTCGGAAAGAAAGCGTTTGATTGAAAAATTGTTGTTCACCTGTGTGCAGTTCTTGATCTGATGACATTTGGAAAGAAAACGGTTGATTGAAAAAATTTTTGTTGACCTGTGTGTAGTTCCTAATCTAATGACATTCGGAAAGAAAACTTTTAATTGAAAAAAATTTGCCCACAGATTGAAAACAGGAATGGTAGTTCCCAGATAGTAGAAAGCAGTATCGAAGATCCATAGGTAGTAGAATATTACATTAGCCCTTTTTGCAGAGAAAGCTAAATCTAGTCACTTATAGTCGTGACACGGTCCCATAAATACAGATGTACAGCTATTTCGGCAGTGAGCTGTTCCACAAAAAATTATAATAAATTTCTTGTTGATTAACTTTGCTGTTGTCATGTCATGTTTGTCCACAGCCTCCTGTCTTGAGTGTTTACAGTCACTTCAGCATCCAGATTCCTGTATGTCACTACACCAAATTCTCGAAACTTTCCTCTGTTTCTCTTCTTCTTCTTGTGTCATTTTCTGCCTGACTGCTTGTTATGTGTCCAAAGACTTTGTATTATGTGTTAAAAAATATTAGCTAGCAATAAAAACGTACTAATGACTACACTGGGAATTGCTGTAGCTTAATGGCTAGACATACGTCTGCCGGCCCAAAGCCCTTGGGTACTAATCTGCATAGAGTGAGAGATTTGTTTTGAAAGTGACTTTGGCTTGCAGGATGACAATGGGTACCAGGGAATGTCCTATGATGTAGAAGTGGCAGGCCTGACATTGATCATGAATTTAACTTATTTCTTTGTCTTTCTTGAATGCATCCCAGTAATTATTCAGCTTGTTGAAAATGATTGTTGATGTCCTTACAGGTGAATGATGAAGATGCTCCTGGCATTGACTGGACACTGGAGACTGACCGTCTGTTGGTGACACAGATGGTCATCAAGTTAGCTGACATTAATGGACCTTCCAAGAAACAAGACTTGCATCAGCAGTGGACCTACAGAATAGCTGAGGAGTTTTATGAACAGGTAGGTACCTTTGTCACAGGGCATGCAAGGGTTGTGGCAACGATAGAGCTGATAGTTTGGCTGGTTCTGCCTTAGTTGCAGATGGCCTGCCTATGGATCGTTTATACATTGTTAATGCCCTTAGAGAGCCAGGATTTTTGGGGAGCACCAATCCACATCACTGCTAAGAATGTAAGAACCGGGAATAAAGATCGGCACAGGCAAGAATGAGAGGCACACACTGGATGTGCAAGAAGTCTTGTTAACCAGCATAGGGCTGGCACTATTAACCGTACCACGCTGATGAATATGTTGAAGGGGAATCTGAACACCTTTGAAAATGTACGAGAATAACTCTTTAACCAGAATATTGTTTCTTTCTTGATACCCAAAAGAGTAGAAGAGGAAAAGTATGAAGAGAATAACCCTTTAACCAGAACATTGTTTCTTCCTTGATAGCCAGAGCAGTAGAAGAGGAAAAGTATGAAGAGAATAACCCTTTAACCAGAATATTGTTTCTCCCTTGATAGCCAGAGCAGTAGAAGAGGAAAAGTATGAAGAGAATAACCCTTTAACCAGAATATTGTTTCTCCCTTGATACCCAAAAGAGTAGAAGAGGAAAAGTAAGAGAATAACCCTTTAACCGGAACATTGTTTCCTCATTGATACCCAAAGCAGTAGAAGAGGAAATGAAAAGTAAGAGAATAACCCTCTAACCAGAACATTGTTTCTTCCTTGATACCCAAAGAAGTAGAAGAGGAAAAGTATGAAGAGAATAACCTTTTAACCAGAACATTGTTTCCTCCTTGATACCCAAAGCAGTAAAAGAGGAAATGAAGGAGCAGAACCTTTTAACTGACAATGTATATTGTAATGACTGTGTTATTTGTTATACTCATCATGTTGTTTTTGGTTTTGTAGGGAGACGAAGAAGCTAGTCTTGGCCTGCCAATTTCTCCTTACATGGACCGGCGGAACCCACAACTGGCCAAACTGCAGGAGACATTTATCAACCACCTGGTGTCACCCCTGTGTAATGCCATGGTCACCGGAGGCCTCCTGCCTGGCACCTGGGTGGAGGAGGATCCCCAGCAAGGTAAATCATCAAGCCACGGTTGAGAGTCATTCTAACTAGGTGCAGGGAATCTGATGAATGGCACGTGTTGATGTAGGGAGTGCCTTATTACAGCTTCACATATGATTGGTTAAAGGAGTGGGGTTAACAGAATGTCATGGTCCCTAAGTGCTAGAGTTCGTTCCCCATGGTGGACAGATTTTAAAAAAAAATATTTATTTTTATCATTTCTGTTACTGGACAATAGTACGAGAGTCGCACCATGGAAGAGATTGGGGCCTCACCACATATATTCCCAAAGGTAGCAGTGGTACAGTGTAGCCAACCTTCATTGTGGAGATGACACAGAATTTATATATATTTATGTGTGTTTTTGGTTAGGGGCCACGGTAGTGTAGTGGCTAAATACTCACCTGCCAGCCAAAAGGTCTTAGGTTCAATCCACATCTGAGCTGATTATTGATTTCTTTCAGAATGTATCCTGATTCCCTTCCGGGTCGACCCAGCCGAATATGTAGTAGGTAATATCCTGGGAATGCGGCGTCCGTGGCTAAGGCGTTGCGAGTCCGACTCTTAAGCCAGCATACCGCGATCGAAACCCACTGCAGGCTGCACGGATTTTTATCGTGGTATGGGAGGTCGCAGGTCGACCCAGCCTAAAATGGGTACCAGGATGGGCTGTCCTGGGAAAGTAAAGACAGCTGGCGTAATGCTGACCACATTACCCACAGAGTGCTGATGGTCTGTAAAAATATGGGACGCTCTGCCCATATGCCCGATGCGCCGAAAAGGCGTGAAAAGGGATCTTTACTTTTTTACTTTTAATATCCTGGGAATGTCTGGGTGTTGACCACACAACCCACCAAGTGCATATTAATCTATAAAAAGATGATTCTAGCATCATGATGCCCAGTTATGTAAAAGGCGTGAAAAGGGATCTTTACTTTTTTACTTTTAATATCCAGGGAATGTCTGGGTGTTGACCACACAACCCACCAAGTGCATATTAATCTATAAAAAGATGATTCTAGCATCATGATGCCCAGTTATGTAAAAGGGGCCTTTTATACATATGCTAGGTGACATTATACAGATTCATGTATGCTAGATGAGATCATTTACATTTCATAGAGATTATGTTGGCATTTTGATAAGGTAAAGTGGTTTAAATTGGCCATCTCATAAACATCAAAATGGTTTGCAGAACACAGTAAAGGAGGGTGTGGTCCCCGAAAGAAGTGGCTAGGGTCAGTGAACAGGATGGTAGACACAGGATGTCAAGGACACCATGGGCATGGAAGTTTGCAAGTCAGGAAAGTTGGCAAGGGACCCACTGGCGTTTCTCTGTGTTGCAATGAGGGCAGTGTTCCGCAGAAGATCAATGGCTTGATAATTGATGATGATGAAGTGATTACGTCGTTTACCTCATGCTCTGAGGGCTATGGGTTTGGTTCTGGACTTTGTAATTTGGTTCCTGAGTGCATGTGTTTCAGAGATAATTTGGGGTTGTTTCTGGAGCTACAGACTTTGTGGTTTGTGTAATGGTATTGCAGGTGAGAAGATACACTGCAGAGAGTGGCCGAACATAAGAGTATTGAACCTTATGCATTGATAAAGAGATACTAGTTGTTGTTGTTACATGTGAGTGTCATAGATATCAAAATATGTTGTCATTGTTGTCACAAGATGTTGTCATTGTTGTCACAAGATGTTGGTTGAAGCTATCTTTGTGTAAAAGTAGTTACAATTAACAGATGGAAAGAAAGTCAATGAATAGGGCACTAGAACAGAAAATAACTACAAGTGAAATGCGTTGTCTCCACAAGGTCACTAACAACACAAGAAGAGACAGGATTATGAATACCAGCTTTAGAGAGAAAGACAGAACAAGACCATGTCTGGATGATATTGACAGACAAAGAGTGCAATGGTTCCGCCATCTGGTGAGAATAGCCAGATCCAACTGTTTATGAGAATTTTTACAGCAGAACATCCGGGAGGCAGGCAAGAGGAAGACCAAGAAAGAGATTATTAAAAGATGTAGCAGAAACCTGCAAAAATATGAGCAAATCTACCCCTTAACCCACCTAAAAATTGCAAGACAAATACAGAAAAACTACAACACTGGGCTACAACCTGGTATCAGTGAGATGACAAAAGAAGAAGAAAGATAGGCACAAGATGATTGTCATTGCTGTCACAAGTTATTGTTTACTTGTGTAATTGTTCCTGACAGTGGCAGAGAGGGAGGCTGCTGAAAACTCCACTGAGAAAGACACCGAAGATGAGGATAACGACACAGACAATGAATGTGGTGAGTGATTACTTTTATGTTATTAAAGTTAACATATTAAGGTAGAAATAAAAGAAACAAATTAAAATAAATCTTGAAAAAAAAGGACCCTTTTCCAAGCCTTCAGGTGTATTAAACATATAGTGCTAGACCTGGATTTTATAGACCATTTATGGTCAACATCACACTGGCTGCCTCTACTTCCCAGGGCTTTACCTGGTACATATTTAAAATTGCGTTGACCTGGGAGCCATCGTCATTTTTAAAGAAGAAAAAAGTCCGGCTTCATTTGAACCAGCAACCTTTAGATCCGCACTGAGCCTCTACACCAAGGAAGCTCCCAAGTAGATCTTTTCTACATCTGACAACGTCCGGTGACTGTGGTGAGAGGTGTTCACGAAAGAAAATAGACAGTAGATCGTCATGGTCTACAAAGAGCGGTCCAGGGGATCTGCCTGATACTCCAAGGAGAGGCAAGACAGACTGCTGCTGGTACTGTCAGAATGATACTCCAAGGAAAGGCAAGACAGACAGACTGCTGCTGGTACTGTCAGAACGATACTCCAAGGAAAGGCAAGACAGACAGACTGCTGCTGGTACTGTCAGAACGATACTCCAAGGAAAGGCAAAACAGACAGACTGCTGCTGGTACTGTCAGAACGATACTCCAAGGAAAGGCAAGACAGACAGACTGCTGCTGGTACTGTCAGAACGATACTCCAAGGAAAGGCAAGACAGACAGACTGCTGCTGGTACTGTCAGAACTGGAACTCCAGTGGGGATAGACCAACTGCTCCATAAGCTGTAAAACCAAAGCAGCGTTTCCCCGATGTGGTTTTTAACAAAGACGCAGACAATAGGTTGCATGGTTTTTTGCCTGGCATATTTTGCTGTATCTTGTTGGGTGCATGTTACAGTAACAGCTGATTAAAACGAAGCAAATAAACGAATCTGTCAGAAACCTAACTGTCTAGGGCTCGATTCCATTGGCTCTGCTATAGGCCAATGACAGGAAAACACCGTACAAACACACTCAAGCCAAACACTTGTTGCAACACACACACAATCTTTCTACCAAAGATGCAAACGAAGTGGTGGTACACCTCAGGAGGATTGCTTCAAAACCCAGGCCGCGTCTAACTTTAAAATCGCTTAGAGGCGCCTTTACACGTATTATGAACTATTCTGAGCCGCTATCTCCCGTACACCAGCTCAGCCAGCTATATCTCGACAAAGACGTTATTATCATGCGCCAATGTGTAGGCCTAATGCAACGCACTAGCAAAAGCATGGTCTGGCTTCTAGTTACAACTATTACTTTACATGAAACTAAACAGAACACGACATCTAATCACTACGCTGGTACCTGTTTCATTCAAAACAAACGGTCAGTCAAAAATCCACTCTCGTCCCATGTCCAATCTAGCAGTCCCCCAAGCAAGTGTTCAGCGTGTTCCAAAATTGCACACCCGGAAAGTCCGCTCATGCTCGTTTCTACGTGTGTATGCACGTATTGAGTGTCACTAAGGGTCGCAGGGTACGATGACGAGATTCATCATCATCATCCTGAACTGTCACATAGCAGGGCGAACCCTGACATCATCCTTTCAACTGAAATACATAATCGACTACATTCAAAACCAGGGTAATCGCAAGATGAAGACCCATGTCTTTTTCTCTGCATAATTCTGGACTAAACCGATTGCTTCAATAATCTAAATAATCTGCGGTTGGTTGATATTTGGCATTTTGAATTATATACACCTCAGCCAGCCACAGATTATCAACATTTGTGCAATCAACCACTACAAACCGATTAAGTCCAGAATTATGTAGACAAAAGGACATGATCTTCACCTTATGTTTTTACCCTATTAAAAGAGTTCATGAATCTAGTCGATTTTGTGTTTTAGTTGGAAGGATTCATTTATTTATTTTATTTTAATCAGTTGTTACTGTAGCATGTAGTAACAATTGTCAAATTAAGTGCTTGATATATTGAATATATTGAGCTGAAAGGAACAGATACTGCAGCCTAGACACCTTTAAGGGTGAATGAAAAAAAGAGAAGATGAAAATCCACCTCAGTCCACCTCATTAAAGATTGGAACAGAAACATTCAGCAGATCATTCACATTTCTAGCTATTGCACTCCTGCAACATCTTTAAAGTGATCTAAATGAGTTCACCTGCCCAAACACTCAGTCTGATCTAAATGAGTTCACCTGCCCGAACACTCAGTGTCTGCTCTAATTGAGTTCACCTGCCTGAACACTTAGTGTCTGCTCTAAATGAGTTCACCTGCCTGAACACTCAATGTCTGATCTAAATGAGTTTGCCAGCCCAAACACTCAAATGTCTGAGCTAAATGAGTTCACCTGCCAGAACACTCAGTTTCTAAACTATATTGAGTTCACCTGCCTAAACACTCAAAGTCTGATCTAAATGAGTTCACCTGCCTAAACACTCAAAGTCTGATCTAAATGAGTTCACCTGCCCAAACACTCAAATGTATGATCTAAATGAGTTCACCTGTCCAAACACTCAAATGTATGATCTAAATGGGTTCCCCTGCCCAAACACTCAAATGTATGATCCAAATGTGTTCACCTGCCCAGACACTCAGTTTCTGATCTAAGTAAGACCACCTGCACAAACACTGTACCTGATATTATTAAGTCTGCCTGCACAAACACTCCGCGTCTGATCACAAACGGTGACCGGTCTCAGTGAGTCCACCACACTACACAAACACTTAGATGTTTGATGTAAATAATCCACCTGCACAAACACCCAGTTTCTGATCTAAATGAGGCCAGTTTCTGATCTAAATGAGGCCAGTTTCTGATCTAAATTAGGCCAGTTTCTGATCTAAATGAGGCCAGTTTCTGATCTAAATGAGGCCAGTTTCTGATCTAAATGAGGCCAGTTTCTGATCTAAATGAGGCCAGTTTCTGATCTAAATGAGGCCAGTTTCTGATCTAAATGAGGCCAGTTTCTGATCTAAATGAGGCCAGTTTCTGATCTAAATGAGGCCAGTTTCTGATCTAAATGAGGCCAGTTTCTGATCTAAATGAGGTCAGTTTCTGATCTAAATGAGGCCCCTGCACAAACATTGACTGGTCTGAACGAGTCCACCCGAACACACACTCAGTGTCTAATCTAAATGATTCCACATGGACCAGCACTCTGTGTCTGATCTGAATTGAGTCCACCTGCACAAACACTGTGTGCCCTGTTATATAAGAAACAAGGAATCTTTATCTAAATCAGTTGTTCACATCATTTCAGAGCTCGGTGATGAGAAGGAGCACAAGCCACCACCCAGGAAAGTCAACTGTCTGCTGACTAAGAACATGAAAGACAACTATGAATATTGGTATGCCATACTCATGAAGGAGGAAGAGGAACAACGGAAAGCCACTGCTGAGAGTGAATCACCAGTGGTGACAATAGTCCCTCCGACATCTAGTAATAAGGTGGCCTGAGTTTATAGCTTTAAAGCTGGCTAAATTTAAAGGTGACCTGACTTTATCATGCTCCTTAGTGACCTTGACTACCCCTTGCTGCATGGTTCAGGGATTTGCATAGCTTTGTTTGAGGCCTTCCTCCCCCCACCTGGATGCATCTGTGCTAACCCAGCAGAAGCCTTGATTCTCCTGTCAGCTTGTTCCTTGTATATTTTACATCTGACTCTGTAACAGTGCATGATGGTTTGTACTCTCTGAGCTTGAGATTATTCGAACTGATTGTTGTTATTTGGATCATTTAGTATCTTGTTTTATCATCATGCCAGACTGGCCCTGGTAGTTGGATCATTTAGTATCTTGTTTTATCATCATGCCAGACTGGCCCTGGTAGTTGGATCATTTAGTATTTTGTTCTATCATCATGCCAGACTGGCCCTGCTAGTTCTGCTGTTCCACATCTTGCCTTTTTTTTTTTAAAAACTCCTGTTTATTTAGTTTTTCTCTTTTCATAATATACTAGTTTGAGAATTGTCCAATTTTTCCTTTGCCTTTCATCAGGTCATTAGCATTCTACATTAGTGTTTTACAGTAATGTTCTGTTGAGCATTCTACAGTGATGTTCTGTTTAGCATTCTACTGTGCTGGTCTATTTAGCATTCTACAGTGATGATCTATTTAGCATTCTACAATGATGATCTATCTAGCATTCTACAGTGATGTTCTGTTTAGCATTCTACACTGATGATCTATTTAGCATTCTACAGTGATGATCTATCTAGCATTCTACAGTGATGTTCTGTTTAGCATTCTACACTGATGATCTATTTAGCATTCTACAGTGATGTTCTGTTTAGCATTCTACAGTGATGATCTATTTAGCATTCTACAGTGATGTTCTGTTTAGTGTTCTACAGTGATAATCTATTTAGCATTCTACGGTGATGATCTATTTAGCATTCTACAGTGGTAATCTATTTAGCATTTTACAGTGATGATCTATTACGTATTCTACAGTGATGGTCTGTTTAGCATTCTTCAGTGATGATCTATTTAGCATTCTACAGTGATGATCTGTTTAACATTCTACAGTGATGTTCTGTTTAACATTCTTTAGTGATGATCTATTTAGCATTCTACAGTGATGATCTGTTTAACATTCTACAGTGATGTTCTGTTTAGCATTCTACAGTTATGATCTATTTAGCATTCTACAGTTATGATCTATTTAGCATTCTACAGTGATGTTCTGTTTAGCATTCTACAGTGATGTTCTGTTTAACATTCTACAGTGATGTTCTGTTAAGCATTCTACAGTTATGATCTGTTTAGCATTCTACAGTGATGTTCTGATAAGCATTCTACAGTTATGATCTATTTAGCATTCTACAGTGATGTTCTGTTTAGCATTCTACAGTGATGTTCTGTTTAGCATTCTACAGTGATGTTCTGTTAAGCATTCTTTAGTGATCATCTATTCAGCATTCTACAGTGATGTTATGTTTAGCGTTCTACAGTGATGATCTATTTAGCATTTTACAGTGATGTTCTGTTTAGTGTTCTACAGTGATGATCTATTTAGCATTCTACAGTGATGATCTATTTAGCATTCTACAGTTATGATCTATTTAGCATTCTACAGTGATGTTCTGTTTAGCATTCTACAGTGATGTTCTGTTTAGCATTCTACAGTGATGATCTGTTTAGCATTCTACAGTGATGATCTATTTAGCATTCTACAGTTATGATCTATTTAGCATTCTACAGTGATGTTCTGTTTAGCATTCTACAGTGATGTTCTGTTTAGCATTCTACAGTGATGTTCTGTTAAGCATTCTTTAGTGATCATCTATTCAGCATTCTACAGTGATGTTATGTTTAGCGTTCTACAGTGATGATCTATTTAGCATTTTACAGTGATGTTCTGTTTAGTGTTCTACAGTGATGATCTATTTAGCATTCTACAGTGATGATCTATTTAGCATTCTACAGTGATGGTCTGTTTAGCATTCTTTAGTGATGATCTATTTAGCATTCTACAGTGATGTTCCGTTTAGCATTCTACAGTGATGTTCTGTTAAGCATTCTTTAGGGATGATCTATTTAGCATTCTACAGTGATGTTTTGTTTAGCATTCTACAGTGATAATCTATTTAGCATTCTGCAGTGATTTTCTGTTTAGCATTCTACAGTGATGATCTATTTAGCAATCTACAGTTATGATCTATTTAGCATTCTACAGTGGTAATCTATATAGCATTTTAAAGTGATGATCTATTAAGCATTCTACAGTGATGGTCTGTTTAGCATTTTTCAGTGATGATCTGTTTAGCATTCTACAGTGATGATGTATTTAGCATTCTACAGTGATGATCTGTTTAGCATTTTACAGTGATGTTCTGTTTAGCATTCTTCAGTGATGATCTATTTAGCATTCTACAGTGATGTTCTGTTTAGCTTTCTTCAGTAATGATCTATTTAGCATTCTACAGTGATGATCTATTTAGCATTTTACAGTGATGTTCTGTTTAGCATTCTTCAGTGATTATCTGTTTAACATTTTACAGTAATGTTTTGTTTAACATTCGGCACCAGGGTTAAACATTAAAGCTCCTTGTAGTCATATATCCTATGTCCACCACGAGACTGGTGGATCCCTACATCTTCTGTCAGAAACTATACCCCCAAGTATGAAATACTAACAGTGTTCATGTTTACTAGAGTCTGTTTAAATCTGATGATGATCCGATTCAAGTGGTGTGACTAATATTTTAATGTATTTAGATGCTGTTTTCTATAACACTGGATGCTGTATGCTTTCATTCCCAATAACCCTGTGATTTCCAGAAGTTTGTGTTCTAACACTGTGCACTGTTGAAACTGTAGCTCATGTAGTTTTCATTGGTTTGCTCATTTGCTAAAACCATGTTTACATCGTCTCTGGAGATGGTGATCTCTTGTGTTGTTTATTCTTCCTGTTCCCATAACATACCTGCTGGTTTGTTTCTTTTATCCCTGCTTTGGGTTCCAGAGCTTCATTTGGTGGTTGATAGATTCGCAGCTGCCTCCTCTTTCCTCACCCCCTCCCGCCACCCACTCCCCCACCCACTCCCCCCACCCACTATCCCCACCCACTACCCCCCACCCACTCCCCCCACCCACTCCCCCCACCCACTCCCCTTCTAATAAGCAGGTAGTAAAAGTCGACGTCTTCTTCTTCGTGTTCACTGTCTGAAAACTCAGGCAGAAAGTTCTGGTTGTTTGTCCACTTCTGGACTTTAGACTTGTTAGAGAACTTGTGTTTTGCACAAACATCCATGTTACAGATCTGGCTTTTTTATATGCAGAATATTGACTCCGAACTTCTGAGGCAGATAAACTCTGACTTCAAAGGAATCACCCCTAATTAGTCACTTTTAACCAGATGCTTATTAGGAAGCAGTGAATCTGTCTTCTGTCTTCCCCATACATTTTGACTAATTAGGGTGTTTCTTTCAAAGTCAGAGTACATCTGCCTGAGAGATGAGGAACCAAATAAGCCAGATCTGTAAAATGTGTATGCACACAAAACTCAGGTTCCAAAACTTGACCAAAACCTAGAAGTGAAAAAACAGCCAGAACTTTCTACCAGAGTTTACAGCCAGTGGATGAAATGAAAGGGGAGACAATAATAATAATCAGATTTTTTTTTTTCTTTCAAGTTTTCCAGCTCTGTTCTTGCACCCTGAAACAACCAGTGACTCAAAAAGCCACTTTTAGGATGCAAATTCGTTGAGAGCAAATCCTAGAAACTCAGTTTTCTCATATAAAACAATTATACTGGGGCAGTCTATATCCTCTGGGTTGGAGCACTAATATATTTTTTCTTTCCACTAAAGCTGATTTGTTTGAGAAAACTTTGCTATGTCTAAGCATGCTGTGACTGCCTTACCTGCTAGTGGCAGATGTTACAGCAATAGGACCATCTCACATATGCATAGATTATCTACATCTTACATGCTAGTAACAGATTGCATTAGTAATATTACTGAAATATGTACCTTTTGACACTCAGTTGGTTAAACTTGACTGCGTGGCGACCGGGTGACAAACACCCTGGGGTAGCAGAAAAGCCACATTTCTCCCAGATTTACGGTATCTATCATAGAATCAAGGCCGAAGGGTTGCAATATCCATAGTACTGGGACAAAGGGTTAATAACAGCTCATGGTTTCTGGATATTTAAAAAACAAAACAAAAACTATGTGTCACGCTAGTAACAAATGTGGTAGCTCATCACTGATTATATGTTACATGCTAGTAACAAATGTGTTAGTAATATCACTCACATATGTGCCCATTACCTATATATTAGGTGCTTGTAACTGATAGGTTAGTTACATCACTAACCTATGGGCCCCTTAACAGTGTGTTACAAGCTAGTCACATACATGTTAGAAACATCACCAACATATGTGCTGATTGAATACATCTTACATTCTAGTAACAAAGAACAGTAGTAACCCCACTGGGTCTTATATGCAAATAACAAATTGTAATCTCACAACATCTTACACTGTTGTACCAAATATTATTAGTATAACTGACAGATGTCCAAATCAGAAAGAGACAATCTACATTCTTTGGTCATGTGATGAGAAGGAGAAAACTGGAGAACATCATGATGGTAAAAAGTTGGAGGAGAGGAGAGGCAGAGGTAGATCGAGAGAACAGATGCTGGACAGTCTGACATTATGGCATGGAGGATCATCTGTGTCAGAGTTGATTGAAAGTAAACAAGACAGTAGATTATAAATAGACATGACTACCATGCGGCACAGCATGTACTTTAAGAAGAAGAACTAAGATATAGCCTACTGACTATATCACGCATACCCTATAACTGAGAGTTCTTGAAGATGAGTAGCTTTGATTAATAATTTCTTTATAGTTTCTAAACATTTCTTTTTACTTTCAAAATTTTTTTCTTTGAAGTCTCCATAGTTATTGTGTAATTTGTTTCAATTGCAAGGTACCCTAAAATTAACTTTGAATTATGCCTCCTTATCACCGTGTTTAAAGTCATCACTAAAATATTTGATTTAACACTAAAACTCTTACAGAATAATTCATGACATAACACAAAGAGACATTGTCACAAATGACCAGGTTTGCCACATAATTGTCCAGCACAATGGCAACTATGAACCTCTTTTCACTACAGTAAAAAGGGGAAAAATGCAATGAGACTAGCATGTAAGTGGATCTAACGGCCTCTCAGAATCAGTACTGTAGGGCTCAGTAGAGGGGGAGAGGAAAGGAGAGAAGAGGAGTGGAGACAGACCAAGAAAAACCTGAATACAGAACTTTACTGATTGGAAAGACCTTAGGCGTGCAACCATGAAACCTTCACATTTGACCATCAAAGGCTGAGGGATCTGATCACTTAGTCAACAGCAACTAGCAACCCAATGACACGCACTGTTACAGGATGATGATGATACTAAAAGTACAGATAAACCATTTTCATGGCTTTTACATTAAAACATTGTTCTAATAAAGTACATGAACTCTTTGGGTCCCAAGGAACATATTTTGTGCTGATTTATAACTAATTTAACTCTCCTCTGGGACCCAAAGAGTTAAAAAATAATATAACTGATATCATTGATTTCATCTGTAAGCATTGCCTACACTGCTCATATGCAGGCCACATTACCTAATAAATTAGAAAACTGTAGATAACACAACGTCTGCACAAGTTAATGTGTCAGTGTAATTCATGATTTCTTGTTCACACACATCAGATATTGAATGTTTGTGACTGTTGAAGCACAGTAAATCATCACCATGTAGTGGTCCCTTGCAGAGCATCGCTCCCACACCGCCTGCCTGCAAGAAACTCCGTTTCTGGCCAGCTTTCCTACTCAAGGTGTCACTTATTTCCAGTACCCATCTTTGTGCTGGGCAGCCACTGCCCCTCTTTCCTGACACCATGGTTTCTGCAACTATTTTTTCCAGTTGAATTTGGGGTGCTTTATTAATATCGTACCCCAGACAGGGAAAATACACAGGTCACAGGACAGTCTAATATTTCAGGGGGTGTAGCTAGGCTGCATACAGTCATGGGACCTTGGCTGCACTCTCTCGTGGGATGTAGGTGGGTTGGGGTTAGGCCCAATTCTAGATGTTTTTGGGTTGTTAAAAGCATCAGAAAGCCGGGAAACCCAGTCTTACCACCCTCTAAAATGTTGGACTGTCCTGTGATGTCATCTGGGGTAGGATATTAATAAAGCACCAGAATTTGGTGATTGATATGGCCAAAATATTTCAGTTTCTGGGACAATATGCTGTTTACTGGCCAGTTTTCCTGAAAGTTCACATCTTTTAATATGTCAGTATTTCTGTTCTTTTTTAGTTCATAATATGTTTTATGTAGCATTTAAGTATAAAGGCATTGCAGCCCATATAAGATATTTCTGTTCTGTTTATTTTCCCAGGATCAAGTGATAGAGAAGATTGAGATGGAGCCAATCGAGGAAGAGTCTGAGAGCCCACCTCTCACAGCTGAGACACCTCCTACTCCACCCCATAATGCCAGCACACTGACTCCCAGTGCTAACTCTGCCTTCCAATCCAGAACTTCCTTGGCTACGCCACCAATGGATGCTGACAGGTCAACAGCAGTTTAGCAGCTGCTACACCTCCACATATGGGACTTTTCATCAGCATTCAACTTATTTGAGCATGCTGTCATTGTTGTCCAGCCACACTGAATTTGGAGCTTGTGACTAGGGCTAACTTGGAATGTGTGACGGGCTGATTTAAAGTTTGTGACTGGGGCTAATTTGGAGTTTGTGACTGGGTCTGATTTGGAGCTTGTGATAGGCTGATTTAAAGTTTGTGATTGGGGCTAATTTGGAGTTTGTGACTGGGTGAACTGCCAGTTAAACATTCAGCCAAGTTCAAGAGGGCAGAATCTCAAAGAATAATTAACATTCTAGACTCAACCAAAGTAGGTAAAATTGAGGATGATGGATCACAGGTTGATACTGACAAATGAATAAATGTAAAATATAACTAGAAAGGACAACAGGAGAAAAAGAGACACATAGATGCAAGTGATTATTTTAACAAGTGTTTGCTGGTGAATACAAATTATATACATACATAGAAAACAAATATCATGGATAATACTGAATAATTTGTATATTTTAATGAATATCGGCAAAACCCTAACTTGTGAAAGCAAGAAGAAGGAACAAATATTTTCTTTATTTATTTTAGTTTCCCAAAACGTGGGTTTTTTGTTGTTGTTTATTGAAATAACTAGGTGGACTACAATGTTTTGTATTGTGTTATTTTAGTTTTCTCACTCAGTCTTCTTGTTTTATTGTTCCATTGGTAAAAGCTGGTGGAAACAATCAGTTATATCTGTGTGTCTTTCTTGTTTCATCAAGTCATGCAGTGTGTTTATTAACTTTGAGACTGCCCAGATACCCATGGATGATTTCTGGTTAAGAACAATGGACATTTAACCTGATTGATATCCGGCTATTTTCACATTTGATTGATTAATGTTATATTTTTGGAGGTATCCTATCTCCTGGTAACACAATATGTTGTATTGTTGGAGGTAAACTATCTCCTGGTAACACAATATGTTGTATTGTTGGAGGTACATTATCTTCTATTAACACAATATGTTGTATTGTTGGAGGTACACTATCTCCTGGTAACACAATATGTTGTATTGTTGGAGGTACACTATCTCCTGGTAATTTAATATCTGTGAATTCTCATTGCAGCATTGGCTGCATATAACAACACTGTGACATGTGTTTTGTATATATACATTTGTTTTTGAAGAATCATATATTTTACATTCATTACCAGTTATGCCTGAATGTGAAAGCTTAGCAGGTAAACTGTAGGGCATCAAGAGCAGGCTCAGGAAATAAATACCTTGTAGTGATGTAAGCTACAGGACTTTCTTTCTTTTTATCAGTGTATTTCTTAATGGTTTTTTAAAAACTATTGATGCACAGTTGCAAACAGTCGCGTCCTCGTTTTTTTTCACATGTAGCAATTTCAGAAGTTTTATTAATGGAATAATAAAATGGAAAAGTTTGATAAATCAACTAAAGGAATGATGTGGGAAATAGACAAGTTTGAGAAACCATGACTAATGGAATCATTTGAACAATTGAAAAGTTTGAGAAACCATCATTAGTGTAATCATGGGGGGAGATGGACAAGTTTGAGAAACCATCATTAGTGTAATCATGGTGGGGGGAGGGAGAGGGGGAATGGACACGTTTGAGAAACCATCATTAGTGTAATCATGACAACGATACAAGTGGGCGGACAACATCAAGAGATGGATGGGAGGGGGGGGGGGATGGACAAGTTTGAGAAACTATCATTAGTGTAATCATAGGGGGAGATGGACAAGTTTGAGAAACCATCTTTAATGTAATCATAGGGGGAGATGGACAAGTTTGAGAAACCATCATTAGTGTAATCATAGGGGGAGATGGACAAGTTTGAGAAACCATCAGTAGTGTAATCATGGGGGTAAATGGACAAGTTTGAGAAACTATCATTAGTGTAATCATAGGGGAAGATGGACAAGTTTGAGAAACCATCTTTAATGTAATCATGTGGAAAATGAAGTTTGAGAAAGCATCTTTAATTTAATCGTGTGAAAAATGGAAAAGTTTGAAAAAATGTCATTAATGTAATCAGCTGGGAAATGGTGAAGTTTGAGAAACCATCTTTAATGTAATCATGTGGAAAATGGAGAAGTGAGAATCTTCATTATTGTAATCACTTGGGAAATGGTGAAGTTTGAGAAACTTTCATTGGTGGAATCACTTGGGAAATGAAGTGTAAGAGGTCATCAATGGAATAATGTGAACATTTGGGAAGTTTTAGAAACCATATTTCATGGAAACAAAAACAGTCCAAAACAGAGGTTCTGGAATGGCTGCAAATGAAAAGAGAATTACCGAAAGAAATGAAAAAGAGACAATTGAAATACTTTGTACACATTAAAAGACAAACACAGTTTTTAAAAACCATACTGTAGGTAAAGGTCAAAGGCAAGAGAGCAAGAGGTAGGCAACGATACAAGTGGGAGGGCAACATCAAGAGACGGATGGGCAGCAGTCTGAGAGAGTGTACAACCAGGACAAGAGACAGACCATGTTGGAGATCCATTGCAACCAACCTTCACTGTGAAGATGGCACCTGATTGATTGATTGATTGATTGATTGATTGAGAAACCATACTTGATAGAATAATCTGGGAATCAGAAATGATTGAAAAGCCACAATTGATGAAATCATGTGACAGATAAACTCTCCCAGATGTTTAGTAAATTCTAGAACAGATGAGTCTAGAAAAGAGAGAAAGAGGAAAGACTGAGGGCAGCATGAGATTGCAGTCACCAGTCTAGTTGAGCCATACAAGCTGAGAACGCTGCTCTGTCTTCTCTGGAAAATCATAAACACATACAGTGTGTCGTGTTGGCTGGCATAGACCATGGTTTTCAGCATAATTGTTTTAGATCGGAATAACAGACTGTTCCTTTTAATGTATGCATTTTAATATGTGTATTTCTTTGAATGCGTTTATTTGTATTTCTTTTAATGTGTTTCCTTTGAATGTGTGTGTTCCTTTTAATGTGTTTCCTTTGAATGTGTGTGTTCCTTTTAATGTGTTTCCTTTGAATGTGTGTGTACCTTTAAATGTGTTTGCTTCTTTAATGTGTGTATTTGTTTTAGCGTGTGCATTTCTTGTAATGTGTGTGTTTCTTTGAATGCATGTTTTTTATTTTTTATATGTGTAGGTTTCTTTGAGTGTGTGCGTTCCTTTGAATGTACATATTTTTTAATGTGTGTGTTTCTTTTAACTGCTAAAGAATAGATGGAAAAATAATTTACTGTAAATTGATAAAGTGTATTTGAATGTCAAATAGATTGTTGTCATACATACACAAGGTCCAGCCTGTTGTCATGTGTACACACAGTCCAGCCTGTTGTCATGTGTACACACAGTCCAGCCTGTTGTCATACATACACAAGGTCCAACCTGTTGTCATGTGTACACAAGGTCCAACCTGTTGTCATGTGTACACAAGGTCCAGCCTGTTGTCATGTGTGCACAAGGTCCAGCCTGTTGTCATACATACACAAGGTCCAACCTGTTGTCATGTGTACACACAGTCCAGCCTGTTGTCATGTGTACACAAGGTCCGGCCTGTTGTCGTGTGTACACACGGTCCAGCCTGTTGTCATGTGTACACATGGTCCAGCCTGTTGTCATGTGTACACAAGGTCCAGTCTATTGTCATGTGTACACAAGGTCCAGCCTGTTGTCGTGTGTACACAAGGTCCAGCCTGTTGTCATGTGTACACATGGTCCAGCCTGTTGTCATGTGTACACAAGGTCCAGTCTATTGTCATGTGTACACAAGGTCCAGCCTGTTGTCGTGTGTACACACGGTCCAGCCTGTTGTTGTGTGTACACACGGTCCAGTCTTTTGTCATGTGTACACATGGTCCAGCCTGTTGTCATGTGTACACAAGGTCCAGTCTATTGTCATGTGTACACACGGTCCAGCCTGTTGTCATGTGTGCACAAGGTCCAGCCTGTTGTCATGTGTGCACAAGGTCCAGCCTGTTGTCATACATACACAAGGTCCAACCTGTTGTCATGTGTACACACAGTCCAGCCTGTTGTCATGTGTACACAAGGTCCGGCCTGTTGTCGTGTGTACACACGGTCCAGCCTGTTGTCATGTGTACACATGGTCCAGCCTGTTGTCATGTGTACACAAGGTCCAGTCTATTGTCATGTGTACACAAGGTCCAGCCTGTTGTCGTGTGTACACAAGGTCCAGCCTGTTGTCATGTGTACACATGGTCCAGCCTGTTGTCATGTGTACACAAGGTCCAGTCTATTGTCATGTGTACACAAGGTCCAGCCTGTTGTCGTGTGTACACACGGTCCAGCCTGTTGTTGTGTGTACACACGGTCCAGTCTTTTGTCATGTGTACACATGGTCCAGCCTGTTGTCATGTGTACACAAGGTCCAGTCTATTGTCATGTGTACACACGGTCCAGCCTGTTGTCATGTGTGCACAAGGTCCAGCCTGTTGTCATGTGTACACAAGGTCCAGCCTGTTGTCGTGTGTACACACGGTCCAGTCTTTTGTCATGTGTACACATGGTCCAGCCTGTTGTCATGTGTACACACGGTCCAGTCTATTGTCATGTGTACACACGGTCCAGCCTGTTTGTCATGTGTACACAAGGTCTAGCCTGTTGTCATGTGTACACAAGGTCTAGCCTGTTTGTCATGTGTACACAAGGTCTAGCCTGTTTGTCATGTGTACACAAGATCTAGCCTGTTTTTCATGTGTACACAAGATCTAGCCTGTTTTTCATGTGTACACAAGGTCTAGCTTGTTTTTCATGTGTACACAAGGTCTAGCTGTTTGTCATGTGTACACAAGATCTAGCCTGTTTGTCATGTGTACACAAGGTCTAGCCTGTTATGTCATGTGTACACAAGGTCTAGCCTGTTATGTCATGTGTACACAAGATCTAGACTGTTTGTCATGTGTACACACGGTCTAGTCTGTTTGTCATGTGTACACAAGGTCTAGCCTGTTTGTCATGTGTACACAAGGTCTAGCCTGTTTGTCATGTGTACACAAGGTCTAGCTGTTTGTCATGTGTACACAAGGTCTAGCTGTTTGTCATGTGTACACAAGGTCTAGCCTGTTATGTCATGTGTACGCAAGAACAAGTGGAAGTATTTGTTGCATATGGTAACTTGTTACATGTGAGGACAATTGTCACATGTGAAAATATTTATGGCATGAGGTGACTTGTCAGTTGTGAGAACATTTGTCATACATGAAAATAATTGTCACATGTAAGAACATTTGTCACTTGTGGAAACAGTTAATGTGATACAATTTGTCACATGTGGGGCTTCATCACTTGTGAGAACAGTTGTTACATGTGAACATATTTGTCACATGTGGCAACTTGTCACTTGTGGGAACAGTTGGTACATGTGAAAATATGTGTTACATGTAAGAACTTGTCACTTGTGGAAACTTATTACCTAAAGGAACAGATGTCGATGTGCAAATATTTGTCACACATGAAAATGTTTGTCACATGCAGAAACAGTGATCACATGTGGGAACTTGTCACATGTGGGAACTTGTCACATGTGGGAACTTGTCACATGTGGGAACTTGTCACATGTGGGAACTTGTCACATGTGGGAACTTGTCACATGTGGGAACATTAAACTAGTTGGTTTACTGGTAAGCTCTAGCAGTTCGTGTAATGTCCCATGTATAATGTCCACTGTGTCCTTGTGAAATATATAATGAGTTTATTCTTACAATACAGTAAAATAAAACTGTGTCAGTAATGTTACTTTTTCTAATGCTTCTATTTGTGTATTTCTTAGTTATTGTTGGTTTAATAATATCCCTGCATAATGTTCCCAGTGTATTGTCCCTGTGTAATGTCTCTATGTAATGCCCCTGTGTAATGATTATTAAGTTTGTGTTAACAATATAAATTGAAATTAAACCATGTCAGTGATAATTATTTTTGTATTCTATTTATATATATCTCTCAGACATAGTAATAAAATGGTTCTTCTCAATGTAAGGCAGAGATGTCAGTTTGATAAGTCTGATCTCTTGACTGTATTGATTACTAACTTCATGTCATAGAGAGCTAGCTGGTTTCTTGTTAATGATGTACAGCTTCATTGTATAACACATGTGCTTGTTATTAATGTGAAATCCTAACTGGCATGATTGCTGCCGAATGTTTACTGACATTCGTAATTAAGAATCTCCTTTATGTTTGTTCTCCACTGGCCTACCCCCAGTTTCTTGAATACAAATAATATTTCATACTTTTATGGAAATTGTATATATATATATATATATATATATATATATATATATATATATATATATATATATATATATATATATATATATATATATATATATATATATATATATATATATATATATATATATATATATATATAATCACCTGTTAACATGTGAATACTTATGTATATTCTGCTGCTTATTTGTTTATTTAATCAATTTCTCAATGGATGTGTCTTTCTGTCTCAGTTGTAGTCAGTCTGAAATGTTTCCACCCCTTGTTACTTTCTTACTTTTCCCCCACTACTTCTTGACCTCAGTCCCCATTAGGAAATATAAAATAAAAAAAAAGTAATTTGTCTAGGGCTGCCAGGTCGACCCAGTCTTAAGTGAGTATTAGGAAGTGCCCTGGAAAGTAAAGGTGGCTGGTGTGATGTTGACGGCATCACTTGTCAAGTGATGATTGGTTTTTAAAAATATGGATCTAGCACCATACACCATGGACACTGTGGTGGTGTAGTGGCTACACACTCAGTTATAGTTCCAAAGGTTGTGAGTTTAAAAAAAAAAAATCACACCCCCCCCCCCCCCCCCCCCACAAAAAAAAAAAATGCGCTTTGCTCCCAGGTCAACCCAAACTTAACTGGCTACCATGTAAAGTCCTGGGAAGTAAAAGCAGCTGACCTTGATGCTGACTACTGCGTCACCCGAGTGGTGTATAAAATATAGGTCTAACCCTATATGTCCAGTACACCTGAATGTACGAAAGAAGGTCCTTTATTTTACTTTTTTTTTTACCATATACCCTGATGATTCAGTTCTATGAAAAGGGTCCTTTGTGTTGTTGTTTTTTATTTTTATTTTATTTGTATTTTACTGACCCTCAATATTGCCCTGCCCTAGTTCATGTGCTGACATAATGTTGTTATTGTGATACAAGAAATGTACATAATGCATGTTCCTCCCCACCTGGGATTGAGTTGTATAACGGGTTATTTATGTTTTATTGTCATCTCAGAGGTTTACCTCCACTGACAGTTTCTCTCTCACACACACATCGTTACCCCTCTGTCACTCTCTCCCTCTCTCAGTCTCTTTCTCTCTCTCTCTCTCTCTCTCTCTCACACACACACACACACACACCTTTACTCTTATCTGTCACACACACACGTATACACATCCTTTCCCTTCTCTCTCTCTCATGTACACACACCTTTCCCCTTCTCTCTGTCTGTCTCTCTCTGTCTCTGTCTCTCTCTCTCCCTCCCTGTCTCTCTCTCTCCCCCTCCCTCTTTCTCTCTCTCCCTCCCTCTTTCTCTCTCTCTCCCTCCCTCTCTCTCTCTCTCTCTCTCTCTCTCTCTCTCTCTCTCTCTCTCTCTCTCTCTGCATGTTTATTTTTCTCTCCTGACAATAATACTTTGTTTTTCTCAAAAATAGGTTTTTCTTTGCTTTTCTTGTGTGTTTATTTGTGTGTATACATATGTGTATGTATTCTTCTGGCATCATAATATTTTGTTTGTGTCAGAAATAAGTTTACCTTCACAAATTCTTTGTGAGAGTGTGTTTGTGTGTATGCTTTTTTCTTCTGGCATAAGAATATTACTCACAGAAGTAGGTTTATCTCCACAAACCCTTTGTGTGCGTGTGTTTGTGTGCACATTTGTGTGTATATGTGTGTGTGTGTGTGTGTGTAAGATTGTTTTTTTTTCTCCCTGGCATAAAAAAGTCTTGATGCATAATTCAATAGCTAGTTTTTTGCATAAGATATTTGTATAACCTATGAAGCACATAAAACATATTATACCCTATAGCCTTCCAGTGTGGGTTCCGAGGCCCCGTTTAAATAATAGACTCACTGCCTTCTCCCCCCCAAGCATGTCATAAAATTTGACCAATAAGGATGTTTCTTTTGAAGTCAGAGTGCATCTTCCTGAAAGGCAGGGAACCAACAATCTGCATACAAATAAGCAGATCTGTAAAATTGATGTGTATGCAAAATTCACATGCTGGAACAAGACTAAATCCCAGAAAGGGATGAACATCCAGAACTTTCAAGAGGAGTTTACAGACCGCAAAGAAGAAGAACCATATGACTAAGTCTAAAATAGAAGGCTCTGACTTCAGGGTGTAAGACAAATGGCCTAACTGCTTCACCACAGAAATCCTGACATCTGCATTATATCATAACTGTTTATTTAAGCTTGAATTTATGAATGGCAGATTTGTGTCTCATAAACTGGGTATAAATATTTTGTGCCGGGGTTTGCGTCTTGATGTTAGAGTTGATAGAAATGGAGTGGATAATGCTTTAGTGAAATATGTTGATGATTGGTCTTGAGGAGGCAGGATGAGTAGATGCTTCAGGAGAAGATGGTAAATCAGTAACTATGTCAAAAGCCCAAGAACTTTGTGTCAAAAGATGTGTTTCCAAACATCGGTTCAGTTACAGAAATAAGTGCTGTTGTCTGGTCTGTATACTAGAGCATTTTTGTGCTGTTGTATGGTCTGTATGCTACAACAATTTCTACTCTTGTATGGTCTGTATACTACAATTCATGCTGTTGTATAATCAGTATGCTACAACAATTTATCATGTTGTATAATCTATATTCTACAACAGTTTATGGTGTTGTATGGTCTATATGCTACAGCAGTTTCTAATGTTGTATGGTCTGTATGCTACAGCAATTTGTACTAATGTATGGTCTGTATGCTACACCAGTGTGTGCTGTTGTATGGTCTGTATGCAACAACAGTTTGTTATGTTGTATGGTCTGTATGCTACAACAGTTTGTGCTGTTGTATGATCTGTATGCAACAACAGTTTGTTATGTTGTATGGTCTGTATGCAACAACAGTTTGTTATGTTGTATGGTCTGTATGCTACAACAGTTTGTGCTGTTGTATGATCTGTATGCAACAACAGTTTGTTATGTTGTATGGTCTGTATGCTACCACAGTTTGTGATGTTGTATGGTGTGTATGCTACAACAGCTTGTTATGTTGTATGGTATGTATGCTGCAACAGTTTGTTATGTTGTATGGTATGTATGCTACAACAGTTTGTGTTGTTGTATGGTCTGTATGCTACAACAGCTTGTGCTTTAGTATGATCTCTATGCTACAACAGTTTGTTATGTTGTATGGTCTGTATGCTACAACAGTTTGTGCTGTTGTATGGTCTGTATGCTACAACAGTTTGTAATATTGTATGGTCTGTATGCTGCAACAGTTTGTTATGTTGTATGGTCTGTATGCTACAACAGTCTGTGCTGTTGTATTGTCTGTATGCTACAACATTTTGTGCTGTTGTATGGTCTGTTTGCTACAATAGTTTGTGCTGTTGTATGGTCTGTATGCTGCAACAGTTTGTGCTGTTGTATGTTCTGTATGCGACAACAGTTTGTGCTGTTGTATGGTCTGTATGCTACAACAGTTTGTTCTGTTGTAAGATCTGTGTGCTACAACAGTTTGTGCTGTTGTATGGTCAGTATGCTGCAGCAATTTATCCTGTTTTATGGTCTGTGTAAAACAAAAGTGCACACATTTACTGTGTGTGTAGAAGACATAATTTACAGGAAGTAGGACAATGACACATGCCAGGTTGCAGACGATTTTGACAGTATAGAAAGTAAAAATGGTCTCATTTAAGCATTTACAGAATGTTATTTGTTTTATACTGTTTGTTTATTTACAATTTATTTACAGTAGTGTCTTTTTTCATTGTTTCAAATCATCTGAAAGAAGACAACAGTTTCAGGACTTTATTTGTCTGTTGTCTTATTTGTCTCATTGTGAGAGCTTTTAGTTGTAAGTCAGTTTAACCAAAATGTTCCTAGTTTGTTAGTCACTAACTTCTCATTCAACTTCCTTTTCGTCATTTATCTTGTTAAGATCATAGGCAGAAACAATGCCCATACAGTCCTGCAGGTTACACCTGGCTGGTGAGTCATTATGGATGCCATAATTATAACTTCTTTGGAGGTTGCTCGGGGGGTGTCAGGGATCTGCCTTGTTTTTCTGCTGTCTGAATTGAGATGTTTTAATGCTTTAGGTAGCAGTCCAGAGGGGACATACTTATTGATCAATTGATCAAATGAAGCAAACAGAAGGGCCTGTTCCAGAGATCTTTTCTTACCCTGACACCATTCCAGACGTAGAAAAAAAAAAGAAAAGAAAAAAGAGAAGAAGATCAAACAATGCCAAAAAAAGGCATGGCACCACAGCATTGCTGAAAATAGGGGTAGCCTTCCTCTGTATAACACAAGACAGCAACTTCTGTTACGAGCAACTTCTGTTACGAGCAACTTCTGTTACGAGCAACTTCTGTTACGAGCAACTTCTATTGTGAGTAGGTTTCTCATGTGACCTTTTCCTGCTTTAAAAAAAAAAAAAAGGTTTATAAAACATGGAAATGCTAGCAGTAGGTCAGCAGGAAGTGTAAGTTAGCTTGATAAGTTTACAGACAACAAGGAAAGATATCAATAAACAAAAAGTAGAACCAATTAGCTCCGCATTATCACAAAAAAATGGATGCTTTGGCTAGAGAGCCTTCATAAGCACACTGCGTGAATATACAAAACCACAAATACAAACAAGAATGCACAGAAGCACTTAACTGAAGTATCTCTGAGAGAAAACACATATCTCTGAGAGAAGTAACATATCTCTGAGAGAAATAACATATCTCTGAGAGAAATAACATATCTCTGAGAGAAATAACATATCTCAGAGAGAAATAACATATCTCTGAGAGAAGTATATCTCTAGCTAGTTGAATCTCTGACATGTTTGTGGAAATAAAATTTTTTTTTTTTCTAGAAGTGCTATAATTGGCAAGGCCATAACTAAAATGTTTGAAAATAAAAAAACAGGGTTGCATGTCAAATCAACTAGGTGAATTGGAACCCATTAGATCTAAAAACAACAACAACTATCCTGTTGCTATAATTTTGCTAATTTTCAGTCCTAGAAGATTTCACAGCAGATGCTCAATAAAAACAGTGTTACTTTCACATCAGGTGTCATCTTTACAACAAGCTTAGTTAAAGTGGAGCTCAAGCACATCTGTATTTTTCCTTGTTATTCATCCGCCTCTTGATGCTACCATTCCAGTTATATTGCTGTACGCAACTTGCTTGCATGTCTTCAACTTTTCCCTCCCATATTGTTTGTATAATCATGTCTTTTTTTTTTATGTGACTGAAGTTTGTTACTAGTCTCTGTTTCATTTCATTCAGCAACTCTCTTTTCATTCCCAATCTCTTCCTAATCTCTATGTATTGATTGTTTTTTCTCTGTAAAATACAACCTATTCTATAGTCACGTTAAGACTGTTTAATTACTTGCTCATTGTCCAGGTCTCTGCACTATACAGCAGGGTTGAGTAAAATAACTTGACAATTCTCATATTTAATGTGTTGCTTATCTCTCTTAATGTCAGTAATTTTTTGCATGTTTTGTTAATATTTTTGGCCATTCCTGTTCCCTTTTTTTCTTTGTAAAATAATTTTTTTCCCTAAAAAACGTATTTTACTTCTGATATTTTATGTCTGCCATCATCTGTTATTGCACATCTAGATAGGATAAACTTGTAATTTCTTGTAATTTCTCTTTATTTACTGTGCTGTTCATTGTTGGCTGCTTCTTTCCATTGTCAGTTATCATGGGTGTTTTAAGTAATTATATCTAATCCAATCTAACCATCTTTTGACTTGCTCCACTAGGTCTTGTAACCTTTGTTCACTTTTTTGCAAGTAACACCGTGTCATCAGACAATCTCAGTGTCTATAAAGCTACATGTTCAGTGAGGGAGTTAAAGAAACCTGCTTCATACTAAAAGTAAAGTAGCAACGGATAACATAGACAAAAACTTCAAAAGCCTAACCTGGTGACTGTGGAAACTATATCTCAACATTTTGTTTTTGCAACTGGGGTTCCTTGAGACTTACTACCCTGTGTAAGGTGTGTAGAAACTATTGGAAAGCTAATGTTCAGTGAAGGGAGAAAAACCCACGTCAACACTTTATTTTATAGCTGAAAGCCTTTGGAATTGTCTACATTGTAAAAGATGTTATTGATTCTGTGTGTACAATACATACAGTGCATTGTTTAGCACAGAAAGGGTAAGTAAAACTGATACTTTTTGTTCATTCAAGCTGATTACTCTGTGGTTGGTTACTTGTCAGCTGCCTATAGGTCCTCCAGTTTTTTTTTTTTTTTTAATGTGAGCAGGTTAAGTCAGCAACTCATCCACTATAGCCAGATTTCTGACAGTGGCTTTCTCTGAGAGCATTACTCTGACAGTAGCGATCTCAGTTGAGTTGAAACTCAAAGCAGATGTAGTACAACTAAACATATTTTGCCATGTTATGAACTTTAGTAATTTACCGCAAATAATTTCAGATGAATTAGAAGTGAATGCTTTCATGTGGTTCATTGGTGGACAACTTGTGGGATTAACTTGATAAAGAATGAAAGTGTGTCACACTGAATATACTTTCCATGTGATTCAGTGTTTGGCACATAGGTATTCATTGTAAAAATAAAAAAGATGTTTCATGCCACACGAAAACAGCAAACCCAGATAATAGGATGCTAGATGTACAGTTTTGATCTTTCACTGGCAGGTTTCTGGTAGTGGCTAAAAGATCCTCCTTTTGTTTTTCTTTTAACACACAAACTTTATTCTGATGTATCCAAATATTATTTTAATTTTTTTTCTGGGTAATATAAATGACACTGTTTCTTTTTGGTGAAACCGATTCGTAATGTTGAAACTGATTCATAATGTTGAAACCGATTCATAATGTTGAAACCATGTCGGCAGAAGCATCACTCTTTCATGATGCATGTAATAATTTATTTATTAATGTCATCTTGTTTTTAAAGATGATTGAAATTTTGCAATATTATCAACCATTTGTCAGTGTGATTTTTTTGTTTCTTTTGTTTAAAAATGTATTTGTGTTTGTCTTATCCAACTAGAATGATTTGGTAACACTGTGGCTAGGTGCTGAGCTATGCTAGTTTTATCCAGCTAGGGAGACTTGCTAGTACTGTGGCTAGGTGCTGAGCTATGCTAGTTTTATCCAGCTAGGGAGACTTGCTAATACTGTCGCTAGATGTGCTAGTTTTGTCCAACTAGGGAGACTTGCTAGCACTGTCGCTAGGTGCTGAGCTTTGCTTGTTTTATCCTAGGGAGACTTGCTAGCGTTGTGGCTTGATGCTGAGCTATTCTAGTTTTATCCAGCTAGAGAGACTTGCTAGCATTGTGGCTAGATGCTATGATGTGCTTGTTTTATCCAATTAGAGAGACTTGCTAGCACTTTTGCTAGGTGCCTAGATGTGCTAATTTTATCCAACTAGGGAAACCTGCTAGCGCTGGGGCTAGATGCCTAGTTATGCTTGTTTAATCCAACTAGGAAAACCTGCTAGCGCTGTGGCTATATGCCTAGTTATGCTTGTTTTATCCAATTAGGGAAACCTGCTAGCGCTGTGGCTATTTGCCTAGTTATGCTTGTTTTATCCAAGTAGAAAAACCTGCTAGCGCTGGGGCTATATGCCTAGTTATGCTTGTTTTATCCAACTAGGAAAACCTGCTAGCGCTGGGGCTATATGCCTAGTTATGCTTGTTTAATCCAACTAAAGAGACCTGCTAGCGCTGTGGCTAGATGCCTAGTTATGCTTGTTTTATCCAACTAGGAAAACCTGCTAGCGCTGTGGCTAGATGCCTAGTTATGCTTGTTTTATCCAACTAAGAAAACCTGCTAGCGCTGTGGCTAGATGCCTAGTTATGCTTGTTTTATCCAACTAGGAAAACCTGCTAGCGCTGGGGCTAGAAGCCTATCTATGCTTGTTTTTTTCAGCTAGAGAGACCTGCTTGCACTCTAGCTAGATGCCTAGATGTGCTTGTTTTATCCAACTATAGAGATTTTCTAACACTGGCTAGATGCTAAGCTGTGCTAGTTTTATCAAACTAATGAAACATGCTAGCACTGTGGCTAGATGCTGAGCTGGGCTTGTTTTATCCAGCTAGATAGACTAGCTAGTGCTGTGGCTAGATATTTAGTTGTGCTTGTTTTATTCAACTAGAGGAATTTGCTAGCACTGTGGCTAGATGCTAAGCTGTGCTAGTTTTGTCCAGTTAGAGAGATTAGCTAGTGCTGTGACTACATGCTGAGCTGTGCTAGGTTTGTCCAGTTAGAGAGATTTGCTAGCGCTGTGGCTACATGCTGAGTTGTGCTATTTTTGTCCAGTTATAGAGATTTGCTAGCACTGTGGCTAGATGTTGAGCTGTGCTAGTTTTATCTCCCAAGGGAGATTTGCTAGCACTGTGGCTACATGCTGAGTTGTGCTATTTTTGTCCAGTTATAGAGATTTACTAGAGCTGTGACTACATGCTGAGCTGTGCTAGTTTTGTCTGCCAAGGGAGATTTGCTAGCACTGTGGCTAGATGTTGAGCTGTGCTAGTTTTATCTCCCAAGGGAGATTTGCTAGCGCTGTGACTACATGCTGAGCTGTGCTAGTTTTATCTCCCAAGGGAGATTTGCTAGCACTGTGGCTACATGCTGAGTTGTGCTATTTTTGTCCAGTTATAGAGATTTGCTAGCGCTGTGACTACATGCTAGGCTGTGCTAGTTTTGTCCAGTTAGAGAGATTTGCTAGCTCTCTGACTACATGCTGAGCTGTGCTAGTTTTGTCCAGTTAGAGAGATTTGCTAGCTCTCTGACTACATGCTGAGCTGTGCTAGTTTTGTCCAGTTATAGAGATTTGCTAGCTCTCTGACTACATGCTGAGCTGTGCTAGTTTTGTCCAGTTAGAGAGATTTGCTAGCTCTCTGACTACATGCTGAGCTGTGCTAGTTTTGTCCAGTTAGATAGATTTGCTAGCACTGTGGCAACATGCTGAGCTGTGCTTCTTTTATCTCCCAAGGGAGATTTGTTAGCACTTTGGCTAGAAACTGAAATGAGGCCCAAATGTTTGGCTGAGTTCTGTTCCAGTTGGTGATAAATTCCAAAGTTCGGTGACGTTTAACCAGCTCCTGTCTGAGCGGCAGTTATTTGGTCGGCCGTTTGTTTGGGTAGATTATCTCCTGTTTGACGAGTCTTTGTGGTGAAGGTTCCCACCTGATGATTTCTTTATCTTCACGCTGTCACTGTCCTATCTGGGCGTCTGCTTTGTTTTTTAGTTTAAAATGCTTCTGAGTTTTGTCTGGTGAGGTTTTGTAGGAAGTGGTCTGGTTCTCTGTTGCTCCTGCCCCTGTGAGATGTTGCTGATTGTTGCTGGTGCGTGGTTGGTTTTATGCCTGGTAGCAGTGCTAGTGCCCTTACCGCTTTGGGAAGTCCCGGGAGGAAGCTAAACAAACACTTTGCATCGCCATCAACATACACTGTTCTTCTTCAGAACATGGGCTGAAGGAAGCAGATTTTTTTAACTGACCTGTGCTTCCCATGTGGACTCAGCCTAAAATGGGCACCAGAAAATTTCTTTGATGTAAAGGCAGTTGGTATGTTGTTGAACACATTACCCATCAAGTTCCGATTAGCCTTTTCCAAATATAAATGTGTCTAGTTCGATGTAAGTAAAACTTCAGTAAAATTAAAAAGGGTGTTTTCGGGTGCTTCATTTTAGGAGAGTAAAGAAGGAATGGACCCACTGCTTTTCTATCAGGCTGTTCCTAAAAGGCGACTGATTCGGGATTTTTCCTCCAATGTCAGAGCTTTCTGCCTGAGAGATGAGGGACCAACAGTCAGCATACAAATTAGCAGCAGATCTGTGAAGCTGAGGTGCACACAAAATTTAAGTTCTGGAGCGAGACCAGAAGTGGATGAACAACCAGAACTTTCTGCCCTAGTTTACAGCTGGTGAACGCTTAGAAGACAAGACAACCACTAAATGTATGCCTCTTGTCAAACGATTACTTCGGTCACTGTTAGATTTACTTTATCTTACCATGATTTACAGGAAGAGTAATAATGGAATTTTCACTTTTCTGAATTGAACTGTAGACATCAGTAATTGCTAAATTGAACTATAAGTAAAAAAAAAATAAAGATCCCTTTTCACGCCTTTCGGCGCATCGGGCATATGGGCAGAGCGTCCCATATTTTTACAGACCATCAGCACTATGGGTAATGTGGTCAGCATTACGCCGGCTGTCTTTACTTTCCCAGGACAGCCCATCCTGGTACCCATTTGAGGCTGGGTCGACCTGCGACGTCCCATACCACGACAAAAATCCACGCAGCCTGCAGTGGGTTTCGATAGCGGTATGCTGGCTTACGAGTCGGACTCGCAACGCCTTAGAAATTGAACTATAGACATCAGTAATTCAATGTTCTCTATGCCAATAGCATAAAAAGGGCTCTTTATTGGTTACTGTCTGGCTACCATTTGTTTAACTGTGCACACACTTATTCACTCACACACTCACACATATTTTTGGTTTGCCTAATAGCATAATATGTTTGGCTACTTCTCAGTTGTTAAATCTGAAAATGTCTGTAACCTTTCAATGCAATATTCCCCATTGTTGTGACAGTAATCACCAGTGTCAGGGCTAAATGTCAGTTATTTTTTATGTCTGTTATTATTGTGGTTGCCTACTGTCACCATAGTTATCTTGGATGAGTGATCACCATAGTTATCTTGAATTACAGTTCTGTTATCACCATAGTTATCTTGGATGACAGTTCTGTTATAACCATAGTTATCTTGGATGACAGTTCTTTTATCACCATAGTTATCTTGGATGACAGTTCTGTTATCACCACACTTATCATGGATGATATTTCTGTTATTACATTAATAGTCATTGATGTCAGTTCTGTTATTACCACACTTTTCTTGGATGACTTTTCTGTTATAATATTAGTTGTCTTGGATGACAGTTCTGTTGACACCATAGTTTTCTAAGTTGACATTTCCATTAACATAATTATCTTTGATGACAGCTGTCGTCTAGACTGCTGTTGTGTGGTCCATAATATGTGTCAGTTTATTTATCTTTTTTTTTGGGGACAGATCTGAGTTATTGTAATGACAACTTTTAACTTTTTGAGTCCCAGGGGGTTTAGCATCACAGCCCAAGGGTTAGTCAAGATAGACGTAAAATCGGTGCATCTTGCATTCATTAGGCTTCTAGGTAGGAATCTGTGAACGTATGATGCGTTCCTTGGGACTCAAAGAGTTAAGCTGTCTTGGATAACAGGGCTATGTTATCACTTGTCATAGTTGATAGTCTTAAGTGGTTATCACACAGAGATAAATGGCAGTTATTGTGGATGATATTTCTGTAGTTTGTGAGATATTCAGTTTGTGGGCAGGTTAGTCCATGTATCATCTCAGACCTTTGTCAGTCAATTTTGCATATGACACAGTCAGTCTGTAGCATAAGTGAGCATTTTAAAACATATCTGTTACTTTTTATACAGTCTTATACCTTAATCTGTCTCTGTACCTTCATATCTTGTTTGTTTTTCTCTTATATCTGTTTTTTTTTTTCTGTACATCTAGTTGTTCCTTCACGAGCTTTGAATGTCAGAGTACCATAATAATCTCGCTAGGCCACAGAATCTCCTAATCTTATGTATATCAAGTCTTATCCCAGGTATGTCTTCGTCTGTGGCTTAGGTGTTGCGAATACGCTTTGTAATGCTGGGGTGCCTTGTGTTGGTTTCGATAGTGGTATCGAGAAATAGACGGCCCAGAAAGCAATGGCAAACTACTGGGCATAAATTTACATAGAAAAACCACAACAGCCAAAAAATGCTTGGGTTGATTCTGCAGTTTCCTGTAAAAGATATGCAACTTATCCCAGGTATACGGATATGTTGTCCATAATACTTTAATTCTTTTATTTATTCCAACTTTTGTCAGCTATACTGGAGTATTAACATGCATAATACTTGTTCTCATGCTCTTCTGTATACCCAGTTATTCCTCTGCTACCTTTATGTCAAATGCCATAATATCTTGCTAAGAGGTATTTATTTCAAGGTGTTTGAGTTGGTCACTGAGGTTTGTGAGTTAACTCTTTCAGTCCCAAAGGAACACGTCCAGGTTCCTGCCTAAAAGCCCATGAACACATTTTGCTCCAATTATACCTTTCTCTTTACCACCCCTTAGGCCTCTGATAGTAAACCCCCGATACCTGAAAGAGTTGAGAAAAGTCTGTAGTCACCAAGGTGTCGGAGCTGAGAAAATTAATTGATCACCAGATGTGTGAGTTTAAAAACAAAATGTATGTCAGATGTGTGATGAACATCAGGATGTTTAAGTTGAATACCAAGGTGTGGATGTTCACATAAATCTTTGAGCTGTGTGGTCGCCGAGACATGCTTGAGTTAGAAAAGTCTAAGGTATGTGGTTACCAAGGGGTAGTGAAATGTTACATCAAGCCTGTTTTGTTGTATGGTAGTGAATCTTGGAATGTGAGCAAACAAAATTAAGAAGAGTTTGGAGGCAGCTGAGATGTGGTTCTTGAGAAGAATGTTGAGAATACCTTGGACTGCCAGAATAACCAACACTGAATGTCTGGAAATAGCTGATGAAAGTAGAACATTATATACAACAGTGAGAAGGAGACAAAGTTCTTTGGTCAGGTAATGAGAAAACTAGCACTGGAAAATATTGTGACAACTGGAAAGATCACTGGTAGAAGAGGCAGAGGCAGACCAAGAGAAATTATGGTGGACAGCTTAAGACAGTGGCATGGAGGAAATCCATCAGTAGAATTGATCCAGAACACCAAAGACCGAATCTGTGATGACATATGAATGCCTACGTCAGCTGGCAAGGCACTTGATGATGATGATGATGTGGTTACCAAGGTGTGCTTAACAAATGTCTTTGAGGTGTATTAACACCAAGGTGTTTGTTCCAGAAACATCTTTAAGATCTGGCCACCATAGTATGCAATTTTAAAGAAGTGTGTTTGTTATGTTGTCACCAGAATATGGGAGTTCAGAAAGAGTCTACATGGTTCACTTGGGCACCAAGAGTTCAGTAAAGTCTATTAATTGTGTGAGGTCACCAAAAGTCCACAAAAGTCTACTAAGTTTGTGTGGTCACCAAGAGTTCAGTAAAGTCTATTAATTGTGTGAGGTCACCAAAAGTCCACAAAAGTCTACTAAGTTTGTGTGGTCACCAAGAGTTCAGTAAAGTCTACAAGGTGTTTGTATTCAGTTAGTTTGGAAAAGACTGGCCAAAGTTTGTGTATCAAGTACAACTCTTTGTTTATGTGTAGAGGAGTATGATAGTCAAATAATGAGCAATCTCTGTGTGTATAACGTATTGTGTGTGTAGCTTCTATGTATGTGCATGCACATATTGAGACACTTTCTGTTGGAAAACCTTTATACTATCTGTTTTTCCCCCTTTAATTTAAAATGCTACAAGTGCAAGAGGAGGGCTGTGAAAAACATGGATCAACAACATTAAAGACACTACGCTTTCACGGCGTGACAATAGCCAGCGGCAGCCAATGTGCACTGGATCGCAAATTATTCCTCCCCACGATGCTTAGCGGCAGAAGTGGTTTACGATGATGATGATGAATTTTAAATCATTTAATTTCTGTGTGTATAAATCACCATTAAGAACTGTGTATGTTCATGTTTACACAGAACTACGTGCCATTTTCTGACTAGGAATGCAGGGACTCAACATATTTGTGATCCTAGCAAACACATACCCCTGACTGTCTTGTGTCAGACATGATACCTTGACTGAAAGTGCAGCAGCTCTGTCTTGTGTATTCTTCATGATATCCCATTCTGTTTTCTCACTAACTTTCACTTTTTTAAATATTTTCATATTTGTAAGATTCACTGTCAGCTGTCTATTTGTTTCTTATTTGTATGTTTCACTGTCAATCATTTCTTCATTTCTACGGTTGTATGATTCACTGCCAACTATTTCTTTATTCTCTTGTTTGTATGATTCATTTTCCACAATGACATATTTCTTAATATCACATACACAGTGCACACAATGTTAACTTCAGTAAAATCAAGGAGGCCACCACATCTATACCTTTTATGAAACAGTTACTTCAGTCACTGCTTGATTGACTTTATTTTCTCATGATTTCCAGGAGGGGCAGAAATTAGTAATTAAATATTGTTTATAAAATTTTGTTTACTGTCATTGGAGGCGGACAGTTTTCTGGTTGAAATTTTGTTTATTGTCATTGAAGGCAGATTATTTTCTTCATGAAATTCTGTTTACTGTCATTGGAGGCGGACAGTTTTCTGGATGAAATTTTGTTTATTGTCATTGAAGGCAGATTTTTTTCTTGATGAAATTCTGTTTACTGTCATTGGAAGCAGATATTTTTCTTGATGAAATTTGCATGCCAGTTGTATATTGATATTGGATCTTAGAGTGTTTTATTGTATGATGTTACCATTATTTTTGTCATTATCTCACTAATACGACTATAATTTTGGTGACATTTTCCCTCTAGGGTAATACAAATAATAATACAGATTTCACATGTCATTGATATTATATTTTCAAGTGTCATGACAAAGTTGTTGATCTGTGGTGTAAACATTTATATTGGCTCCCCAATTGGTGTATTTACCCTCTGATATTTTTGTAATGTTTTGTAAGCTTGTGATCAGTCCATTAATTTTTTTTTATTTTATTTGTTAATGTATTTAAATGTGTTTTGAACTGATGCCAGTAAGATGTTGATATTGGATTTCCTACTGTTATCTATGTATGTGTATGTAACAATCATGATTGGTCTTGCCATGTTTACAGTGACGTCTTCTGATCAAGTTTTTCCCCGAGAATCTTGTGTTACAGTGATACTCTTGGCATCATTTCTGTTTTTATTTTATAATTTGATTTTTCCTGTGTTTTTTTTTTTAAATACGTTTCTTGGCATGGCAGGCAAGAACCTAAGGATTAAAGTTTATGTTCAAATAAATTAACAGAGTTTGTTGTCAAATTAATAAGGGGGGTCTCTAAACAGTTTGCACTTTGTCTTGCAGTCAAAAAGTGATGGTTCATAAGTGCGAGTGTTCTGGAGATCTTGGGGATTGTCCCTTGAACTGTGAAGTTTGTACTTTGTATCTTCTTCTACCTCTTAAAGTTCATTGTTCATCAGCTATAACTCCAGCAGAATTGTATTTTTCTTCATCGACTCCTGGAATTTTTGTTTTGATAAAGAACTAGTTTTGTGTGCATATGTGTTTTACAGATCTGGCTTATTTGTATGCAGACTGTTGGTTCTTTGCCCCAAGGTACATGCACTCTGACTTTGAGGATACATCCCTAATTAACATGCTTGTTAGGGGAGCATTGGGTCTGTTCTCTGGCATTTTTGTCTGTTCTCTGTTCTCCAAACTGAAACCTGGAACCCATATCTGGAGTGCTTTGTATAATGCTCTTTATGAGCCCACTGCTGTCTTTCTCTGTTTTCGGCATCTGTCTCCTCTATCACTCTCCCCATGACTTCCTATCTGTCTCTCCCTCGTTAGCTCGTTGTATGATCACTCACACTCAATCTGTTGTAGTACTTAATGAGTTCTCTTTATGTTCTGGCTGGTGGATGATTAGCCTTTGATACTAATGTGACTGCATGACCTAGCAGTAAAGCCTGGAGAAGCATGACTGTGCTTTTTTGAGGGAGGAATAAGTGACTAGTGGATATGGAAGAGTTGTTGAATTAAGAATCGACATCACTTCAGCAGCACTCAGAGTAATAGCACTAAGCACTCCATCCCTTTCCTTTTGAGTGTTGAGCATCCGTCTGATCCCCCACTAACTCCTCACAGCAGTATTATCCTCAGACCATAATGAGAGTAAAAGCCTGTTGAAGCACACCCACGCAGTCTTTGAGATCAAGATAGGAGGCACTTTTCTTCTTCGTCTGTGTTTATTCAAAGATGTAATTGCCTTGTGCCTGTTTACAACATGGGTGCGATGTTTGCATTTTGGCCGACATTTGTTGACCTTGTTATTGTTAGCCTTGCCAGAAATAGGAGACACTAAAACCAGACACTCATGAGAAAAATCAGCTGAGGCTCCTTGCAATAGCTACTGCATTGGAGGACTGTGTTAAAGGTTAAAGGTTACAGTCGAGAGGATCCACTTCATTGCACCAGGTTTGATCCCATACGGCTCTCTCCACAGAACGGCTGCCTGTCGGGAGCATTGCACAGAGCACAAACTCCATAGCTATGGCGACAATCTCCAGGGATCTCGGTAAAAATTGCATTCGTGAACTGAACAACACAGCCATGAAACAAACCCACAACTTTCAGAGCTCGAGGCAAACAGCTTGACCGCTTCACCATGATGACCCGGTATGTATGCAATGACATCGATTATGACAATATAAATTAAATGAATATTTTAAAATTCTTTTACAGCATTCAGAGCTCTTGAAATTCATTGCTGCAGATATCATCTGGCTCCATTTGTCTCTTTGATTAACTTTCTTTTTTGAGTTGGTGACTCTAAGTGTTAAGCTCCTGTAAATTGTATCTTGTCACTGTATTCTTTGTCTACTTCCATTCAACTCTTTTATGTTCGCAGTTTTGTCTCTTTTTATCTGCCATTCTCTCTATATATCCAAACCATTGTAGTCTATTAGCCCTCATGATGCCAATAATTAGTACTGATCTTAACAGACTATGAATGTTTTTGTTGTATCTTTCTCTCCATTCTCTGCATGAAATGAATATCAGCAATGAAAATTAGGAAAAAATAATAATTAACAAAACTAAAAGACACCAGAAGGTAACAATAACTGGATATTTAATAAGAAAACATGGATTGTGTATGTTAAAAAATAATAGTGGCATATTTATAAGTATGTGTGATTCAATCATTAGACAACAGAAAGTGCTCAGTTGTTGAATAGCTGTAACAGTAAGAAGCAAACAGGTTCGAATTCACCGGGTGCAACTTCAGGAGTTGGACAGAGTGAGAGGGAGAAGTAGGGATGAATTTGATAAATTACAACATAAAATTAAGTGTGGTAACAATATTGACACATATTCAGCAAATAAAATAGCAGATAAAATAAAAAACTGGAACTGATGATTTAAAAATAAATATGTAAATAATTTTCACCTAGAGAAATGAATTAACATTGTTGGATGATTGTAAGGAATTGAACTAAGTAATGTTTTCTAGGTAGTAAACTAAGATTTGAGTAGTTTGCCAACAATTGCACTAATACTTCACTTATTGTTTGCTAAGAACTGAACTACAATTTTTGTTGTTTGCTTACAAATGAACTAAGAATTTAGCAAATGAATACTTCTGTTGTTTGCGAGGAGATGAACTGAGATTGTAGTTTTTATTGGCTAATAATATTCAGTTAATAAATATTTTATTTGTTTACTAAAAATTGAAACATACACTTCATTTGTTTGCTATTAATTAAACTAACACTTAATCAGGAATTGAACTATGAACCAGATAGAGAGATAACAAGTCTGCACCCGAAAGCCTGCTATGTAACCAAGCAATGTGGATTGAACTCTCTCATGCCCCAGCCAGATGTTCTGTATTGCTATCCCTCTGAATTCTTGGTCATTGTAATGTATGTTCTTTGTTTATATTCAGCAGAGCTACTCAAGAAGTCTGATTTCTTTTATTAACACTTCATGATTTTGTATAGTAGATATTCTCATTTACTGCATCTTTTCTAAGATCCGGACCTAAAGAGTTAATAGGATACAGGTTTTTCATACTTTGTCTTTGTCATGACTATTGGCTGGCATTCAAGGATTTGTTGATTAACTGTTGACCGACTATTTAATAACAATCAACTATTTTTTGACTGACAGTTGACTAGCATTCAAGGATTTGTTGATTAACTGTTGACCGACTATTTAATAACAATCAACTATTTTTTGACTGACAGTTGACTAGCATTCAAGGATTTGTTGATTAACTGTTGACCGACTATTTAATGACAATCAACTATTTTTTGACTGACAGTTAACTAGCATTCAAGGATTTGTTGATTAACTGTTGACCGACTATTTAATAACAATCAACTATTTTTTGACTGACAGTTGACTAGCATTCAAGGATTTGTTGATTAACTGTTGACCGACTATTTAATGACAATCAACTATTTTTTTGACTGACAGTTGACTAGCATTTAAGGATTTGTTGAAAAATTATTGTCTGACTATTTAATGACTATCAAGATTTCTGACTGACAATTGACTGGCATTCAAGGATTTCTTGACAGACAATTAATTGTCATTCAAGGATATGTTGACTGGCATTCAAGGATTTTTTACTGACAATTTATTGGAATTCAAGGATGTGTTGACTGACCAAGGATTTCTTGACTGACAATTTACTGGCATTCAAGGATTTGTTGATTAACTATTGCCCGACTATTTAGTGACAATCAATGATTTGTTGCCTGACTACTACTGATTGACATTCACACATTTGGTGACGGAATATTGACTGACCCTGTCAGCCATTTCTGAACTGATTGTGTTTTAGGTATAAGCGACCCCATAGTAATATTCATAAAATGCTAAACACTGTTCAAGTATTCTTCTTCTTTTGTCAAAATCTGCTTGTGCCGCTAGGCGTCGCAGACTATCAGATGATCGGCAACCGAGCCAGGCCACGCTCAGTCGCTTCATATGCTGTGATGTTACGAAGTCTCAAGTTGTCCGTGACTCCTTCAATCCATCTTCTTCTTGGTCTTCCCCTGCCTCTTGGTGTTTCGATTTTCATGTTGTATGCTCTTGATGCTGGCATCGTTGGTTCCATTTCTCATTAGGTGACCAAACCATTTCATTCTTTGCTTCTCAATAAATTTAACGATGGGTATGGTTTTCCAATAGTTCTTTGTAATCACATCGTTTCTCACTCGATCTCTTCTGGTTTTATTCGCAGCCATTCTCAAACATCTCATTTCACGGGTGGTTAGTCTTCTCTCGTGTTCATTTGTTAATGTCCAAGTCTAACATTGATAACCTAATGTCGGTATAAAGATTGTATTTATAATTTGTCTTTTAATCTCAGCTGGGACAGCAGGGTGTTTCTAATCTCATATATTGTTTCTAGAGCAGATTTTTGTGAACTCTTAAATCCACTGCGGAATTTGCTGTTCAAGTATTACTGGGGCCATAATGGAAGCAAACAGTGAAAACTACCGTGCATGCCATAAGAGGCAACTAAGTAAGACTGCTACTTCATCCATAAATAGTTTAGTTTTCTTTAGAGGTCACTGCAAACCTACTCCATGGTTTGTTGGCTATTTTTGGTTTTACTAGGCAGTTTTTAGGTTCAGTAGTTTGCCATTGCTTTCTAAATGCTCAGCTCTCAATACCATTGTCAAAATCAATATGTGATCTGCTGCCAAATTGCCCACAGCTGGGACTAAATCACATACCTTGGAATTACAATTGGTGTTTACAATCCCTACGCCACAGATGACGAGCACAAAAATCTATCTGTAAAATGCAATAAACCATGAAAAAGTCACACACACACACACAAAAAAACTTTGAATGAGTCAGTAATATAATGCTCCAGTGGAGGGTGACAAGCAAAGAAAAAGAAACATAATACAGATTTAGATAGACTCTGAAGTCCTTTTTGTGTGGGACAGTTTGTGAGACTGCAAATTTGTTGATAAAATAAACTGGACATGGACATTCAAAATAATAACAATAATAAATGAATGTGCCAGGTACACATCTGTCAACAACAGCATACAACATGGCAATATAATTCAAAATGTTTATAAAAAGGATAACAGTTTTGCGGTGATTACACTTAGATTGATGATAATATTAATAATAACATTTAGATTGATGATAACAATAATTATAACAATAATGATAACACTTAGCTTGATGATAACATTAATGATAACACTCAGATTGATGATAACAATAGTGACAACAGCTGTGGAGGTTAATAGGGAACTAGGCCTGGTGCCAGACATTGAACAAATGGACTATTTTTAAATTGGTCGGGATATCACCATAGTAACACTCAACTGACAGATGCATTTGCATGACAGTTTGACAGTAAAGTGTGACAGCTGAACCAGGCATCAACTGCATGAGTTTGACAACAGACAGTTGAAGCTTATCAGTTCTACATGACATAGATGTACATGTCCAGTCAGGATGTTCTCACGTACCTACTATATGTTGGCCGCTTGATACGTTCTCTTAATACATCATGATTAACACACAGTAGAATTGACAATAGTATATTTCACTTCAGTATTATACCCTGCACTTATACGTGCTCCTGATACTTTGTGGTTTACACAGTAGAATTCACATTTATATCTTCCACTTTGCTAACATGTATACTCTCTTAATATTTCATAGTTCACACAGTAGAATTCACATTTATATCTTCCACTTTGCTAACATGTATACTCTCTTAATATTTCATAGTTCACACAGTAGAATTCACATTTATATCTTCCACTTTGCTAACATGTATACTCTCTTAATATTTCATAGTTCACACAGTAGAATTCACATTTATATCTTCCACTTTGCTAACATGTATACTCTCTTAATATTTCATAGTTCACACAGTAGAATTCACATTTATATCTTCCACCTTGCCATCATACACTCTATTTATATTTCAAGGTTCACAAACAGTAGAATTCACAATTACATCTTCCACTTAGCTAACATATACTCTCTTAATTGATGCATGACAAGCTAGATGTTGTAAGGGGGCTTTAAAGGCGAGTGAACAGTGCAGAAGCACAGATGGATCATCAGGGTCTGAAGAGAATGGCACTGCCAGGAGTGACCAGGGGATCTGGTTGATGATCAGCAATCAAGGGAAAGGTGAGATGGATATAAAGTCAGACTGCTATTGATACCACTAGAATTGGAACTCTGCTGAAGATGGGGATGGTGCACTTATGGGAATGTCCTGAGAACTGTGATGTTGATTCTTAATTAAACATTAAGTACTTTCTGAATATTTCAAAGTTTGCACAGTAGAATTCACATTTATATCTTCCACCTCACCATCATCCACTCTTCATATTTCAAGGTTTACAAACAGTAGAATTCACAATCATGCACTCTATTAATATTTCATGCCCCAAACACTGTAATAGTCACCAATATATCTTCCACATTGCCATCATACAAAACTGGTACTATTAGCCATCGGACGTTGGGGTTCATACTGAGGGGAGGATCTGAGCACCTATGGACATGTCCGGAGTGCAATGAGGATAACCCAACTAACTAACTAACTAATTGCCATCATACTCTCATCATATTTCATGGTTCAAATAAAGTAGAATTCACAATTATACATTCCACATTGCCATCATACTCTCATCATATTTTATGGTTCACATAAAGTAGAATTCACAATTATACATTCCACATTGCCATCATACTCTCATCATATTTCATGGTTCACATAAAGTAGAATTCACAATTATACATTCCACATTGCCATCATACTCTCATCATATTTCATGGTTCACATAAAGTAGAATTCACAATTATACATTCCACATTGCCATCATACTCTCATCATAGTTCATGGTTCACATAAAGTAGAATTCACAATTATACATTCCACATTGCCATCATAAATTCCCTTAATATTTCATGTTTAGTAGCCATAACATTCACAATTATACCTTCTACTTTGCTGTCATATCCATCTAAAAATTTCCTGGTTCACACATAACAGAACTTCATTACTCATCTAGTGCCATGTGTACTGGTATAAAAAATATATGTCCAGACTATATGCTATAAGTATGAAAAGTGTCTTTACTTACTTTTACATAAAATAATTATGTCTTCTACATTGGATTCTGTATCTAAACTTCATACCCATCTTCACATTCCACATCTTACACAGTCAATCTAAACTTCATAACCAGTTCACATTCCACCTCTTATACAGTCAATCCAAACTTCATAACCATCTTCACATTCCACATCTTACACAGTCAATCACACAATGTCCATGCCGCATAACAAAATACAGGGGTACTTTGTCCCAGTTTTCATCACACATGTTCATTGAAGGGTACAGTGATATCATGACCACATTATAAAAATCACAGTAAGGCAAGTGATGGAACAATGGGGAATCATACATCCTATATTCAGAAAGGCAAAAGTTATCTGGGAAAAACCATTGCATAGGACAGGTGCAAATACAACTAGGTTTGATCTGCTAATGACTGGTAGCTGTGAAGATGCTAACATGTCATGTATACTGCTGGTTGTCAAAGCTTGTTAACCTGTGCACAAGTACAGCAATTGTTTTTCAGTGCCAAGTTGCTATTAATTCAATGTTGTATATCCTAAAGTTTGTATACCTTGAAGGAGTGGTTTTCAACAATTTTCAGACGACACCCACTTTGAATATATGAGAAGAACTATACCACCACGCCCCCCCCCCCCCCACCTTTTATCCCCTCTCCAACTTTAAAATATAGTGATTAAAAAGAGGAAATAGATGTACAAGCATCTCACAAAAACATTCTTGGTTTTCTGTTTTATTATAAATAATGTTAAGAATTATAATTAAAGTGAAGAAAACAAATATGTTAGTATAACAGTATTACAAGCACAAATCAACCTCCTCAATCCATTTGTTTTCCCATTTAAGGGGTCACTACACCAAAAAATATTATTTTTTTATTTACAGACTTAGAACAGTTATTTTATAATGGTCATTTGTAGGGATACATGTTATTACATTTGTATACTTTAAGTGTTAAAAAATCCTAGTTGTCATGGCAATAGCCGCCATCTTGTGAAAAATAAAAATAATATGCACTTAGAATCCTAAAATTTTAAATACAAACATAGATATTCAACAATAAATGATAGATCCGTCACCTTTTATCCTATTTAGACGTACAGGTCTTGTTTATTTACTTTAAACATGTTTTTAAATATTTTTCGTAGAATTTTAAAATGTAGGTTTATTGAAAAAGTCAAAAAAATCTAGCATCATAAGACAGTAATTAAATTTTAGAAACAAAAACTTTTTAAAATCTATTTTTAGATAGACCAGTCCCTATAATATTGTTTGTGGAGTGTGCATAAAAAATTGCATGATTCTACTTTTCATATTAGATTAGATTTTAGGATTTTACACACACAGCAAACTGAAATATAAAGATTTGAGAAAACTGACTTTTAAACTTTTTTTTAAAAAAGAGCAGGAGGTGGTGTCGTTAGTATTAACTTTTCAATGCTAAATTGTTTACAAATGACATAAATATTTTGTCTCATCCATTGTACGAATGCCGAACTTTACAAAAACGAACACATTGAAAAAGTGATATTTTTGTCATAAATTGGGAAAAATGCCGTGTAGTGACCCCTTAAGTGCAATGTGGAAATTCTGTTTCCTTTTCTTCAGCATGTGCGCAGTATATTGGCCTCTTCTTTTTCCTATATTTGTTGAGATAATACAAGTTAACTAAACTGAAAAAAAGTCTAAATGAACTCTAGAGGGAAAATCTTATTTTGCATCATCTTCTTCTTCTCTTCTTCCATTAACCTCCTTGAAGTGTTGTGGATAGAAGTAAGATTCTTGTATATGCTCTTTCTAATGTGTTGTTTCCATTTATTTTCATTTCTTGAAATGGAATTCTAGAGGAAAAAAAGCTGTGGTGCAAAATAGACTGAGCTATGCAAGACAGCCTTATATTGCCAGAAAAACTAGCTGAATTCTAGAAAACAACCTTATGTTGAAAGAGATTGGCTTGCTCAACTCTGTCTAACTGGGTGAGAGAAGTCATGATTCATTTGCAGTATTCATCAGAAGAACAAGACTATGCAAATGTCTACCACTCAGAACACTTCATGAATATGTCTTGGCTATGAGCTCATTTTACAATGTCTTATATTTTCTACTCCATCTGACCAGCAGTGGAGATAAATCTGCTTTTTAACAACAACAACATAAATCACAATTATAAATCACAGTTATATTACAATTAAATCAAGCCATGTTTGAAAATTTACAGTAAACATCTTTGAGAAAGCAATGATTCACAACCTGTCAAAGTGATAAGTTTACAATTGATAATGTATACATGATAAATGTATGAGTGAAAAAGTATAAACTTATGTCATAATCAATGTCAGAAGTGATGAGTTTATAAGAGATAATGTCATAAGTGATAAGTTTATGAGTGATAATGTTTCTGGTGATGAGTTTATGAGTGAAAATCTTACAAATGATGAGTTTATGAGTGATAATGTTACAAGTGATGAGTTTATGAGTGATAATGTTACAAGTTATGAGTTTATGAACAATAATGTCATAAGTGATGAGATTATGAGTAATAATGTTACATGTTATGAGTTTATGAACAATAATGTCGTAAGTGATGAGATTATGAGTGATAATATTATATGTTATGAGTTTATAAGTGGTAATATTACAAGTGATGAGTTTATGATAATATTACAAATGCTGAGTTCATGAGTGGTAACATGGGATATAAGTGATGAGTTTATAGGTGAAAATGTTATAAGTTATGGATTTTAGACTGATAATGACACAAGTGATGAGTTTATGAGTGATAATATTATAAGAAATCAGTTTATGAATATAAATAATATTAGTGATAGGTTTATAGTATTAGATTTAATGTTATAAGTGAACAAAATATGGGTAAATATGTTATAAGTGATACGATTATAAGTGATACGATTATAAGTGATACGATTATAAGTGATACTTTTATGAGGGATGTGTTTACAAATGATAATTTTATAAGGAAATAAGAGATAAGTTTATGATAAGTTTTTAAAGTTTTAAGAATACAGGATATGTAATGAGCTGTAATGTTATAAGAGAATAAGGGATACTTTTATAAGCAGTCATTTAAAAAAAAAAAGATACAAAATTCATAATCGGCGAATCAGCTACGTGCACATGTTGATTGGCACCGGAGACAACAAATCATGTCCTCCAAGACTGTCCCAAACACAACATATCAAGTCAAAACTTTTGGCCAAGAGAAACATCCGTGCAAGCCAAACTTTATGGGTCGCTGAGTGAATTACAAAAGACAGTGAAGTTCATACTAGAGACAACATTGCAGATATAGATAATCTATTTCAAGCGAACAAAAGAAGAAAAAGAATTTTAAAAAAGAATAAAAGATAGGTTTATGTGTGTGGTAATGTTATATGGAATAAGTTAGTGGTCATTTTATAACAGATGAGTTTATGAGTAGTGTTGTTATAACAGATGTGTTTATGAGTGGTATAGTATCTGATAAGTGTATGGGTGACAACATTAGGAGTGATATGTTTATGAGTGGTAATAATATAAGTGATATATTTATGGGTAATGATAGAAACAAAGCATTCATCAAAGTCCACTAGTGCACAACATATATTTGATCAGTGAATTACACAGTTCAAGGTGTGGATGCAAGATGTGTCAACAAACACAGTCACAAATGTAAAGTGCCGAAGTATGAACTGCATATGTCAACAACAACAACAACAACAAAAGAATGGGTTGCATTGAGTTAAAACTGTGAAAATAAAACCATTTGAGAAACATGAACTATGCGTCTGCTTTACAAAATACAATAAACAAGATAAGGATTTTGCAGCATAAAGTCTTCCTCAGGAAAAACAAAGAGAAAAAAAGGAAATAACACTGAGGTAATAACGTTGAGTTCTTTTAAATATTTGGAAAGATAAACAAGTGAAGGGAATAAAATAAGTGTTACTTAACTGTTCTAAATCTGTTAAGAATAAACCTCAGGCATACTTTTATGAATTATTATTGTTTCCCCTTCCTCCTCCTTCTCCATCCCTCCACAGAAATAGGACCTGGAACAACTTATTAGAAGTCACATTATCATTTGCCTCACATGCAGCTGAAACCAAGTTCTCATCTTCCACCACACTTTCTTATCTTCATCTATTTGTTGCTCCTTCTTTATTCCTGTGACCTTGCTAGTTCCAGTGCAAGGTTATTTTATTATCCAACAATTTTTTTTTCAAGTAATATTTTTATGTGGTTAATTCATTGACATTTCATTCTTTGTTTCTGCATTGTTGCTTGTTATTGTTTCCTGATGGCTTTTTACTTCATAATCCTGGGATTTGTTATTGTGACTAATACAGTAATTGTCAACATTTTTCATGTGGTGCCCCCTAAATATATCTATAGTCAATGCACACATTATCTGACTCATTTGAAGGTAGATGTACAAACTGCTCATTAAAAAAAAAAATTCCTTGGTTTTTTTGTTTCCTAAATTTTTAGAATTTTTTTTTAAAATTTATAATTAGCCTTAAAAAAAAATGTTAGATTCCTATGAATACAAATGAACTAAATTTCCAAATTGCTTGATGCCTTCTTGAAGGCCCCCCCCCCCCCCTCCCTTTTCTTCCCCGCGCAACCCTGATTAAAAACTGCTGCTGTAATAAATAAAGCAGATGTATACTTTATGTTTTCTGGTTGTAATGTGCACTGATACAGGAATCAGATATTGCTTTTAAAATACCAAAATTTCTGGTGAGTTGAAGAAGAACACACAGTAATAGGTAATAAAGCACAGATTGAATCCTGGCTCAGAGAGCAACAGAGGGAGCTGCAGCACAAGGCAAGTCTGGTAACCAGGATGTCAGTGGAAACACACAGCAAACAACGCTGATGTAGAGATCACACTGTCTCATGACTTGGTGGTCCCTGCTGCCATGGAAACAAGGTGCCATATTAAATGTTACAACATATGGTAAAATAAAAAATAAGAAGATATGTTAATTGTTTCGGCTGTAGCAGTTTCATACTTTTATAGGATTTTTTTTTTAAACTTATGAAAATGTCTAGAAAAAATCAATATAAATTACACAATTCAATATTTTTTAGCTACATGGACTGTTCAAGGATCTGATATCTATACTGACAGCACAATATAGGTTGCACAATCAAAAAACATGACATCTATGTAGATTGCACATTTCTAAGATGTGATTGTTTTGTCTTAAAATAATATATATTTTTGTCAGTAGTCAATGTTTTTTTAAACTTTTTTTTATATACTAGTGAAATACTGTAAACTATCTAGCAAAACCTAAACATTTAAAATATTACAACACATCATACTTAGTCTAATACATAAACATATTTAAAGGTGTCTACTAGTTTGAAAGCAATCGCAAACTACTGAACATAAAATTTGCCTAGAAAAAACACAACAGCCAGAAAATGCTGGGGTTGGTTCTGCAATGCCCTGTAAAGGATACACAACTAACTTTGTTTTTGAACTAGCTAGAAGCTAGGAACAATAGAAAGAAGTATGTACACGTGTTACAGACTAAAAGGCATGTTATTGAAGCAAAACACACTATTGCAAGCATGTAGGCTGCTGTGTCTGTATTCTGGCAAATAGTATGATGTGAGTCATTTGGTTCCTGTAAGGAGAAGCCAAAGAAGTACTCTGTAGGGTACTGGAAGATAAGACCAATCTGTATATCAGAGCTGGCATTTGCAGATGATGTGGCTCTGATAGCTAAATCAGAGGCACACCTTCAGTCCAACTTACTTTTTTGGAAGAAAGAGCTTGAGAAAAGAGGGAGGATCATTAATATCTCCAAAACTAGAACTATGGTGATCTCAAGAAAGGAAAAGAAACATCAGATCATGATGGGACAGTATGCATTGGAGCAGGTCAACCAGTTCCAATACCTTGGAGTTGTATTAGACCGAAATGAAGGCATTAAGACTGAGCTGGCTACACGAAAAGGAGACTCTTCCAGGTCTAAACTGAGTGTTTCTTAGCAAAAGAGAAATTGGCAAGAGAACAAAAATGGCTGTTTATCGCTCTACCTATGTACCAGTCCTGACCTATGGGTGTGAGTCATGGGCAATGACAACATCTCACAGAAGCCAGTTTCAGGCCTCAGAAATTGGAAAAATGGTCCAAGTGAAAAGAAGGGACAAAATCCACAATGAGACTATACGTCAAGATCTTGATACCCAGTCCTTACAAACCCAAGTGGATCAGTGACAGTTATGATGGTTTGGACATGTATGCAGAATGGGAGAAAATCGGCGACCAGAGCAGGCATAGGAGGCTAAGAACCAGGGAACCAGACCTCTAGGGAAGACAACATCCGACAGTCCCAAACTGATAGAGGACTGGAATGGAACAACGCCAGAAAGAAAACTGCAGATAAAGACACCCCACGATCTCTGTGGCAAATCTTTACACCCCAAGGTAGGAGAGAAGCGACTTACTTAAGTAAGTAAGAGTCATTTTATTTAAAATGTCATTTAATTTAATGTGTATTTGATAAGAAAACAGACACTTTGCTGACTGTTTGATAAGGGATCACTGTGGATCATTTACTGAAACAGTTTGACAAGAAATTACTTGGTCTGTTGCGTCAGCTTAATGTGACCTGTGACCTGCCTGTTGTGTCAGCTTAATGTGACCTGTGAACTGCCTGTTGTGTCAGCTCAATGTGGCCTGTGACCTGCCTGTTATGTCAGCTTAATGTGTCCCTGCCTGTTGTGTCAGCTGAATGTGGCCTGTGACCTGCCTGTTGTGTCAGCTTAATGTGACCTGTGACCTGCCTGTTGTGTCAGCTCAATGTGACCTGTGTCCTGCCTGTTGTGTCAGCTTAATGTGGCATGTGACCTGCCTGTTGTGTCAACTTAATGTGACCTTGACCTGTCTGTTGTGTCAACTCAATGTGGCCTTTGACCTGCCTGTTGTGTCAGCTCAATGTGGCCTGTGACCTGCCTGTTGTGTCAGCTCAATGTGGCCTGTGACCTGCCTGTTGTGTCAGCTTAATGTGACCTGTGACCTGCCTGTTGTGTCAGCTTAATGTGGCCTGTGACCTGCCTGTTGTGTCAGCTTAATGTGGCCTGTGACCTGCCTGTTGTGTCGGCTCAATGTGACCTGTGACCTGCCTGTTGTGTCGGCTCAATGTGACCTGTGACCTGCCTGTTGTGTCAGCTTAATGTGACCTGTGTCCTGCCTGTTGTGTCAGCTTAGTTTGGCCTGTGACCTGCATGTTGTGTCAGCTTAATGTGACCTGCCTGTTGGGTCTGCTTAATGTGACCTGTGACCTGCCTGTTGTGTCAGCTCAATGTGATCTGTGACCTGCCTGTTGTGTCAGCTCAATCTGGCCTGTGACCTGCCTGTTGTGTAAGCTTAATGTGGCCTTTGACCTGCCTGCTGTGTCGGCTCAATGTGGCCTGTGACCTGCCTGTGACCTACCTACCTGTTGTGTAAGCTTAATGTGACCTGTGACCTGCCTGTTCTGTCAGCTCAATGTGGCCTGTGACCTGCCTGTTGTGTCAGCTCAATGTGGCCTGTGACCTGCCTGTTCTGTCAGCTCAATGTGACCTGTGACCTGCCTGTTCTGTCAGCTCAATGTGGCCTGTGACCTGCCTGTTGTGTCAGCTTAATGTGACCTGTGACCTGCCTGTTGTGTTAGCTTAATATGACCTGTGACCTGCCTGTTGTGTCAGCTGAATGTGACCTGTGACCTGCCCGTTGTGTCAGCTCAATGTGACCTGTGACCTGCCTGTTGTGTCAGCTCAATGTGGCCTGTGACCTGCCTGGTGTGAGGAATCCTCTTCTTTGTCACATTCACTGACTGTATAGTCCGGCGGTAAGTTCTGGATGTTCATCCACTTCTGGTCTTTAGTCTTGTTCCATTTTATAGATGTGGCTAATTCGTAAGTTAAGCACACTGTTGGTTCCTTGCCTTTCATGCAGATGCACTCTGACACCCCTAATTAGTCAACTGGGGTGGGGGGGGGGGGGAGGGCAGTGGGTGGGTCTATTATTTGACTCCACAGATTATTGTGGCTCATGAATTGAATTAATTTGATTGAGATATCACTGTAGCCTTCTGTGTCAGTTTCATGAAATGTCACTTCATTTTGTTTTGTTGAGGTAGGCTTTCATTTGCTTGTCTGTAGTAACTTAACCTCCTGTGAGTCAGATTCACATTAATAGATTGCATTTTGTGGTACCTCATCATCACCACCATTTAGTGAGGTCAAAGACCCACAAATCCCAGTTCAAGTTGCTTGATAGTAAGTTGTTTCCAAATGGAGATCTTTTAAATCTAACAAGCAGTCTCGTCTCTGGTCTTGTCAGAGAGTTGTCACAAACAGGAGATCTAATGTTGATTCAAAAAGTTTCTTTACTGTTGAGCAACATATAAAGAGGACAATACTGGTAGAATTTCAGAATGAAAAAGAAATAGTATATGTTTTAAAAGGAAGGCAAACCCAGTCCTTAGACAATTTGTGCTGATGTGAGATAAGTCATCTGAAGAGATATATTTAATTCTAAAGTAGAGGTGTCTTAGTGAAGTCAAATGTGGTGAATAAAGTGAGAAGTGCCAGCTGAAGTAAGATGTTCCAAATTAAGTGAGATGTGCCATATAAAGTCACAAGTTCCAGATGCGGTCAGATGTGCCAAATGAAATCAGTTCTGCCAACTGAAATAAGATGTATCATACTAAAGTTCTGACAAAAGTTGTATGTACAAGCTTTATCTGAATGATAACTATATAAGCTTTACCACCTCCGCGATGAACAAAGAATAAAATAAAAATAAACAAATTGTTTCATCCTAAAAATGTAAATCTAAATTCCATCAATTTAAAAAGAAACTATATCCCAACAATGTAAGATGTATATCCTAACAATTTAGGACATATGTCTCTCAAAAATCCAAGACATGGTATATCTCAAGAAATTAAGATATACTATAACCCCAAAATCTCATACATATTTAACCACATAAGTTAAAATATGTTTAAATAGTAACAATTTGAGACTTCTAATATTTTATGAAATAATTTAACGACATTTTTTTTCAATTTCTCCCTGCTCACCTCGGTATATAAAGATATATGAAGGGAGTAATCAGTAAACAAGAACAAGGTGAAGCATTCAATGGAATACATTCCCAGGGGCAAAAACATATGTATGGGTGACTCATACCATGACCCTATGACCTCTACCACTGAGGCGTACAGGGAATTTTGACAAACAAACAGATTTTTGCCTCAAATGACCTCCCCTCACCTTTTTTTTCCAATTCCTTTTTTTTAGTTAATGTATCGTATCCTGATCACCTAAATGAGCCAGTAACATAAATTTCCATCTTGTAAACAGGTCACTAGACATTCTGGAGAAGTGATGACATTTAGGGGAAACTAGACCCAACAGGATGCGCTGGTTTATGAAAGGGCTGAGATATCTTTAATCCCTAGAATTAGGAAATCTTGCAACCCTGCAGTCCACTGAGAAAGATATAAGCCAATCAAACCTGGCAGGGACTAAACATGGAAGTTTCATTGCAAATGAGCCACAGATCTCTACTGTGTTTGTTCACCTATTGACACTCATTTTCATTAAAGCTGTTATTAAAATTCAAACTGTATATAATAATAAACTAAAGTTTACAAAAAAAAGTGAATATGCTAAAAAAAAAAAATGCCCCGATTAAAAGTATCTACCTCATGTATCCTTTAGTTGAATAATTTGCATTTCCCGACTGCATAGAACTGAGTTCTGTCAGTATGTTCAATGGAGAGTTTTGCCAAATACAATTATGACAAAATATACTCCAACTTTAAAATTACATGAAAAAAAAAATACATATTAAATTAATAGAAAAGTGAATGCTAAATTAAAATGAATGCACCAAAACATGGATCAGAATAGGTTAATATTTTGCTCCCATAAGGTTTGTAAAAAAAATTCTTAGTTCTTGTGTGTGCATTAAATGCTGCTGTAAAAACTCAAACCACTTGCTGCAACCACAAATACTTTATCTTACAGCTAGAAGGAATGGGGTGGGAAAAGGGAAAAGGGAGGGGATGGGTTAAATAAAAAAAAAAATAAAAAAAGAAGGAATGAAAAATACCCCTTTTAGTTGCCAGATTTACTCAGTATGCACTGACTAAAACTTGAGTATAAGAAGACACTTGATGTGATGATTAGGGCAAATGGGGAATAGTTAGTAATAGTAACACATCATGCATTTTTTAGGACTAGAAGAGTTGACACTGTCCTCAATGCTGCAATAATTACACATGTATTTTATGTGAAGATCCTGATCCTTTAGAGCAGTGGTTCCCAACTGAAGGTCTCAAAATCTGTGGAACAAATTTAGGGGACCCATGCTATCATTTAGGGGAAGAACAGAAACACGAGCCCTCTTTCTGTGCAGTTCTAAAAAACATTTACTGTTTTTTTCTGTCTAAATATGATGATTGAAAAGTAAGGGGTCTGTGGCAGGTCTTTAACAATAATATGGGTCTCTGGGTCATGTCTATTAGGGAACCACTGCAGGAGAATGAAAGATAAGTTGTATATATGTTGGTATCTGTGGCTTAGGGGTTGTGAGCATGGTTTCACCATTCTGACATCTTGTGTTCAATGTTAGTTTTGCATTTACCATGGTATGAGCGTATATTATCATAGCAAAAAATTACAAAAAACTAAAAGTAAAATTCCCTAATTAAAAAAATATATATATATACAGTTGTGTCCTCTTAAGTCGAACTTGGATAAGTCGAATTTCGGTTAAGTCGACATGACCAGCTTAGTCCCGGCAATTCTCTCTATTGTGTGTGCTGTATGGATAAGTAGAAGTCCTGATAAGTGGAAGTATTTTCTTAGGTCCCTGCGACTTCTACTTATCCAGACTCGACTGTTTATATATGTACATTTCAGTTGGTTTTCAAAATCATGTACAACTAACTTTTAAAATGTTTGTGAATGTGTGTATGTGTGTGTATGATTGTATGTGTATGTCAGAGGATGGTATTATTTAGCTTTTTCACCACAACTCATTGAGTGCAAAATCTCATTGGGAATTTCCCAGAGCAGTCCTATAGTCTAGGGGTGTTGAGACATGCCTTTGTTCACTATGTACATACAATGTGCCAGCAAGTGTCTTGGCTTTGTTGGACCAGGTCGACACACTGTCTCCCAGAAGAAAGTGTGCAGCTTTCTTTTCTCCCAAATGAAAGTGAGCAATTGTCTTTTCTGTGAACAACTGTTCAAGGGTTAGGATTAGATGCAGGAATACTGACAGGTCAAGGAAATTCATGGTGAAGGCCAAGTCATGAAGTAGGAACAGAACTTCTAAACAGGGCAGAGTCAGGGCGAGGAATGAACAAAAGTAACCCACACTGGAAATGATGATGCAATAAACGATAACAACGCTGAAAATAACCAACATATGATGTGTCTAGAACATAGGAGTTTTAGTGTTTTAGGGTTAGTGTTAAATGAACAGTGACTAAAACTAACACTAACCCTTACTCCCCTAGACTATAGGACTGTCACAGGGAATTCCCTATGAAATCTCACACCTGACGAGATGGGATGAAAAAGTTGAATAGTACAGAGAGGACTTACTACACTGCACAAAATCACACTGGCCACCTTTACTTCCCAGGACTTCACCTGGGAGCCAAAACATTGCACTTCTTTGTACTGCAATAAAAATGGTATAATATGAGAAGGGATGTAATCTGTCTGTAATATCACAATATATATCTCTATTCGAGACACATTTTTCTGACATATGAACAATTGATTGTACAGGCCAAAGATAACTTGCAATGAATGATTGTACAGGAGTGTGGGTTTAACAGTTTAGGGCAACATGGCAGGAATGACTGCACAATCATTAACCATTGATAAAATGATTAGGTCAAGGAAAGGTCAGACTGCTGTTTCCTGGTCTTCTGACTGAACAAGCTGAAAGTGCTCTTGATCTGTGTAGAAAAATAGAACAATCGTTATTAGTTTGACTATCTGTACTAGCTTTCTATAAACTCTCACACAGAAGATCAAGTTCATCAATCAGTAGGATTATTTATATCAGTATTACATATTCTCCCATAAAAGTTCATTAATCAGTTAATCAGACGGTGTAAACTGAAAATGAGTAGCCTGCTGCTGTCCCATGATCACAGAAACCAGTTTCAGCTCCCCGTGGTGCAGACTCAAAACTGTATTGTTAGGACACAGGATAATTGAGAAATACCTGTTGTGAAAGGATTGGGACCAACTTTGTTTTAAATAATGTCCCAGATGCACTACTTATAATGGTAGAATCGGATCGCTCATAATCTCAAGTCATTTTGACTGTATAGAGTTTTAAAAAAAAAAAAAGTCGGGAGATGTGAACCAGTGTCATCGCACACGGTTATAAACCATAAGTGCTCGGCCACCAATACAGACAGCTGATAAGAAAATGTCTTCCTGTGTCGTCGTCCGCATGTAACTCCGCAGTTACAGCGACGTTCCTCTATTCACCCTAGAGTGTCAATCCAGTACATATTTCCTATAGGCTGGGTGAACCCAGGGAACCGCCCGGTTTCAAACACCGACCGTGGCTGCAGCGAGTCGCAGCTGAATTTGAAAGTGAACCTCCTATCTAACTGTGCTAATACGGCTCCAACCATTTGACTTTATGATTAGCTCTATATATCCTATCACACACATATCATATGCATCAGCTGTTCATGCTTTCTCAGTGACTCTGTGAGTATGCTCAGGAAGATAGAGATGGGCTGGGTCCAAAGGACAATTTTCTGTGTCTCTAAGGCGGTCAGAAAGGAAACAAATCAGTTCCTTTTTCGTGCCAGGATATGCAAGCGTGTAAGGAAATGAGCAAGCTGATAGGCTTGCAGATAATGCTACTGTCAAGGGTGGACAAGCCATAGACAAGGCTGAATGCTTTATGAGAAATAAGACTTTTGAGAGAACCAAGTGAGAGAACCAAGCACGACCAGACTGCAGGAACAGCCAGTTCAAGGGGTGTGGCCAGAAAACAGTACATGAAAAAGTATATTTCTTTTTCATTTTAGAAAACCAGTATTTTTTTTTTTAAAAGATTTATTTTACATTTAAGGAAAATAATATTTATGAAACAGTTTCAGCTTAAAAAAGGAAAATATTGGCTTATATGATAAAAAAAAAAAAAAACAGTTCGATAAAAAAACAATGAGACAACAATAATTCTCATAGAAGTTGAACAAAAAAAAAAAAAGGACCCTTTTCCACTCCTTTTTGGCGTATTGGGTATATAGGGCTAGCCGATATTTTATAGACGTTTTTGAAAAAAGTGGCCCCCTCCCCAATGACTCTACTGGTACCCATTTAAGGCTGGGTCGACCTGGGAGCCGAGGACATTTTTGAAAAAAATCAATGCCACGACCTTCTGATCTGCAGGGGAGAAGTCTAGCCGCTAGACCATGGCAGCTCCCTCATAGACAAAAGACTATTACAAAATACTAACTTTCTAAATAGGCTGCAAGTTCCTTATCCTCTGCCTTGAGAGCCTGTTGTTTGGGCGAGTTACCAGAGAAGTCGGTCCTAGTCAGAGATGCACCAGCAGCCACCAACATGTGGCAGATTGTTCGTCTTTGGTACCATGCTGCTTTGTGAAGGGCAGTCTGACCTCTGTGATGCACACAACATGAATTGTATTGTTTGCTGTATGTAGATCAACAACTGGTACAATAATATTATTATCAAGTGCCTTGCTGACTGGCGTGGGTGATCATGCTTCTCCACAGTTTGTGATCATCAACTGCAAGTATCAGTTCATGTGCTGACACCCTTCCATGCCATAAAAAAAAAAGGCTGTCAAAAATCTTTGATTATTGTCTTCATCTGTCTCTTTTTCCACAGGTCTTCCCAGTGATCCCAACATATTCCAGTTTCCTTCTTCTGACATGACCAGAAAATTATGACTTTCTCTTTTTGATGTCTGTGAAGAGTTGTCTTCAAACCTTCACTTCTTTTAAAAACATCTGCATTGTTTTTTTCTGGTTGTCCAAAGAATTCTGAGAACGCCTTGAACAATAAATATCATCACAATAATCTACATGTTTTAAAAACAAATAAAAGTATCTTCTACGTGTCGTCACCTGTGGCTTAGGGGTTATAAACACATTTCAGAACTCTAACACACCTGCTAATAATTTGGTAGCAGATATAAAGGCCTAATACTATTACCCCTCCATGAATCTTCCAGTTCAATAAAGCTAAACATATTCACAAAATTTTATCCAAAAATGCTCTGGCCATTATGTAAATATAATGGGAGGCATAGCAAACGCTTCAACATACTGCTTATCTCTAAACCTAGAATAGATCTATACAAAATACGTTTAGCGTACTCTGCAGCTCAGCTGTGGAATCACCTTCCACAGGAAATCAAAAATACAACTAACCCCTGTACATACAATCAGAAACTATTTGAATATTATCTCACTACAGACTATATACCTTAACTCTTTGAGTCCCAGGTGATGCATGATTTGGCAATGGCTCTTTTATTAGAATTTCATCCATCACATATTGTTTTCTTTCACTGTTCACATTTGGTCAAAGAATGCTAATAAAATCTGGCTTCCGGTATTTTTGCTCCCAATCACTGTGCACTTTGCCTAACAAAAGTTATACACTTGTGATTGTTCGTAGGAGTGCACTTTGCCTAATAAAAGTTATACACTTGTGATTGTTCGTAGGAGTTACTGCGCCTTATGAAAATGTATGCACAACTTGCTGGGACTCCAGCCTTTCATTGAAAATAAGACTTAGATGTTGTGAACATTTGTTATTATTAACTGTGACATGATGTACAAATGGATAAATGTATGCTAGGAGTTGTCTGGGAGGGTAGAATGTTACACAGGCCTGTGTGCCTAATTCTTCACCCTTTAAAAATAAAGCTTGTTTGTTCCTTTGTTCTATTTGTTCAGCAATGGTATTAACTTCAGCCATTCAGATGGCAATGGCAAACTACTGAATGTAAACTGGCCTAGTAAAACTACAAACAGCCAGCAAATGCTGGGTCTGTGATCTTCCGTAAAGGATGTGGAACTAACATTTAATGTTTCATTTGGCAAGGATTTTATGAAAAGTGAGGAACAACAACGTTATTTATCCATAAACACTCATTAGGGCAGTCAATAAAGAAATACAGAGATCTGATTGTGAAGCTCTTGGGGTAGCAGATTACCTGTTTCTCCTATCTAGGACATGTAGTAACAGATAATGGCAGAAGTGAAACAAAAATCCAAAAGGGAATAGGAATGGCTAAAATTATCTTAAATAAGACGTGCAAATTACTGACAGTTGTAGAGATAAAAAACACATTAAAAAATAGAATCATCAAATGTTACATATACTCAATCCTGCTGTATGGTGCAGAAACTTGGACAATGAACAAGCAATTAGACAATAAAATTGAGTCTCTGGAAATGTGGTTATACAGAAGAATATGTCATATTTCATGGAAATAAAAACAGTTTAAAAAAGAGGTTCTAGAAAGGCTATGAATGAACAGAGAATTACTGAAATACATTTTTAAAAAGTGACGATTGAAATACTTTGACCACATTAAAAGACATAACACACTGTTAAAAACCATAATGGAAAAACAATTTTGGGCAAGAGAGCAAAAGGTAGGCAACAAAACAAGTGGGAGGACAACATCAAGAGATGGACGAACAGCAGTCTGAGAGAGTGTACAACCAGGACAAGAGACAGAGCATGTTGTAGATCCATTGCAGCCAACCTTCACTGTGAAGATGGCACCTGATTTAGTGAAGTAAATGACAATTTTCTAGGGCCAAATAAAATAACCAAATGTCAGCAATAGAAATGATATGGATCACCATGGACAGAGATCTTTGGAGACAAATACCTATGGCAAATGATGATGAGAATGGTGACAATGATGATGATGATGATAACAATCAATCCTTAACAGAAATAAGCAGTTCTTCTGTAACTTAATGACTTACTTTTCATGGTCAATCATGTCTAAAATTACAGGCGGAGCTGAAGAAAGAACAATATATGTTATATTAAATAACATCAGTCATAAATAATATATTATCAATATTAATTCTGTTTTATTCAAAAAGTCACTTAGCTTTCTTGATAAGAGCAGATGGACTGTTAGATAAAATTTCTAAACAAAAGCAGTATTTCACAGTATGAAAAATATTCAATGTAATTTATCTTTGTCAGTTGAGTTGAGTCAAGAATTGACATCACAGCACTTAGGGCACTGCCATGCAAGCTCTGTCCTCATCTGCAGCAGCCAGTGTAGAGTTCCAATACTGATGGTACCGGTCACAATCTGATTATATGTCTGTCATGCCTTTCCTCTGAGTGTAGTGAGCCGACCAGACCCTCTGGTTACACCCAGGTGCCTCATTCTCTACACGCCATTATAGTCTTGTTTCTCTACTGTTTCCGCTGCTTGTCATGTATCAATTCACCACCCAGTGGTGCAAATCCAGCCAATCTGTCTACCTGTTCATTACCCACCAAGCCGGCATGACCTGGAGAAAAGATCCAAAGTATGTTCACTACCCGTGAAGCATCCCTGTCTTCACCTTTTTCAGCATGCTTTCAGAGTCTTTTACAATTACAACATGCGTATGCATTTTTTGTTCTCTAGCCACCGCAGAGCTGCAGTTACCGCCTCCACCTCCATTCTCATGCTAGATGTTGTGGTGTCACATGCTAGGATTTAACCTGAGCTGAGAAATTAATTAAGAGCTAATCTACATGTACAGAAGTGAATTACAGACAACCAGACAATTAGTGAAAACTTCTGTGGAAGCTGCAGAGATGGAGATTTATAAAAGAATAATAAAGACAACATATATTGATAAAAAGTATGGTGAAGATATCTTGAAAGCAAGTAACTTACAAGGAGAACTGATTATTATTTATTATTATTATTCTTATTATTCACCTCCTCCTCCTCTTCATCCTTCTTTTTCTTCATCTTCTTCTTTTTCTTCGCTTTTTTCATCATCTTATTTTTCTTCTTCTTTCTTCTTCTTCTTCTTCTTCTTCTTCTTCTTCTTCTTCTTCTTCTTCTTCTTCTTCTTCTTCTTCTTCTTCTTCCTTTTCTTCTTCTTCTTTTCAACTTTTGCCTTTACCACACTGATTGTTGACGGAAAGTTTTGCTTCCTGCTCTTCTGGCCAACTTGACGATAGACATATCATGCTGTTGTAGAGTTTCTCTGATTTTATCGTTCCATCTATTTCTTGGTCTACCTCTTTTTTTTTTTTTTTTTCTTAGTGTATGCCTTGTATGTTATGGTTTAACAAGGCATTCTCTCTAAATTGGCAAACCTTTTAATTTACTGTCTTTGCTTGCATCAAAAGCAGACAGTCCACATTCTTTGTGCAGTCCACATTCTTTGGGCAGTCCACATTCTTTGGGCAGTTCGTATTCTTTGGGCAGTACACATTCTTTTTTTGCAGTCCACATTCTTTTTTTGCAGTCCACATTCTTTTTTTGCAGTCCACATTCTTTTTTTGCAGTCCACATTCTTTGGGCAGTCCACATTCTTTGGGCAGTCCACATTCTTTGGGCAGTCCACATTCTTTTTTTTGCAGTCCACATTCTTTTTTTGCAGTCCACATTCTTTTTTTGCAGTCCACATTCTTTTTTTTGCAGTCCACATTCTTTGGGCAGTCCACATTCTTTGGGCAGTCCACATTCTTTTTTTGCAGTCCACATTCTTTTTTTGCAGTCCACATTCTTTTTTTGCAGTCCACATTCTTTTTTTTTGCAGTCCACATTCTTTGGGCAGTCCACATTCTTTGGGCAGTCCACATTCTTTTTTTTGCAGTCCACATTCTTTTTTTGCAGATCACATTCTTTTTTTGCAGTTCACATTCTTTGGGCAGTCCACATTCTTTGGGCAGTCCACATTCTTTTTTTTTTTTTGCAGTCCACATTCTTTTTTTGCAGTCCACATTCTTTTTTTGCAGTCCACATTCTTTTTTTTGCAGTCCACATTCTTTGGGCAGTCCACATTCTTTTTTTGCAGTCCACATTCTTTTTTTGCAGTCCACATTCTTTTTTTGCAGTCCACATTCTTTTTTTGCAGTCCACATTCTTTTTTTTGCAGTCCACATTCTTTTTTTGCAGTCCACATTCTTTTTTTGCAGTCCACATTCTTTTTTTGCAGTCCACATTCTTTGGGCAGTCCACATTCTTTTTTTGCAGTCCACATTCTTATTTTGCAGTCCACATTCTTTTTTTGCAGTCCACATTCTTTTTTTGCAGTCCACATTCTTTTTTTGCAGTCCACATTCTTTTTTTTTGCAGTCCACATTCTTTGGGCAGTCCACATTCTTTGGGCAGTCCACATTCTTTTTTTTGCAGTCCACATTCTTTGGGCAGTCCACATTCTTTGAAAGTAGAATGAAGATGGTAAAGGGGATGTATCTATCTCTGCTTACAGCTTTAAGAGTGGTAGCTTAGATGGCAAACCAACAAGGTAAATTCCAGATACCCCATATAACTTCTATAGAAGTTATAATTAATACACCCATAATGGCAAAGTCTGAATAATGGAAAGACAGAAGAAATGGTGGTATGAAATAGGACAGGCAAAAACTGTATATTATAAAGTGAAGAACATCTTATTCAATATATCTCTGTCATTAAAGGTTAGAAAAAGAATACTTGCTTGCTACATACATCCAGTTTTAACATGTGGCTGTGAGTCCTGGACAATCAGTAGGCAGGACAAACAATTTCTTGAGGTCTCAGAGGTGAGGTTTTACAGAGGAATGCTTAAAATACATTGGACAGCCAAAAAGAGCAACCAAGAGGTTTTGAAAGAAGCAGAAGTCCAAAGACAGCTTATCACAAATATCAGAAGGAAACAGTTTTTCAGCCATGTTATGGGAAGTGGGAAATGGAACATGTTTTGACCACTGGAAAGATCTGTGGAAGGAGGGATAAAGGAAGGCAACGAGAGAAGATTCTTGACAGTCTTGTTGCATGGCATGGAGATGTATCACTAACTGATACATGTTGCAGGAGATCGCAAATTGTGGAGATGCATGATCACCCATGCCAGTTAGCAAGGCACCTGATGATGATGATGATAATGGCAAAGTGTTGTAACTCTCTTATATGATTATAAATAAATAAATGAGCTGTTTCCTCCTTGCATTCTTGTTAACAATCAAGGCTGAAACAAGGACATTAGATCAGACAAGAAAACTATATTAAAGCTACATTATGTACAAACTCTTGGCAGACAGTAAAATAAATAAAAAAATTTTCACACCTCGGTGTTTTTGGCATATGGTGCAAGCCTCATATTTGTATACGCAATCAGCAATAGATGATTGCAACACATAGGGCACAAAGCAGATACTGACAAAAGAACAGAAAGGATTACCACTAGGATGTGGACAATAGGGTTTGGCCAATAAGATGTGGCCAATAGGTTGTGGCTAAAAGGTTGTGGCAAATAATATGTGGCCAATAGGATGTGGTTAATTTGATGTGGCCAATAGGATACAGAATGTCATAACTTCCCAGAACATTCATCATCATCATTGAGTGCCTTGTTGACTGCTGTGGGCAATCATCCCTCTCCATAACCTGTGATCCTCAACAGCATTTGTCAGTTCATGTGCTGACACCAATCCATGCCATGACAAAAGGTCGTCAAGAATCTTCTCATTTTGTCTTCTTCTGTCTCTTTTTCCACAAATCGTAATATGACCACAAGCAGGCACGCAAGCATGAGGGCAGGCATATGCAGACACACAAAACTACTGACTGTCAATTTGTGATAAGTTTTAAGACATGAGCTACAATCAATTTGGGGCTAGGTTGATTAAGGAACCCAGGCCCATTAACAAAATTCCCACCAATATGGATTTTAACACACCACCATGCCAGCATACAAGCATGCTAGGCAGTGAGTTTCAGCAGCTGCCCATATTCTTTACAGAGAATAGAAAAGAAGTCTTACCATTGTCAATGAGGTATTTGACCACGCCTTTATGCCCAAACCTGGCGGCGTGATGAAGGGCAGTCATTCCGTACTGATCTGTTGCCAGTAGGTTAGCTCCCTTGTGATTCAGCTCCACAACCTAGAAATAACACACACAAACCATATCCACCTTAGAATGAGATCAGCTGCCAGGTCATGTTCACAAAACTCACTAAACATGAGACATAATTTAACTAGGAAGTACAAATAAGGAGACATAGTTTACACAGATACAACGGTTGCTTCAACTAAAATCTTCATATGCCAAAAATTGCTAATTACTGTCATTCTTTACCACTTTTGCTGTGTATGGGGGAGTGGGATGTTATATTTCTGCATATAAGGATTTAGGGCCACATGGCTAGCAATGTCACCACGGACTGTACAGGTTAGGATGTTATTTTTGTCCCTGACAAAAGAAAAACCTAAGATCTTATTGAGGATTCGAATCTGCAGCATAAAAGCCCAGCATTTTTAACTGTTCAGCCAGCCACTCATCCAAGTTGTCATCAGCTATTGATATTTGTAACATTATAAAAAATCAGTGATTCATTAAGGTTTAATTTTTTTTCATACACATTCTACATATTTAAAAAAAAAAAAACACAACTTACTTTATGAATTTCGCCTCTCTTTGATGAGTCTATTAATTCTGTAGAAAGGGAATACATAAAATGTCAAACTGGTTTTTTTCTAAGACACACTAAATATGAGCAACAAAACAAGTTAAATAAGTTAATGAACATATCAAATGGGAACAACAAGACTATGGAAATAATAGGCTACTAATTTTAGAATACCATGGATAAAACACGTTTACATCTATTAAGATTGGATCATTGTAGAAAACTGAAAACAAAATTCAGAATATAGAAGAGCAACATTTTAGGAATATAACAGTGAATTGGAAAATGTTGGAAAATGACAGCGGGAATTACACACAAACTTGAGACTTTTCAAAATAAATGTTTAAGGAGAATTCCAAGAATATTTTGGCCAAACAAGATCACAAATGAAGAACTGATGAGGAAAACAGAATGTGTATCACTGGCAAATTTAATCAAAGTAAGACGATGGAGATGGTTTGGACATGTCTGCAGAATGCCTTGTGACACTCTGGCAAAAACAACTCTTCTGTGGACAGCAGATGGGAAAAGGAGACGTGGACAACCTAAGGAAACCTGGAGAAGGCCAACAGAACGGGAAATGAAGGAATGTAAACTGACATGGGATACCATGGGCAGAAAAGCAGCAGACCGGCAGCAATGGAGATCACCTGTGAATGCCTTATGTGTCAACAGCGACATGAAGAGGATATTGATGGAGAAAACATGTTTACATCTAATAAGATTAGATCGTTGTAGAAAACTGATTCAAAAAGCAATTTTATTAACCGAAAAACTACAGTACTCAGTAATAATTTTAGACATCACAATGGCTTAGAAAGAACCATAATGGAAAACTTGGTTTCGGGAATGAGAAGTAGAAGTTTACCATCAAGGAAAAAAAAAAGGGGAGTCTTCATGCTTTTCTTAAAAAAGTGGTTAAACAGTAAGATAATGTAATCCCCGATGTAAATTAATTGATGAAAACTGAGGAGGTAGAAAACAAGTAAATGTGAACAAAAGTAAAGGTAGTTCGATATCGTGTACTACCATTAACATGTCAGGGGTTAGTACATCACAGCCCATTCCCTTTTTAAAAACACAGCGTAAAGTTACTACATCATACACTTACCTGCATGACTGACACCTTTCCGTCTTTCCAGACAATAGGGTTATTTTGTGCTATGAGGAGTCAAGGGACTCAAAGCCCATGGCAAGGATGAGTGTGACTAGCAAGACCCGCTCGCATTAAGAAATGTCTTTCACAATTATAGCATGGAATTTAAAGACTGTTGTTGTCAATGTTTGTGTTTAGTCTGTTTCTTCTCAGACACATAGTTCTCATCCTTTCTGCAATCATTTCTTCCCATTTCCTTCCTGGTGTGCTCCCTCCACGCAACACGGTCCATGGCATTTGTTCCCACGGGTCCACCTCAGTACCTGTATCATTTATGTCCCGCTTGCACAGATCTTTATATCGTAGTAGTAGAGGTCGGTTACCTGCATAGGACTGCAAGTTACACCTGCCTGGTGTAGATATTTTGGAAACCTAATTATAACTTCTTTGAAGGGTGAACGAGATATCTGGGATATCCTTATTAATCTGCTGTTAAGATTCTTCTTAGAGGAGCTGCATAGGCTTGAGGTATGGCATCAACCTCGAGTGCTGGAAGTCCCGGGTTCAAACCCCAGTGAAGGTTAGGATTTTTTCACGTGGACTTCTTGTAATTTCGCCTTGTCTCTGGGTAGTAAGACTGGACGCCGTGTGTATTGTTGCGCACATTAAAAAAAAAAATGCCTCTGCAGTTGGAAATCGAAAAAAAAAAAGCCTAATGGTGCTATCTGGTCAAAATTTGGAGTTGAAAATATATCCAAAATGTATTTAAGGATCCTCGCCGGTGCAACGGAGCTCGTGCACTGTGGTGAGATTTTCCGACTCAGGCTTGGGTTAGAAGTAGAACGGAGCACTTATGGGTTTACACCCGTCATGATGTTGATCCGTCGACTAAACTAAACCAAACCAAGATTATTCTTCTTCTTCAGCATTCCGAGCCGCTGAGATTCACTGCTGCAGATATCACCCTCCTCCACTCATTTCTCTGGGTGGCCTTCTCTTTCCAGTTGGTGACACCAAGTGTGTGCCGGTCTGTCTATCTTTCCATTGTCATCTTAGTTTGCTTTGTAGTCCATTTCAGTTTATTAGCTCTCATGATGCCAGTGATAAATAGTGTCAAGATCCAGTCAAAGGGGAACAAACCGATCAACCGATCGATTCCTACATCAAGTATTTACACCATTTATTTTTTTCGAGAGGAAGATAGCACTGTGCCTTCCCCTTTGTAACACACTCAGTGTGGAGAATGTGGCGCGGTGATTTCGGTCACAGGCATGAGGGTTAAGTCTGATGTGATGTGTATAAGGAGATATTCCGTACCCCACTCGGGCGCCAGTCCTTCACTGTTCTGGTTTTACGGAACCTCATGCAAGACTCCTGTTGCACGTCCCCGTCGTGCGCCAAGGATAATGTCTCAAATGAGCATTAACAGAGTTGGCAGGGGATCTCGGAGCTGGCGGCCCCTAGAGGTGTAGAGTCCTTTCTGGCTCTCACCAGCCCGCCCCCAAACGCATGGGTGAAAAGTAACAAAACTCAAGGACTGCTTGCTAAATGTACCATCAAATGACAACTCTTGGTTAAAATTCGGGAGCGAATGAAAAACTGTGCTGCTGAGACTCAACCCTGACCGAGAGATTTACCCGCAGCCAAGACGAGTAACATCTCTTGTGGGCGACTTCTCGCAGCAATATCCCACCTACGTACATCCTCTGTCAATCCTCAGTGTCGTCGTCACCGCACTGAGGTACACCATGGCAGCAACTATTCATGCTGGCTTGAAAACAATGTCCGATAAAGTTCCGCCCCACGGCACACATGCAAGCTCAAAGTCCGACGATTATAACTTGTACCGATTAGGAAAAGTCTGAATATCCGTATCCACTGGTCCAACTCGCCCGAGTGTTGGGACCAAACAGGTGAAGCCACGCCTGACGCATTTTGCTTCCCCATTCTGTCGTGCTAAGGGCACAACTAAAACAACGTTAAAGGTGTCTAACGTAAGATGAAAAAGAATGTACCTATTTGTGTGGCCACAAACGTCCTAGACCTGCGGGCTGCTCCCCGCTGATCTCCGGAGAGCGCAGCCTTGTAGCGTGGGAAGCTCAATACACGGTTGTGAGGTTAAGCAGTCATGGGCAGGACGTGACGATTCCTTGGGTGAGCCCAGAACCAGAGCATCATGTGTCGGCTCTGCATTTATGGAAGCCTCCTTGGATGGCGGGGAATGCCCATGATCTGCCCCTGCCTTCCCTTGAGGGCTGAAAACTCTACATAGAGCTGCCTTAAGGACGTCATGCCGGGGGCCACACATGTTAAAAGTCAAAGAGGACACCACACAAATAAGGCAACATCTTTAGCACCCCCTCGATTCACAAAAACAATGGCCACAGTCAACCTAGAAATAGGCTTGACGTCTTTCTCCGAAGTCGGAGTACATCTGCCGGAGAGGCGGGGAACGAGTACTGCAAACAAATAAGCCAGTAAAACGGATGTACACGCAAAACTCAGGTCAAGGTAAAAGCCAAAAGTCCATTTTGGACGAACAGCCGTGACGTACCGCCGGAATTCACAGCCGGTGAACAAGAAGAAGAAGAAGAAGTGTGGAGAATTAATATAGGGTTCTTATCACTTACGTTTATCAAGAGCACACACAGATGGCGGTCTGGTGTCTGCAAGAGCATTAGTCAGCGCTGAGAAGAAAAACTGGGTGTCCTGTTGTGATGCAGCACAGCATGGTGTGCCAGGCTCAGAGCTGTAGATGAGTGGAATCAAAGACATCAAGGTTAGAGCAGCTCAGACTGCAACAACAATGTTAGTTTCATTGGAATGTACTACAAATCCATTCATGTAGTTTCACTGGTGTAGGTTTTAAATCCACACATTCACATTTAGCATCACTGGAAGGTACTACAAATCCATACATTTAATTTCATTGGATGGACTACAAATATATTAATTTGGTTTCATTCTAAATCGTTGCAAATTCGGACATTTATTTTCATTGGTATGAATACAAATCCAAAGATTTAGTTCATTGGAAGGTGCTACAAATCCATATAATTAGTTTCGATGAAATAATCAAGGTTCCATATGCTCACTTTTTTTGTTTTGAAAGCAGTAAAAGAGGGTATAGAGATATAAGATCACAGAGAAAGAGAGACAGACATGGAGACAGGGAGAGAAACGAAGCCAGAAAGAATGAGAGAGAGAGAGAAAGAAAGAGAGAAAGTCAGGAACAAAGATAACAGACAGAGGTGGAGAAAAAGAGGAATAGAGAGAACAAAGTAAGAGAGGTAGAGAGAGAGAGAGAGAGAGAGAGAGAGAGAGAGAGAGAGAGAGAGAGAGAGAGAGAGAGAGAGAGAGAGAGAGAGAGAGAAGATATGGAGAGAAAAAAATGACCAACCTGCTTCCAGCACCAGGTAATGGTGGCATGAGGAAATTCTTGGCATTGTCTGGAGGATGATTTCCTTCTACAGGCTCTGGAGATCTGGGGAAACATGTTTTAATTGTCTACGTTTAAAGAGAGGTAATCTATAAATCTGTGGTGTGGGTGAGATGACCTTTTATATGTCACTTTATGCACATGCATACATGTGTATGTACTTACAAGGGCATGCATGTGCAGACAACCTTACATATGAACCACATACCTACATGAGCATGTACACTTTGGCAAATATATATGTTTACCAGTCAGCTGAGAACTCTAAAAGATTGTCTGACACTGTCCAGACCATATAACAGTGGCCCTGTGCTGAGATTCTTCGTACTCAGACTTGAGTTAGTAGTAGAACGGAGCACTTTAGGATTACTACCCTTGTACGATAACGTTGATTCTATTGTATAAACCAGTGTTTCCCAAACTTTTCTTAGTCACTGCACCTTTTTTCAATTTAAATTTGTCCACGGCGCAAAAACCTAAGCTAAAGTATGGCTATTTGGATATCAGAGATTAAAAAAAAAATGAACTCATGTATCTTCAGAATATTTTCTGGCGCCCTTGTAAAGAGGTCATGGCGCCCCCGTGAAGAGGTCGCAGCTCTCCGGGGTGCCGACGGGGACAGTTTTGGAATCACTGGTATAAACTCTAAACCTGGGGTTATAATTGGTGGAACAAGAAAGTTTTCTCAGTACTCGTCTCCGAAGGCTTGGGTGGCGGGTCACACTTGAGGAATGGAGGATGGTAGAGTCCTTAAGGACATCCTCTTTGGTAATTACAGATGGGCAGGAGATCTGGAGATTAGCCTCTACTATCATGTAAAGATGAGTGCAAGCAAGACATGAATGATACAGGTGTTGAGGTAGAGTCGTGCGAAATAAAATACCAAAGACTGTGTTGCGTGGAAAAGGGAGTTAGAGGGGGGGGGGGATAGGGGCGAAAATTTGAATAAAGGAACAAATGACAGCAGAAAAGTTGAGAGCTGAGGGTCTGAAAAGTAGCACCCCAAATACTTCTGATGGCAACAACAATCCTTAAATTCCAAACTCTAATTGTGAAAGACTTTTCTAAACGTCGGTGGGTCTTGCTAGTCAAACTCTCTATCGTCATGAGCTGTGAGTGCCATGCCTTCCCACAGAGCAGTATAACACAATCTTATGTAAAACAAAAAGGTGCCAACAAAAACAGTTGGTGAAAGCTATAGTACTGCAGTAGCTTATCTGCCAACCCAAAGATCTTGAGTTCAAATCTGCATGGAGGCTGATTTGTATAAGTGACCTTAGCTTCCAGGTGGACGCAACCTAAAATCATTAGCAGCAAATATTCTAAGAACCCACTTAACGTATAGAGTGCCATTTGGTATACAAATAGTAGTTTAGCTCCATGTGTCTTATATGCCAGCAGTGTGAAAAAGTGTCCTTAATGGTTTTTAAAAAAAAACTCTTTCAGTCCTAAACACTTTTCACTTTAACTCCTTTCATCCCACATAGTTGTGCTTTAAAGCAAAAAATACTTTCTTTTGAAGTCGTGGGACAGAAGCAGTTAAACTTATAATTCAGATACAAAGGTTAATATAACATATGGGTGTGGCAGAAAACAGCAGGGACATTGTATTATCTTTTGGAGTGACCAAGAAGCCGGTTGTGCGTTGCTTTGTTCTGAAAGAGTTGATGATTTACAATATTTGGCACATGCTCATCCACGAAGCTGTGACGTTTCACCTTTTCACACTCACAGACTGTCATTTTTATGTAAGTTAAAAATAGTGAACTACCGCACCATGAAACATGATGTAGCAGCATGTATTTATGTATCCATGATACATGATTTAACAACACCTCTTGATATATCAGTTAAACATGATTTAAAGTACATTTTGATGTATCAGTTAAACATGATGTAGCAGTACATCTCAATGTATCAGTTAAACATGATATAACATCACATTTAGATATAACAGTTAAACATGATGCAACAGCAGCTTATCTTACTATATCGGGTAACCATTATGTAAGTAATCTGGATTTATCAGTTAAACATGATATAGCAGTACATCTTGATGTATCAGTTAAAGATGATATAACATCATATTTAGATATAACAGCTAAACATGACGCAACAGCAGCTTATCTTGCTATATCGGTTAACAATGATGTAAAGCACATCTTGATATATCAGTTAAACATATTGTAACAGCACAAGTTTAAGGGAACTTTGTGAAATAGCGCTTGTTTATTAAACAGTAACTAACAGATCCAGAAATAGTCTGACTTGGAGAAATGATAAATCTAGATCTAACAATAGTTTTACATGGTGAATCTTGATGAAGCAGTGAACACCATAAAACAGTGTAACTTGGTGTAACAGCACACCACGAAATTTATTAATCTGGTGTAACAGAACAATTAATAATCAAGCAGGGTAAACAGCATATTTTTTTTTAATAAAGCAGCTAAATGTGGTGAACTAGCATTTCCTGAAATAATTTACGATGTTGTGACAAAATATTTTGAATTAACAATTAAACATGATGCAACAGCAGGTAACAGGTAAACATGATGAATCAACATTTTTGTTATTTAGTAGTTATTATGAATCAGCACATCTGGATAAATCAGTTGTTTTTCTTCTCTTCACCATTTACCTCAGCGAGTTGTTGGGGGGGGGGGGGGGGGGGGGAGAGAGAGATGTAAGGATCGTTTGTGCACTGTTTCCAATGCATTGTACAAGATGGTGTTCATTTCTGCTAGGTTGCTCTTGATGATGTCGCTCCATCTCTTGCATGGTCTTCCCCTTGCTCTGTGTTCATTATATTTCTTCAGCGTGGCTCTCTGTGGCAGTTGGTACCAGAGCATTTCTCTTCAGGTGGCCAAACCATCTCATTTGTTGTTATGAGTTATGTTGTGACTGGTTTCAGTCCTAGTCTTCTTTTAATTTCTTTATTCTTGATTTTATCTCTTCTTTTGACACCAGCAGCTTTCCGAAGACATCTCATCTCTGTTGTTACAATCTTTCGCTCGTTAGTTGTAGCAAGGGTCCATATTTAGCACTGGTAGCACAATGTCGGCCAAAAAAACGTTTTTATGAGATTTGCTTTGATTGACATTTGTATCTTTCTGTGCGTCGGATGCGGTGTTAAATGTCCCATATCCTGATTTGCTTTCGCACATCGCATGTTGATTTCTCTATTTATTCTTATATCTGAGATGTAAAACAACCCTAGATATTTAAATTAGCTCGTTTGTTTCATTGATATGTTCTTTACTTTAATTGATATGGTTTCTTTTTGTCTATCTATTACCATTGACTATGTCTTATCGTTTGTCCTCATATTATATTTCTCACGATTGGTATTGACTTGGTTTGTATGGTTCTGTAAACTCTCTTATGTTTCAGCTATTATTACTTGGGCATATGTAGATAACAATTCTGAGAAATCCTCCTTTTCTTTGCTCTCTGCTTCTTTGCATATATTATTGATGCATGTTATTAAAAAGCAGCTGGATAAAGCAGCTGGATAAAGCAGTTACGTTTGGTAAACCAGCATATCATAAAACAGTTACATATAATATAAAACACACATTGGCTGAGCAATTACACATGATTTAACAACACATCTTGGCCTATTAGTTACATATGATGTTACTACACACCTAGACCTAGTAGTTACATATGATAACAACAACACACCTTGGCCTAGCAGTTGCACATGATATAATAACACACCTTGGCCTAGCAGTCACACATGATATAATGAACAACTTGACCTAACAGTTACACATGACACAACAACACACTTTGACATAGCAGTTACACATGATACAAAAACACCTTAACCTAGCAGTTACACATGTTATAACAATATCCTGACCTAGCAATTATACATGATACAACAACACACCTTAACTTAGCAGTTACACATGATATAGCAATATCCTAACCTAGCAGTTAGACATGATACAACAACACACTTTAACCTAGGAGTTACACATGATATAGCAATATCTTAACCTAGCAGTTACACATGATATAGCAATATCGTAACCTAGCAGTTACACATGATATAGCAATATCCTGACCTAGCAGTTATACATGATACAACAACACACCTTAACCTAGCAGTTACAAATGATATAGCAATATCCTGACCTAGCAGTTACACATGATATAGCAATATCCTGACCTAGCAGTTATACATGATACAACAACACACCTTAACCTAACAGTTACACATGATATAGCAATATCCTGACCTAGCAGTTATACATGATACAACAACACACCTTAACCTAGCAGTTACACATGATATAGCAATATCTTGACCTAGCAGTTACACATGATACAGCAATATCTTGACTGGAACATGAACCAGTAAGTTAAAAAAAAAAAGTGAAGGTCCCTTTACAGGCCAATGGTGCATTGGACACATGAATTAATTTTTTTCAAGACATCTGCATTTCACTTTTCATCTGCCGGTGGCGTTCTCATCTTTCTTTTTTTAAACATTAGGTCTTATTTACGTTTCCCGGCTCATCTACACACTGGTTGACCTTTCATTCATGCTTGCTCAGGCTGATCTAATGAGGGGTGTCATTGTCTCCAGTGGTGTTACTGGCGAATGGCCCAGTATTTAGGAGCTCACACAATAACAATTAACACGCAACGCAGAAAGCTTTTCAAAGGCTGTTGCTCACACAATAACAATTAACACGCAACGCAGAAAGCTTTTCAAAGGCCGTTGCTCACACAATAACGAATAAAACGCAACGCAGTAAGCTTTTCAAAGAAAACAGTACAACGTGACACCCCTGTGACGTAGACCAGCCTGAGCAAGCATGAATGAAAGGTTAACCAGTGTGTAGATGGGCTGGGAAAGGTAAATAGGAGCAAACATTGTTTTATAAGGTGACTTATCACATAAGTATTTGGCATGTATGTGCAGTCCTTAAACACTGATGCTGAGACACAATATGAAGAGATCAGAAACCAAGAAGCAAATTTGAAAATGTTTGCTGCAGCCAATGAGAGCTAACACACTTTCTTTGTATACTCACCGCAAAATACTGTAGAAAAAGCAGATATGTGATAAAAACATGTGATGTGATATCTTTGTAGAAAGCAGAACAATGATGAACATATTTGATGAGATATCTTGTGTTTATGAAGCAATGAAATTACTCATCAGACATTTCTTAAAAAAACCATAAGCAACCATTTGTAATCTGACATATGCTACATTATTTCTACATAAAAACTAAGAAAAAAAATGTCAAAATGTGATTTTTTGCAAATAAATAGATTACATCAGTTGAAAACAATGAAAAGGTGATTGTATGTTGGTTGTTATGTCAAGAAATAATTTAAACCTCTTGAGACAAAGACGCAGATGAGACAGCACACTAATTCTTGTCCATATAATGTTACACTCCACTCACTTTCTTCAAAGAACAACTCATTATGAGATTACCGGAACAACTAAAAAAAAAAATTTTTTTCAGGTAAAACAAAACAAAACAAAAAAAGCATTTAGACTCGTTTATGCTTGTTACTTTTTATCAGTATCAACAACCTGGCACATCGATCCAACCTATTCGTGTTCTGTTCTCCAATGCAGACACTTTCTCATTATCTCTATGCACATCACACCCAATAGAAGTTGGCTGACAAATCTTGTTTCTATGCCCCACAACCAATTTCTGCATGACTGTCTTTGTTCAATACCCATCTCCAACAGGCTCTTCTTTGTCTCTAACTCTTTGTCTCATTGTCTCTGGCATGCAGCACAGTCAGTATGTATGACCGGTCCATAATATTTATTTCACTGACTACTGCAGACACAATTCTAACTCAGTAAGTTTTCTTCTCTTTTTAAATATGTTTTCAACTTCCATTTTTTTTTAGTAAACAAGAAATGAAAACAAACACAAAATGTCTAAAGGTAAAAATACATGTCAGCCTAAAGTAATAATTAGCTATTGAAAAATTATACAAATATCACAAATTTTGAATACCTTTGTCTATAATAATAATACAGACTAGCAGTTTACTGTGGGGAACAACAGTAATAACATTTCCTGAAAGAGGTTAAGAGACAAAGACAACTTATCACAAACTTCAAAAGGCAAACATGCTTTGGCCAAATCAAGACATGTTTTGGTTACATTAAGACATGTGTATGTGGATATTTTCAAAATAAATTTATAAGCAACTGACAATAATGTTGTATTACACTTATTTGTGATTGAATGAGCCTTCAGTTGACTAATCTTCACATGTGCAAGTGAAACAAAAACACTTACAGAGAGCTTGGCACCACACACCGCAGCATGCTGGGAGATTTTGGTGGTGGTACAGGGAATGTGAAATTCAATGTCAAGGTTCCATCATTGCTGCTGGTTCCATGGCATGTCATTTCTCGATGACCATTGCTGCCCGCAAAGTCATGGTGAATGTATGGTGAAGAAGGCGGCATCTCTGGGTCAAGGACGTATAGATCCTCGGAGGAGATGTCAGTGATGTAGTGAAGGCTTTCCTGAGCTCTGTCGATGCGGAAAAGTCTCTCAGCTGTTGTTGCTGGATAAAGAAAATCAAAGAAGTTACCCATCATCCCTATTGAGGTTCTGGGGTCAATTTGGGGGCTGATGTGATAGGGAGGTAGAATCGATCCGCTGCCCCTCAACAAGCATGTTATAACTAACCCAAACATTTTTGAAGGCAAACTTACGCTAAGTAGTTTGCCGTTGATATCTAAACAGTCGAATCTTGGTACTACTGTCAAAACCAGTAGAAGATGGATTGCTGCCAAATCGCCCACAGCTGGGATCGAACCCCGCACCCCAGCATTATGAATCATGTTTGCAACCCCTAAGCCACAGATGCCAATACATGTTATACAAAGTGACTTTGACCTTTAACAAGATGACTAAATAAAGATTTTCTGAAATGAAAGGTATTGGACCAAACTTCACGGCTCTTGCAGCCTAGTTGTAAACCAAGCACAATAAGTCACCTGCTCTTTAACGGTGAACTCAGTAGAAGAAGTTACACACTCCAGTTGCGGATGAATGAGTCAAACAAGTTATAGCTTAATGATGGATGAATGGAATCAAACATATTACACATCAATTATGGATAAGTGGAATCAAATATATTATACATTTTTGATGGAGGAGTGAAATCAAAATAGTTAACACATCATTATTTTCAATCTTGAGTTGTTGATTGACAAAAAAAAAGACAGTTCCTACAAATTTAACCTAGCTGTGTAGAATATCTTTTATAAAATTACCCCTCACTTTCTTTTGTTACCAATCATTGAAGAACAATACTAAACTGGCTGTGTTATACTGTATGTATATTGATATCTTGTCTTTAACTATTTATGCATACATGCTTTAAATTAACAGCCAATGCATCTTCAATATCTTAGATTCACCTTCGTGGAGAGTGGCCTCTGCCTCTTATTCTAGAAACTGTACCCTCCATCACCATTTTTTTAAAGGCTACCAGGATGTTTAACCTGGCCACAATATCTCAGCTTTCAGGATAGGATGTTGTTTATGACCCACTTCTCTTTTATGTTTAGTTCATGTAAGATATCAGTGTTTTTCTTCTTCTTGATCCAGGATATTCTAAGGAATTTTCTATAACATTCCAGTTTAAATGCACAGATTTGTTTCTTTAACTGTTAAGCGAAAGTTCATAATTTACATCAATGTTGCTACGGCAACCATTTAGAGCTTATATGGACATATAATGTGATCTTCTCCCCTTTGCTTTCCCCATCCACTTCAGTGAGCACCTGAACCTTGAGAAAGCTTTTAGACTGCTAGAGTAAGTGAGTACCCTGCTCTGTAATGTGCTTGCTGACAGCCAATAATATCTGTGAGTTTACTATTCATGTAACACAAAACCATTTTCTCTTTTCCCAATGTGAACTAAAATAAAGAAACATAAACAATATATATTGTTGTTTTTTTGTGGCTGACGAAAAAAACCCACTAAATATGGAACAACAGTTACATGCATTCGAAAGCAAATGCCTGGTGAAAATAATGAAAATAAAATGGAATAAGATTCCAGAGTGAAGAAATAAGTCAACAACTATGATCAACAGTTATAAGATAGACAAGATGGAAATATACTGGGCACACTCCAAGAAGAGCTGAAATGGAAATCATCAAATAGGCACTGAAATAGAAAATCAGAGGCATTAAGAAAATAAGGCATGCCAAGAGAGACCCTAAGGTGAATGTTGGTGAGAGAAGCCAGAAGTGCCAGATTGGATTGCATCCATGATTCTTAAGTAATTGCACATAATGGAATGGAAAGATAGACTGCAAACTTTATTGGACGAATAATGGCGAATTAACGAATAAGTATATTGTTCAGTGGGCAGTCACTGTGGCGGCGCGGCTAGACGCTCGCTGTGGATTGGAAGGTCGTGGGTTCGCTCCATGGTGGAGTAGGACTTTAAAAAAAAATTAACTTGGCTCTCAGGTCGACCAACCTTGAGTGGGTACCGTGTGCAGTTCCGGGAAGTAAAGGTGGCCGGCGTGATGCTGACCACATTATCCATCTTGTGTCAATTGGTCTATAAAAAAATAGTTCTAGCCCTATATGGCCTATACGCCTAAAGGCCTGGAAGAGGGTCCTTTACTTTTTTACTTTTATATTGATCAGTATAATATTTGTGCCCTCAGTATTTCTATTTAGTTTTATTTTATTGTGTTCGAAGGTTACAGATGTTTACTGTGTGATTTCCATTTGGTAGCAGACATATAGCTTTATAACTGTCTATTGGGTTTTTATCATTCTTTTATAATAACTCATCTTACCAGATTTCACAGAATTTCTCATCAATCTGTTGTTGATAAGTCACTTTCATATGCCCGGACTGGCTCTTTAAAATTCTCTTTGTCACCCCAGATGACACTGTAGGTGACATAAAATCCTCTTTTTTCTTCTTTACTTCTTCCTGCACTGCTTCAAGTGCCCAGAAATAAATGAGGTACATGATATTCTACATCCTATTCAATGATACTTTTGCCTCAACTATATTTAACTTTCTTGAATTTATAAATGAATAATTACAAGATATGTTGATAAATATGACACACAAATAGTTGCTTACAGTCAAGAAAACACCACTGGGGAGAGAGCCTTACTGCACTCAAAGCTTCAGAAGAGTCATTCTCAAAATGCTGTGAGTAAAAAGTCAATATTTAATTAGATGTTTTCTTTGACATAAACAGCATGTAAATGTATCTAACAAGAAGAAAGTCTTTGGTAGAACTTCTTAAGTGAGTGTGGTAATGTAGTGAGCACATCCCCCTCCCCCTTTCTAAACCTGAGAACCTCCAATGTTTTATTTGTGTTGCCGAAAATGCTTTTAATATTAAAAAAGGGGTTTAGAATAGAATTAGCTGTCCAACATGGAGCCCAACCCCCTTCCCTTTTCCCCCCTTATCTGATGGGGAATGGGGGAAGGGGTGGGAATAATCTTTCTGCCTCATAATAAGAATGTCATGGAAATGTAACTAATTAGGGTCTTCTCTGAAATTGGATGTGCTGGATCTAATTGTGCAGATACCGCAGTCTAGCTGTAAACTACACCACAAATGCCAACCACTCTATTAGGGGCAAATGCAAAAGAAGAAGAAGAATGAGCGGAAATGACACCTTTTTGGGACATAAAGTGTTAATATATTATCAAGATTTTGTGCCTGATATTTAACACTGTCAGCCACAAAAAGTCAAAGCTGATACCCAGATGAGGCAAAAATGACAGCAACAAACTTATGGATGTACTACATCCACAGGAGCTAAGTACACAACCCTTGTAGGAGTCTTGTATGTTGGTGGGCGTTTTAATATGTCCTGTCTAAAGATAAAATTTGCAAGCGTGATAATATTTTGACTGGTGCATATAATGAGTAAATGCAGTCACACATGGTAAAATGCATTTCTTGGTGCCAATAAAGCAGTGATGAGGCGAGCATGCAAGGGCTGTAATCATCCCTTACACATTCCAGTGCCAAAGAGAAAATATGTTACTATTCAATATCCCTTGTTAATGTTTATTACAAATATGCCATGCAGTAAAGAATCTGCTCATAAAATGGGACTAGTTATCATTCAAGATAAGACAGAATACATGATAATAACTTGACAGGGAAACTCCAGCCACATACAAGTCGATAATATGAAAATCAAACGAACCGAAACATATAAGTACTTGGGTGCAAACTTCAACTGTTCCAACATGCTGAGAGAAGAAATACTATCTAGAATACAATCTGGAAATAAAGTATACTATGCCCTTCAACATCTGCTAAAGTCAAAGTGTCTGTCTCGCAACACCAAGATCAAAATATATAAAATGTTGAATGAATGAATGAATTTCTACCCCACCAGGACATCACACAAGTGATAAACACCCGATGACACAAAGTGCCACCATGTGGATGAGGATCGCCGTGGAGAGGTCCCAGAAACCGCGTTCAGACAATTGGCCAATTTATGGCCTGCCTATATTGCGGCCCCTGGCAAAAGCCAGAGTGGGGCTTCAAATAACAAAAAATTACGTCCTAAAAAGGATATTATCGATATAAAATGTTGATAAGTCCAGTCATTTTATATGGCTCTGAAACCTAGAGCACAACTAAAAGAAATGAAGCCTTATTACAGTTTTTCGAAAACAGAGTCTTACGACGAATCTTTGGACCCAAGATGCAAACAGCAAGGAATGGAGAGGGAAAGCAACAACGAAATTTTAAATCATCATTGATCACTGGTATCATGAGATCTAAAAGACTGAAATGGTTGGGGCATATTGAAAGAAAATTCAAATGAATGAGAAGTAAAAACAAGGGAGATGAATGGTCGTAGACCACGAAGAAGATGGAGAGATAATGTCCTGGCCTGGCAGCCCTGCAAACGCTTGGTGTCACCAACTGAAATGAGAAGACCCCCTAGAGAGATGAATGGAGACGGGTGCTATCTGTAGCAATGAACCTCAAAGACTTGGAATGCTGAAAAGGAAGAAGAAGAAATTTACATCTCGAACAAGGCAAAAAGAATGCTTGCCGCATGCTTATGTCACTTTTGCAGAAACTGTAATGTGGGAAAGCTACCGGTTACAAGTTAGTACCAGATAGGTACAAGACCAGCTTCACATGAATTTTTTAACAGCCAGACAAAGAAGAGTAGATAATCACTTGATTCCCCTACCCCCTCCCTTCAATGGGATCGTTACCTGCTACTGCTTACACGTGTAATAAAATTGATGTTGCTAATCGTATGTCCTGTTGCAATAAACTTTTAACAATAGAAAACATGCTAAGAGTTACAGGGAAAGAGCAAACTGCACGTGACAAAAACTGAACAATAAATGTAAGATATTATTATCACAAAATAAGATAAAAACCCAGATCACTTTAAATGTTCCCAAATATATATAGTACAATCTGATTATCACAATTATTTGAAAAGTATTCTTATAGTGCTATGTACAATCTATAATCTTGTAATCTGTTATAATTAACACAACAAGGAAATATTAAATAGCCGAAAATATTAAAAAAAAAAAAAAAGTTATGTATCAGAAAGGACAAAAACCAGATGTCCCAGTTTTAACCCAGAAGACTTGATTATATTATATAACCACTGTCTTAATGATGTTAGATAAAACATCTATCAATAGATTTCTTTAGGGACCTCAAATTATCTATATACTTACAGACAGCATCTTCTGGATCTCTTCTCTTACTTGCTGAAGGTCAGCATTGTTGTCCACCACAATAATTCCTAAGGGGACAGCTAAAATAAAGCAAAATGACTGACATAATTCAACAACAGAGTTCTATCTGCAAGTGGTCAACAAAGAAGAATTGAAGCTAAATAATGCATAATTTCTCAAGGTTGTCGCGTGCGGATGTAAACTAAAACACACAAATACTGACTGAGCAAATAGGACGTCAAAACAATACGTAATTTGTTAAGGAATTGTAATCTAGGGATTGGGAGTCGAAGGTTTGACCAAGGCGGACCTGTGGTCTGGCCTTGGTGTGGATCCTTGTGGACGTTCTACCCCGAGATGCCACGGAAGGATTGGTAATCAAAGGTTTGACCAAGGCGGACCTGTGGTCCAGCCTTGGTGTGGATCCTAGTGGACGTTCTACCCCGGGATGCCACGGAAGGATTTATTTGCTCTCTCATATTGGTGGTGTTTGCCGCGACATGACTCCACATTGCCGAACGAGATGACGACAGGTTCTAGCTCTCGGTCGTCCTCAGGTGAGGGGAGAAAAGCTGTCGCGTGCGGATGTGCACTAGAACACACCAGTACTGACTGAGCAAATAGGACGTCAAAACAATACGCAATGTTGTGGAGGAATTGTAATCTAGGAGATTGGAAGTTGAAGTTTGATGAAGGCAGACGTGTAGTCCGGCCTTGGTGTGGATCCTTGATGACGTTCTACCCAGGGATGCCACGGAAGCATTTGGAGTATAAAGTCTGAAGGAGACAGACGTGTGGTCGTGTCTCAGTGGATCCTTGAGGACGCTCTACCCCGGGACTCCACTAGAAACCTCAGCCGAAAACTGGTACATTGATTACTGCGCTCGGCAGGAAGCCGGTATATTTTAAAGGAAGGGATCTATAGGCCAAATCATTAAGGAGGGACATTGCCCTGTTCAGACTGCAGAAGAGGAGATCAATGTGACCGTCCAGACTCTCAAGGTCGGAATGTTGACCTGGTGTTTGAAGATTCATTTGAATATCTCTAAAGAGTGTGCGAACGGTAGCGAGTGCTGGCGTGTTTGTGTGAGTCTTCACCAAGAGTCCTATTATTTGCATATTTTCTCATTTTGAATCAAAATGTTCGACAATACACCATGGTATATATTCAGGGCCTTCAGCGTTCAACTGCCGCTTAGACGCATTAAAGTTCATTGTTAATATTACAGGCGTCCTGTTTCGTGTTTGGGAATAAATCTCATGCTGTTCTGCCACACTTGGCTGGTGGCATTGTACTTGATGTTAAGCTTCATTCGATTATACCTGATTACACATTTCAATGGGGGACCTACGCCTCTCAGCACCAAAACGCACATTTTAAAGGTACAATGCATTTTTAGCAAATACATCATTTAAAAAAGAACAAAATAAATTGCAAATTACAATGTACTGATAATCAGTGAAGGGTAGCTACACATAAGATACAAATTTATTCAACTGGATGATGAAATACAACTATGGTATGAAACTAAATATAAATATGTACACGGTTAGTAAATGCTACTTGAAAGAATATAATTAGAACTGCTAAGTGTAACATGAAGTAATATGTAAACACATGACAAGACTGCAACAAATGTGTGTTTGTTCCAAGTCTTTCAAGGGTTAGATTGACCTGACAGAAGGAAACTAAAGAGTGAAGTCAAAAAGAAAGGGAGCGCATGGGGAGGGTTGCATGCAATAGTGAATGACTTGGCGTGAGTTGACTGAGGGTCTACACTCCATTGGGGGTTAGAAAAGCAGAAGAAGAAGAAGAAGAAGAAGAAGAAGAAGAAGAAGAAGCTGATTTGAGTTAAAATACAAGCATTGCAGTACTCAAAACATTCTCATAAGCACTCCATCCTATCTGCAGCAAATCGGCACATGTTTCATTAGTAAGTTCATTTATGTTCAGATTAGATGTATTATTTTCTTATTTCTGGTTGTGTTGTCATTTATTCTAAAAGTCCTTTTCCGCAACATGAAGTGTATTGCGTATAAAGTTAGTTACTTAGGATAGTAAAAAAAAAAGAAAGTAAAGATCCCTTTTCACATCTTTAGGCTCATCGGGCATATGAGAAGAGCACCCATATTTTTACAGACCAATCGGCACTAAGTGGGTAATGTGGTCAGCATTTCGCCGGCCGTATTTACTTCCCCAGGACATACATCCTGGTACCCATTTTAGGCTGAGTCGACCTGTGACACCCCATACCATGATTTGTTTGTTTGTTTTAGTATCCAGAAGCCAGGATTTGTTAACCCTTAGACTAGGTATTATGGATATCGCAACCTTTCGATTCCATTGATTCCATTGTAAATACCGTAATCTGGGAGAAATGTGGCTTTTCTGCCTACCCCCGAGATTGAACCCGGACCACAAGGAGTTCATCACCCAGTCTCCGCGCAATCCGGTTTAACCAACTAAGCTAGAGAGCCGGGCATACCATGATAAAAATCCACGCAGCCAGCAGTGGGTTTCGATCGCAGTACGTTGGAATTATGAGTCGGACTCGCAACGTCTAAGCCACGGACACCGCTCTAGTTAGTTGCATAACCTTTACCAGATGTTGCAGAACTATTTTCAGAATTTTTTTTTTTTTTGCTGTGGTTTTTCTAGGCAAATTTGACATTCGGGAGTTTGCCATTGCTTTTCTAAATGGTAAGCTCTCAGTACCACTGTTGAAACCAAGTCAAGACATGCTGCTGCCAAATTGCCTGTAGTTAGGACCCGACCGGCACCTCAGCATTTCAAAGCGTGGATTTTTTGTGTGTTTGTTTTTAGTATTCAGAAACCATGAGTTATTAACCCTTAGGTTATGGATATCGCAACCTTTCGGCCTTGCTTTCATTGTAAATACCGTAAATCTGGGAGACATGTGGCTTTTCTTCCTACTCCCGGGAGTGAACCCGGACCACAAGGAGTTTGTCACCCGGTCACTGCGCAATCCTGTTTGGCCAACTACGCTAGCAGAGCGTGGATAAATAGTGTTACACATATATTTCATAGACTAATTGTCACTCAGTGAGTGATGTATTTGACATCACGCTGGCCCCTTTTACTTTCCAGGGCTTTACTTGGTTCCACTTTAGAGTGGCTGCTGCTTCGGAGAACTGAGCACGCATGGGTATGCCCAATGTGCAGTGACATTAATTGTGATAACAGAACATAAAATAACATCTTAGTAGGGAGTCGGCAGTAGAAACCCAAGTTCACTCCTTCGTGCCAAAGAACTGCATGTGTTGGGGTGAACAGTCGTTAACGAGGGCAGGCAGGTCGTTGTAGTGGCGACGCCCTGCTGTGGATTTGTCCTAAGTCCCTTCCCCAGCTATAACGAGGGTACTGCTGGGGTGACCCCCTCATTAATTCTTCCGGTCAAAATGGACGCTAGGTACGGCCACCTTTTTTTTTTTTTTTTTTTTTTAAAGCTTGGCAAAATATTTTTTTCAGACGGTGGCCGTTGCATTTTGCTATGCTGAAGACTGGAAGGATGTAGTTTCGTCGCCCAGCTTCTGAAGTGCATGGCGTGACACTGTGAGCTGCATTTGTTTTTCGTTGGCACAGGAGCGGAGCATGTGTGGGGTGACCCGTTTGCTATGAAGCTGAAACTAGGATTACCAGATTACCAGATTTACTTGGTTCCGATCTTAGGCTATGCTGACCTGGGAGCCAAGATCATAGTTTAATAGAAATCTGAATTCGAACCTACAACAATTGGGTCTGAGGTGAGCATCTAGCCCCATACATCAAGGTGGCTCCTCATTTCTTCTATTGTACACTGAATGTTGAATTAGGAATCACAGCACTCGGGACACTCCTATAAGTGTTAGATCTCCATCTTCAGCAGCCAGCGAAGAGTTTCAATTCCAGTAGCACCAGTACTGCACACTTAAAAATAGAGCTGTAGTAACATTGTGGCTAGGAATCTTGCCAATAATGAAGAGAAATAATGTGATTAAAAAAAAAAACACAAGTACACAACACAGTTGGAAAGTGCAAAAAAAAAAAAAAAAAGGCAGTGTGGATGCAGAACGTGACAAAAGTCGCACCTGAAATTGGACTTTAAAAACATGATTAAAAAACAAAGCTTTTTCAGATACAATATACTAAGGCCATTGTCTGATTTGAGAACAGCCTGACAACACATGTATCCATTGGTTACATCAAATGGTTGATGTAAGCAATATTTCAGAGCAGGCCAAGAAAAAAAAAATGTCATTCAAAAGCTGAAAAAAGTTCTGCAAAATAAAACATTATTTGACTAAAAAATTTTATAACCTCATAAGTAGCAGATATTCACAGCTGAATGTTCATTATGAATAACCAGTCAACAAGATACAATTTTAAAAAACCAACAGGAGTTTAGGTTTACAGAATACTAAAAATTACATGCAGCTAAAATTAGCATTGCTGACATTTGGAAAGGGTAAGTTTTGACCTAATACCATGCAATATCATGGTGTCATTATTAGACAATAAAAACTGATAGTAAAGACAAGTCAGCAGAATAGTGATACCTTGTTAGGAAGCTGAACAGATGTGGCTTCATAAATGAATGATGAACACAACAAGCACAGATAATGAAGATCTTTGGGAATAATTAATCCATAAAGAGAACTAGTTGCCTGCATCAGATGAACCAATCACAATCAATGCACTGAACATGTCATAAGAATGGAAAAACTGGAGTTAGAATATGACATTGTATGAATGGAAAGGATTTGGTTCAATGGATGAATGATGCACACAACATGGACAGATACAAATTATAATGAAGATGTCTGGAAATAATTCAACCCACAAGGAGAGCTTGTCATCTGCATCAGACGAACCAATCACAATGCACTGGACATATCATGAGAATGGAAAAACTAGAGTTAAATTCTAGAACAAAAGAGATGAAGAAGAAAGAGTCGCATGGATAAATGAAACTGAAGACTCCGTTTACTGCAGCTAACTCTTTGTAATAAAGTGCAAAATAATTGATCAAGGATGGAAGCGTGTGTAAAAATATACATATGGTGAACAATCTACAATGTAATTACAAGGTAAAGGAAGAATATGAATTTACAAAGTAATCAAAATGCTAAACACAGAACAATAAAAACAAAAACTAAACACTGAAAGTGTCATCTGCCAATTAAGAAAAAAAAATTATTGCCAGTTGTAATTGAAAACAAAGAATTAAAATATATTGGATTTCACAAAAAATATGCTAAACAAGTGATGCCATCTAATGGCACAAGTGTTAAGTGAACATGAAAATGTGTTCACATAATGCTTGAAAATAATTTAGCACAAAAGAGTGACTAGAAGAATTCAAGGAAAGGGAAACAAAGGGATGCACAAAAATACAACCGAACATGCGTGTCCATTTCTGTCCTAGTGAGCGCTCTAGTCATTGTTGTGTGTTTAATTGTTTCTTTATTTCAGTTACATAGGTGGCACTCATTTTCATTTTACATCATTATTTTTTATGTTCAGATAAGCATATTGTATCAAATGCGCTTTAATCATGGATACGTCAGTCAAATGATTTGTATGTATCCTTGTTCCTGTTTGTGATATTGTAGATTTATGTTTGTGTTGCTGAATGCTCTCTGGCTGCAACCTTCAATGCCATTTGTGTTTATGATATTATGAAGCTGACTGGTTCTATGTTACATTTGATTTAATATCTTCTCATGATACATGTATTAAATATAGAAAAGTGAGCAGTTTAGTTTTCTGTTGAGGTTAGTTCCTGCCTACACAAAACCATATCTTCCTATCTTTTGGTTTTATTATTGTGAACTGTTCGTGGAGGAGAAAAAGGGGAATTGACAAACAAAGAGGGCAAAACAAACCTGACAGCTCCCAACAACTTACAAGCTTGCCGCAGCTTTTCCTTCTCAAAATGGAGAGACTCATAGTCTGACATGCCAATGCGACTGACCTGAAGTCTCAGCCGCTCTGGCACAGATGATGGTGGACTGAAAAAAGCAAAATCAGGACTATAACTGGGATTATTCAGTTTGTTCTTGGCCCCACCCTTACAGTGGACAGTGGTCAGTTTTAGTTTATTAACATAAATTACCCCTTTGACGTTTCTTCTTCATTCATCAGACTTAATAGTGTGAAGAAAACATCAGTCAATTAGAGTATGCTGACATATTTTGAGAAAAGCCTGACATCAACATGTGTAGGCATAAACTTTTTTGACATTCCCTTTCTTTCTGAACTGATGCCACATTTGAGTTTTCTGACAGATTTTGAAGCAAATTATGTTTATGTTTATTCAACGAATTAACATCATTGCACACGGTGTAAGTGCTCCGTTCTTCTTTGAACTCAAGCCTAAAGAATCTCATGAACTCTGTAGCACCGGCAAGGATCCTAAAATACTCTGGGTAGATTTTTAAGCTCCAAATTTTGCCTGGCCAGCGCCGTTAGGCAGCTCTTTTCGATTTCCAACTGCCAAGTGATTTTTTTAAGTGCGCAACAATACACATAGGCGTCCGGTCTTATTACCCAGAGACCCTATGGGAAATTGCTAGAAGTCCAGGTTAAAACATCACAGCTCTCACCGGTGCTTGTGAAATTAATTAACAATATGGTAAAACTTTTTTTTTTTAAATTATTGTTTTTCTTCAAATTAATAAAAGTTAAACAATGACCCAAAAAAATAATAAAAAACCACCCTCTCCATGTGGATCCTGGAGCATAATTTAAGATGAGAATAGACCCACTGCCCCCCCCCCCCCCCCCGCACCCCACCCCCTCAAAACAAAGCATGTAATAAAAGGCAACTAATTAGGGTTATTATCTTTGAGGGCAACTACCTGAGATGTGAGGAACTAACAGTCTGCATACAAATAAGCTGGATTTGTAAAATGGATGTGCAAGCAAAACTTAGTTTCTGGAACAAGATCATGTTCATTTTATAAATAAAAATCTTTGTATACCACAAGATGGTGAAAAACAGAGGCAGTTATTTAGAAACTTGAAACACACATTAACCAGTGCCACCACAGAGTAAGACTACAATAGTGGGACATTATCTTTATTACAAAGCACATGGAGAAGACCAGGGCTTTTATCAAGAAACAAGATGCCAGTACTCATCACAAAGTTTCTGTAAATGTAGCGCTGACAAAAAAAAAATATGGCTAAATAAATTAGTGCCTTTACAGCATTACATTGAATACTACCAAAAAAAAAAAAAAAGCGGAATGGGTTGAGGAGGAAATTATGGAACTGGATAGCACACACATAAAAAAAAAAAAAATCTGTTATTAAAAACAGAAAGTCTTTTACTTGCTCTAGTCCTAAATGACCAATATGCCTGAAAGTGTGGAAAAGGGCCCTTTTACACTGGGTCATCAGAGTAGCTAACTTTGTGAGAGTGTCTTCACTATATAGATAGCTCATTTTGATTACGTAGATTAGACTTCTCACAATATATCAAGAAGACCACTACAACCATAAATTATGATCAATACATAAAACTGCATAAATTTGCTGCCTGTGGCTAAGAGGTTGTGATGAATTTCCATAATTCTGACATCGTGGGTTCACTTTAGCTGTAAGTGATTTGGCAGCAGGTAGCTTTGCATTGATTTTGACAAGGATATCAATGTATATCAGGGCGGACGCAAAAAGTTAGCTCCTAATCAAAACGAGAGATTGGCAACTATAAACCTCTTTTAACTACAGTGAAAAGACGAAAAAATGCAATGGTATGGACATGTAATAAGCGGCCTCTCAGAAACAATACTGAAGGGCTAGGTAGAGGGAAAGAGGAGAAGAGTCAGACCAAGAAAAACCTGGTTACAGAACCTGACTCACTGGGCAGGCCTCAGGCATGCAACCATGAAGTCCATCACAACTGACCGCCAAAGGTGGAGAGAGCTGATCAGTCAACAGAAACTGGTGACCCAAGGACATGAAGTGTTACGGGATGATGATGATCATTGTATATAATTTAGAAAGAAATGGTAAACTTTTGAATGTAAAATTGCATAATAAAACACACACAAAAAAAGCCAACAAATGGTTGGATTGGTTTACGACATCTTGTACGGAATATACAACAAACACATAAAAAAAGGAGATGGAGTATGGGGTTTTCCAGTGTGAAAATATGTGCATGTCATTTGCTGAGTTTGTATATCAGTTTCATTGTGTAGGGGGTCCTTTGCAGCACAATGATTTCAGAAGTCCAACACAGACACCCTTGTTCATTTAGCCATTTCCTGGCATCCTGCATTTCAATGTTCAATGTGTCTTTGAAAGTCTTAGTCTTAGCCGAGGTTTCAACTTTACTGCAAACGGGTTTTCCCCATATTTGCTCCATTCCTGTGCCAGTAAAAATCAAATGAAATGTCCCTCACTGTCCCATTTGGAAAACTTGTGAACAAACAATCACACCCGTTAGAATTCAGAAATACAAGCATGCGGTAAAAGTATTTGGCAGTTGCTAGAGATGCCAAAGCCAATAGTCACCACCAGAAGTGCAGCTTGTCATTGATGGAAGTAGTCGGGCATGATATGTTGGCTTTATACATGTAGAAGGTATTTCACCAGCTCACAGATAAACCGGCTAGCACCCATACTGAAGAACACGACACAACCACTGCACAAATGAAAGGCATATCATCTTTGAAAGTCTTCTTGTTATAGTACAATAGTTCATTGGTAGTAAAATCTCTCCACAGCCTTCCCTCTCATGTACTATTAATCAGTTTTGGCACTTGTACTTCTAGGCCAAAATGCCAAACATTACAGCGTCTTCTTTTTTGGTCAAACTCCACCCTTATATTTCCTCCCATTTTCCTGTTGTCGTGACATATTTAAATTTGTTCCCTATCAAGATGTGATAAAAGATAATGAATTTTCTTCTTCCAGTGTGGGTAATCGGTTCTGCTTGAAAGCTTTGCACTCACAAGTTGTCATAATGGTTATTTCCCCTTTTTTACAGCTGAGAAATAACCCAGCACTGATGAGAATCGTCTGAAAACAGTGTTTTGTTGTTTTGTTGTTTAAGTATCCAGAAGCCATGAGTTGTTAACCCTTAGGCTCGGTATTATGTATATCGCAACCTTTCGGCCTTGATTCCATTGTAAATACCGTAAATCTTGGAGAAATGTAGCTTTTCTGCCTACCCCAGGAGTGAACCCGGACCACATGGAGTTTGTCACCCGGTTACCCCGCAATCCAGTTTAGCCAACTACGCTAGAGAGCCGGGCTTGCACTCATAAATTGTCATATTGGTTATTTCCACTTTTTGATATCTGCTGAGAAACAACCCAGCACTGATTGAATCTGATGAAAACAGTCTGACTGTTTCAAATAAAATATTATTTGAAACATAAATATATTACCCATAAATATCAATAAGGTAAGCATAAATACTTACTCATTGGCTATTGGGACTGAACCTCGTCGCTTAGGTTTAGTAATCATATTAGACTGGTTTCGGAATGTAATGTTAACATGTGAAGGGCGTAGTCTGCATGGTTCTCCATCTACCTGCATTGGCATAGATTTGTATGTGGTCAGTCGAACTTCTCGGCATTGCATAAGTCTTTCTCCATGTCCTCCAACATGAAGTGTTGCCTGTGATGAAAAAAAAACATACGAAAAAACATCACAGTGGTTACAGTAATTGTATATTAAAAAACACTTGGAAGAAACCTCACCATGATTTATCATTTACAACAGTTGAAAGAAACAGCCTAGTAATTTATAATATCAATTGTCCCTACTGTCCTGTATGTACCACATTTTAGTCGAGAATAGATTGGGAGTCATGAACTTAAGGATTCAGGGCAGCTAGGTTAGTGTTATCGCCCCGCAACGTGCAGGTTAAGATGTTTAATTTTGCCCCCGAGAGAAAACTCTATCACCTTACTGCGGGGGTCGAACCCGGAGCTCCTGCATGAGAGCCCCACGTTGTAACTGCATGGCCAACCACTCCTTTAATAAACAACAACAACAGTTGGAAACAAATATCATAGTAATTTTCAACAATTGGAAGAAACATCACATCAGTTTTGCTAATTCTATAACCGTTACGGTAAGGAAGAAACATCACAGCAGTTTTGCTAATTATATAACGGTTACAGTAAGGAAGAAACATTACAGCAGTTTTGCTAATTCTATACCCATTACAGTAAGGAAGAAACATAACAGCAGTTTTGCTAATTCTATACCCATTACTGTAAGGAAGAAACATTACAGCAGTTTTGCTAATTCTATACCCTTTGCTGTAAGGAAGAAACATCACAGCAGTTTTGCTAATTCTATAACCGTTACAGTAAGGAAGAAACATCACAGCAATTTTGCAAATTCTATACCCATTACTGTAAGGAAGAAACATCACAGCAGTTTTGCTAATTCTAAAGCGGTTACAGTAAGGAAGAAACATCACAGCAGTTTTGCTAATTCTATACCCATTACTGTAAGGAAGAAACATCACAGCAGTTTTGCTAATTCTATAACCGTTACAGTAAGGAAGAAACATTGCAGCAGTTTTGCTAATTCTATAATGGTTACACTAAGGAAGAAACATTACAGCAGTTTTGCTAATTCTATACCCATTACTGTAAGGAAGAAACATTACAGCAGTTTTGCTAATTGCTAATAATTTACTGTAAGGAAGAAACATCACAGCAGTTTTGCTAATTCTATAACCGTTACAGTAAGGAAGAAACATCACAGCAATTTTGCAAATTCTATAACCGTTACAGTAAGGAAGAAACATCACAGCAGTTTTGCTAATTCTAAAGCGGTTACAGTAAGGAAGAAACATTACAGCAGTTTTGCTAATTCTATACCCATTACTGTAAGGAAGAAACATCACAGCAGTTTTGCTAATTCTATAACCGTTACAGTAAGGAAGAAACATCACAGCAGTTTTTCTAATTCTATAACGGTTACAGTAAGGAAGAAACATTACAGCAGTTTTGCTAATTCTATACCCATTACTGTAAGCAAGGAAAACATCACAGCAGTTTTGCTAATTCTATACCCATTACTGTAAGCAAGGAACATCACATAGCAGTTTTGCTAATTCTATAACCACTACAATAAGGAAGAAACATCAAAGCAGTTTGGCTAATTCTATAATAATACAATAAGGGAGACACATCATGAAGATCAAAACTACAAGATAATGATGACAGTTTTGCTAAATATATGACACACAAAGCCCACAATTATGTTGATCACAACTTTGTCACAAACCTACCAGTGATGAATAGGTGAAGCCTATAACCTCCAAATAACCATCATCATGTGTCTGGGGTTCAAATCCCACTGTGCTGGGATTTCCCCAGGGAAGGGTTCCACTAGCATATCTGTAAAGATGAGAATTGAGAATACTTACCATGACAAATTAAACAAAGTACTCAGAAGTAAAAAAGGGCGCTAATCATAATTAATTACAAATAATATAAGTATCGAGGTAGATTCTTAGGAAAATAATTGCTATGGACTGTACTGAGCACAGGGGAAAAAGAGGGAAAGGGGGAATAAGGAAGGAAATGGGAATTAAAAAAAAAGGAAGGGGGGGATGATTGCAGAAAGAGTGACAGCTGAGAAGAAAAAAACTAAATAGTTGAGATGGCAATAACGGTTGTGAAATCCTATGCTTAACTGTGGAAGATTCTTCTGAACACAGTTACATCCCCTAACTCCTCCTAGTGACCTTCAACCACTTTATTAATTTAAGGCATTAATGATTAGTTCATGGTAAAAAAAAGGACCCCTTTCCACGCCTTCAAACATATTGGGCATACAGGGCTAGACCTATATTTTATAGCCCAGTCGGCACTTGGTAGGTGATGTGGTCAGCATCACGGCGGCCGCCTTTACTTCCCAGGACTTTACCTGGTACCCACTGAAGGCTGGGTTGATCTGAGAGTGAAAGTCATTTTAGAATAAAGTATTCAGAATATTTTAGACAATTACGTAGACTCCCAGCTCGACCCAGTCTTAAATAGGTAGCAGGTAAAGTCCTCGAAAGCAAATGTTGCTGGCATAATTGAGACAATATAAGCCCTATATTCCCTATAAGACTAAATGCGTAGACATTGGTCCTATACTTATTTTATTTATTACACATTCCAAACCTCATGATCAACTGTAGAAGCTTTTCACCAATTCAAGGCATTCATTACTGATTAGGAGTACGTATCATTACTGGAAGCTGAGGTAAACAAACACAGCGGCAGATAAGGAATACCAAGGACACCCTGGGCATGAAAGGTCATGAGGGGAACAAGCTTGCAGAGAACCGAGTAACTTTCTGATGCGAATGTTGCTTTGCAAAGGTCCTGCTACATCGTAATGATGCTTATGCTGAATCGTTATTTCTTCAGGTTGATCACCACTACTAGACAGTACTTATTATTAATCTAGAGTACGTGATGTGATTTTCCTATAACAAAACTATGTCTGTAACTCTTCCAGTAACAAGGACTTCACCATGTGTCTCAGGGTTATTCCCTGTTGTTGCATTTGCCTAAACCTTCACCTCACCTATCAGTTCCATGAGTCCACTCCCCTGTGTGGGTTCCGGGGCCCCATTATGGGGAAAACAAGAATAGACTCACTGCCTCCCCAAAAGCATGTCGTAAGAGTCGACTAACTGAGGAGCTTCCTTTGAAGTCGGAGTAATCAAAGAACATATTGACCATATCATAACAAAAGAACTCAAAGGCCTGTCAGCAATGAGGGTCCTGCCTGCCGCTAACACTGAGCAGAGACTGCTTCTGCTTTTTTTCCAGGGACTTGTACTTTCTCCCATCGAATATGCTCTTGCCATCCTCACTGTCAGCCATAGTCAGATTTAAAGACTTGAGAAGGTGCAAAATGAAGCAACGGCATTATTCTAGGGTGCACTGGAGACACCTCTTGTGTGGCAATGAGGTACCTTCTTGACTTCCCTACCATGAACTACAGGATCAAGATCTGAAGGGCTCGTGCATACCTCAAGATAAGCTCAGATCTGAAGCACCCCTTGCACCACATGCTCGTCAAGAAAAAAAGGCAATAGGCTTAAAAGGTGGCAAATCATGGCCGGGTAGGGCATAGGATGACATCATGCAGGTTTGCAGCCTTGCAGACATCCATCCAGGTGAGGAGTGGACACCAGAGTCTAAAGCGCCCAATCTCACATTCTCCTGTGTCGTGACGCTCGATAGAAGTTGTCGGGAGCAGAATCCAGCTGCTGTCAATGCCGAGGTATGCGCACTTATCAGTGGCAAGTCAGATGAAACAGATGTGGTGATCTTTACAGACGGGTCCGTTATACGAGGATATAAGAGTGAATGGGCATTTACAGCTCTTTAGGCATAACAGTTAAGGAAGCCAGTGGTGCCTTCTCCATGACCACCAGCAGCATGACGATGGAGGTGATGGCGGTGACACGGGTTTTCATGTGGCTGGGATCACAGGGCTATGCCCACGTGTGTGTGCTGAGTGATCCTTTGAGTATGATCCAGCGGGTCAAGGCAGGCTGGTTACGCAGCAGACAGTGGCTAGAGTCATTGCAAAATTATCCGGTGTGCAGTTACTTTCATATTTGTCCCAGGGCATGCAGGCATTGTTGGTAATGATACAGCGGATAGACTGGCAGGTACTGCATTAATTAAAGATGGCGGGTCCATGGATCACGCAGAGAGATAGGATTTTGGAAGCAACGTGTCCACATCACTTCTAAGAATACGCGAACTGGGAGTATAGATCGGCACAGCCAAGCATGAGAAGCACACTGGACCCACACGAATTCTTGTTAACCAACACAGGACTGGTACCATTAACCGCACAACGCTGATGAATATGTTGAGAGGGGAATCTGAGCGCCTATTTATGTGTCCGGAGTGCTGTGAAGATAATCTAACTCATAACTCACACACCTGTAAATGAGCAATCTCTTTCAGCAGGTTGCGTGTAGGCACATTCCTAAATACTGAGGAAGTTTAAGTATTCACAAGTCACATTCTATGACAGGGTCAAGTAATTATACGAGAGTGGGTCACTTCTGATATATGTGATGTGTTAGCATTGTTTTTAGTGCAAAAGTAAAACATCTGTCTCCTTTTCTAAATTCACTGAAGGTCAAAGGGTACTATATAAGATGTGTGACACTGCTGGAGTTAATAAACTAAAGAAGAAAGTAAAGGACCCTTTTCCAGATCTTTATGTGTATTGGGCATATAGGGCTAGACTTATATTTTATAGATCAATCGGCACTTGGGAGGGTGATGTGGCCATCTGATTGTTTAAAAGCAGAAGTGTATCTTTTTGTTTGTTGCCAGTAGCTCATTACTTGTCCAACTCCAGATATGGGTGTTGCTGTTAACTGCATGCTCTGCAATCTCTTGGAGACACAGAACCTTGTCACGAGCAAGACATGCAACTGCCTCAGATGATTCGAGTCGCACTACCTTATCAAAGTTGAGATTTCCATAATCATGTGATGATAGACTTCAGTTCATTAGGTTTTCTTCTTCCTTAAGTCCATTCCACGTGGCATTGGTAGTCATGACCATTCCCAACCTTCTGCCTTGTGTACTTTCAATTAACTCCAACACAGATGATCCTCCATGTCATGATGTCCAAGTGTCCAGCATCTTCTATCTTGGTCTTCCTCTGTCTCTCTTCCCCTCCAACTTTCCTACAGTCACGATGTACTTCAATCTTCTCCTTTTCATGATATGACCAAGGAATGTAGACGGTCTCTTTCCAATAGGGGCAATCAGTTCTCTTCATGAGTTGGTTTATTTCAAGACATCTTCCTTATTCATTTGATCTGTCCAAGGTATTCTCATCATTTTTCTATAAAACCACAACTCAGCAGCTTCCAAATGATTTTTCACAAACTGACCAACTGAATTGATTTCTTTTTCTGCAGATAAGCTGACTACCTGCTATGATTACACAATGCTTGAACGCTGTAGCTCCAGTGACAATATGCAGGAACCTCTAAAAGAAATGCCTCCATGAATTAAAAGATGCGGTCCAAAAATTACTATTTCATCACTGATAAGGCCATGTTACAAACTGTAGCACCTGAAAGCCAAACATAAATGAGTCATTGGACACAGAATGAGAGATCAAACATATTCATGTAAATACCTTGGAATGTTCAAAATCAAAAGGCAGTGTAATTTCATATCTTGAATTTTTTGAGTCAGATCAACTCCATCACACTGAAATAAAAACATTCACTATATTACAAATGATGAAATGTAAAATTCCTGTTCTGAAGTGAACATGAATTACAACAACAAGAAAACATATGGATATAAGTGTTAGTGCTTCTTTTACTAGCTTGTAATTCCTACCATTTAATGTTGGTAATCATGTCTGCCCACAACCTTGTGTTTCATGTGCTGGAAATAATTTCTGATACCATTGTCTTTCCATGCTGTGATGATAACACGTCCAACATCATGTTTGTCTTTATTCCCACTTTTCCCACGTCACAACCAAACCCAGTTTGGTAAGCCTGAAATGCTTGTGTGGGTTCTGGGGCCCCATGTGGAAGAGAAAGAATAGCGGGAAGCATAAAACACAAGAATAGACCCACTACCTCCTAACAATCATCTTTTAAAAGTCTACTAATTAGTGATATTTTTTTGAAGTCAGAGTGCATCTGATTGACAGGTGAGGAACAACAGCCTGCAAACAAAAAAGCCAGATCTGTGAAATGAATGTGCACACACAACTCAGATTCTGGAGCAAGACTAAAGTCCATAAGTGGACAAACAACTGCAATTTTCTGCCGGAGTTTACAGCCATTGAATGCGAAGAAAAATGATAAGGAAGGAGAAAGCATGAAAAATAGTGATATAAACATAGTGAAGAAAAGAATTAAACAGCAAAGACAATGCTTGACTAACCTCCAGCTTGATATGTTCTGCAAAGCCTTTCCAGCTTCTTTTCAGGAGGTCTCTACCTCCAGCCTGCAGAAAAATGCAAAATGCAAAATTGCAGGAACTAAAAAGCTTCATATATTGCAGGAACTCATCTAAAGTTCATTTATGCAATTGGATTCATGTGAAGTAGGCTTATTTTTTTTCAGGATTAAACTGCATGTTTTTAAACTTGCACTCATATAAAAATGGTTATATTCTTGTTTTTAAAGAGGACAGTGACTGTGCATTTTCCTCCGTTTCTGCAATTTAGTCTAAAAAGTGAAGTAGGCTAGATTTAATTTTTGTTTTTTTTCCATTGACCAACGTGATGTTGTCAACAGCCTTTCTATAGCAACGATTGTGCTTGTGATAGTATCACGTGCCTGCTGATCTGTTTTAATTGCTAAAGCTGCATTTGCAATGTTGGACTGAAATTATGCCATGGCATGTCTATATATGCTATCAGTCTGTGAAAAGGGACACTCACTATATTAACTTGTTTTTCATGGCACAGGAGCGGACTATGGGTTGACCTGTATTGTCATTCACTAAGTAACTTCTTTATGAACACTGTCCTGTATTGTCATGTCTGCAATATACTTTTGTTTTACTGTAACATCTTTTAACTGTAGATTGATGCATGCTTGGGGGAAAAAGGGGGGGGGGGGGAAGGCTAGAATGTTTAAACCTTAATAAACTTTCTACTTTCTGATCATTATTAATTTTGTACAAGCAGGAAAGTTTACAAAATTAAAAATATATCTATAATGATAGACAAGGCAAACCTGAGGCAGTTCAAAATAGGAATGATAGCTATAATAGGAATGTCAGTCACCGGAAACAGGTCACAAAATACTCTCTATCTTCATGAACTTATGCTGCGCCAAACATCTCAAAGCATTTCTTATTTCTTCTTCTGCCTTCTATCTTTTAATGGAACACAGGAACTCAAAAGACAACTCACACTCAACCAAGTAATGGCAGCATTGTACAGACTTGGTAGAGACTTTTAATTTTTATTTTGCCGCTAATATTCCCTATGCGATGGGACAGCCAGTCTCCTGCCAACCCTTCTTAAATGCTTCTTATGACATGAATGGCATATTAAAAACTTCTTTGTTTGCTTCCATTCTCAGCCCCATAATACTTCAAACACAGATCTTATTACTGGCCTCTGGGGCAGAGATTATATTAACCAAGTCTAGCTACAGTCATTACCTGAGATACAGTGTTTGTGTTTCTCTCAGCAGGTGACCAGACGTTCTGCAGAGAAGGGCTGAGCCTTGTGGGATAAAATCCAGTGCAATGATGTCAATCATCTCGTCTTTAATTTTAATTTGTAACTTGACATTATATTTGTTACTATGTGTCTACACTATTAGAAAAACATTTTACTACCACAACTGTTGTAATATGTCCAAGATCTGTAATGTTAAAAATTAAGTTTGCCACTAACTGATCAAATCACACATTACCAACCCCAGCATAAAACATTTTGTTCCGGAATCGACTGTTAAACTTCTCTGGGTTGGCTTCTGTTGTAGAAAAAAAAAAAAATAAGTAACTTTAAGCAGTATCATTTAATATAATTTTAAAGACGCTTTTTTCCATTTAATAATCTATTTAATAATGGTTAAACATTGTGTCTGATAACAACAAAAAGGCAAGTAAACAGTATCTATCAATAACATGCTTCAAAAAAGACCCATTTCTGGTCAGAAAGTGACAAAAATTAATATTTGCTTTTTCAAAATATTTATGTAAGATAATATTTTCATATCTCCATTAGATATGCCCCTTACAACATTACAGCAAGTGGAAGTGGCCAGAGGATGAAATAGGCACTCGATGCTCAGAGGAAAGGCAAGACTAACATATAACTAGACCCTAACTGGCATCATTAGGACCGAAATTATGTGCTGGCTGTTAAAGATGTGGACAGAGCACTCATAGGAATGCCCTCAGTACTGGGATGTCAGTTCCTTACTCTTATTATTACAGCACATTTGACAACTAGACCAAGTTCTCAAGCCCAGACAGTCTAAACAGTACCAAGAAAGGTATTGGGAAGAGAGTGCAGTAGGCCATGATGTTGACCACTTTACCCACGGAGTTCTGAGTAGACTACAAAAACACGAGTTTATGTTATCACAATCGACATTGCTGGGAATTCCTACGCTTGCTCACTCATCCACTGCAGCAGTCACTCCAAAATGCTTGTACACACTGTTCCCATAAGGAGTTGATTACTGTGTCTCCTATTTTGGCCTTGAAGACAGCAAAAATGTACCTCACTATGATTTACTTCTAGGTCATGCAGCTATGTTAGTGTCAGAGGTTTGTCATCATCAACTATCCCAGTCAGTATAGCGTAGATGATGTCTGCTCTGCCCACGCTTCTTCTCAAATGCATTAGTGTATTGCATGCCAGCTGATCTACTCAATCATTGCCTTTTACGCTTACATGACCAGGTATGCAGATCCAGATGATGGAGGTTAAGTGCGATTTTTGAACACATTCTATCCATTCAGAGCAATAACATAAACATGAGTGTACCATCATTTACCCAATGATCCACTGGCATGAAAAGAGTCATTTACTTTTACTTGAATGATGTTTAACATTGAACTAATGTCAGTTTGCACCAATGACCCACCTCTGGATTCATGGAACTCCAAGGCTACATGAGCATCAGCACCAAGACTGAAGTAATTATTGAAGACTTTCAGGGGCAGTTTATCTGCAATCAAGTCTTCTGACGTATCTCCTTCAGCATCCTCATTGCTTGTCACTTCAATGTTCCACCTAATGAAGAGAACATACTTTATATAACATACTATAGCTGGGAGATACAGCATAAAAATCAAGAAAACGGCTAGATAAGCAAATACGTTATTGTCCTATTTGTTATAGCAACAAATTATAACTAGAATTTTCATACAGTCTAGTCGAGCCATGTCTCTGGAGCATTCAATATGCATTACAAATGGGTTATATTTCATTAAAAAAAAAAACAATCAAACACACATTTTCTGAAAAGTCTGGAAATGTAAACAGTTATTAAAATAAATAAAAAGGAGACAGGGGAAGTATTTCTGCAACATTAAATATATAACACTCTTATAAAACTATGCTGACATGGACAGTTTAAACAAGTGAGCAAGAAGTAAACAACAAATAAATAGGAGGATAACATCAAGAGATAGACAGACAGCAGCATCAGAGTGTGTACAGTTAGACTCAGAGACAAGAGAGGGTTGGAGGTGCATTGCACCCATTGTTCATTGTGGAGATGACACCTGATTGATTGATTCATACCAGCATTGTGCGACATGTGTCATGACTGACTGATTCCTTTAAGCTCTGTGCTACCAGAACCATGATGATTGATTCATACAATTAGTGTGCTACCAGAACCATAATGATTGATTCATACAATTACTGTGCTATCGGAACCATGATGATTGATTCATACAATTACTGTGCTACCAGAACCATGATGATTGATTCATACAATTACTGTGCTACCAGAACCATGATGATTGATTCATACAATTACTGTGCTACCAGAACCATGATGATTGATTCATACAATTACTGTGCTACCCGAACCATGATGAACCTACCAGAACCATGATGATTGATTCATACAATTACTGATGATGATTGATTCATACAATTACTGTGCTATCAGAACCATGATGATTGATTCATACAATTACTGTGCTATCAGAACCATGATGATTGATTCATACAATTACTGTGCTATCAGAACCATGATGATTGATTCATACAATTACTGTGCTATCAGAACCATGATGATTGATTCATACAATTACTGTGCTACCAGAACCATGATGATTGATTCATACAATTACTGTGCTATCAGAACCATGATGATTGATTCATACAATTACTGTGCTACCAGAACCATGATGATTGATTCAGACAATTACTGTGCTATCAGAACCCCGATGATTGATTCATTCATTTACTGTGCTACCAGAACCACGATGATTGATTCATTCAATCACTGTGCTACCAGAACCCTGATGATTGATTCATACAATTACTGCACTACCAGAACCATGATGATTGAGTCATACAAGTAGGCCTACTGTGCTACCAGTGCAATGATTAACTGACTGGTACCAACACTGCTACCAGTGCCACATCTAGGCATTATCAAAAAATCACCAGTGAGATCAAATGCCTGAGCAAGCCTCTGTGTTAACATTTTGAGACCAAGTGGGGAGGAGCGCTATGAGACAGCTTGTGCAAAACAAAACCTTGTGTCAAATACATTAGGAAGCAGAAGATTCAATGGTTTGGGCATCAAGTTGTTTGTTGAATGCAGCAACGCCAGTCAACCAACCCACCCGCACACACGCGCGCGCACGCACATGTGTATATTTCTGTAATACAAATAATGAGCAAACACACTGTCAGCCAAGCAAACTAAAACATACACATGATCGTATGGCCACATATGCAAAGCACCGCCACATTTGTACACACTTTGTCACACATTCACATTCAACCGGCACAATCTCCCCACCCCCCTTCTCTATCTTAACCTGAAGACATACGCACTTACGCCCACACTCACACACACCAAACGCATGCATGTGCGCACGCACACACACACTCACACACAATTCACGGACGTTGTTGTGACTGAAATGTTGCTGTCGCCCGGACACCGAAGACAAAAACAAACACAAATCCCAAAGGAAATTACCCGAACTTACGCATATTGTAGAAAACGAACCTGAAATGTTAATTGCTTTCCTTTGCCAACTGTTCTTATATTTTTGCTTACAATTCTTTGTTGATTTTGTTTTGTTTGTTTGTTTGTTATATTTATAAATTTAACCTTCACATCAGATACAGTGAAATAAAATGTCAGATCATTATATCATCATGTGTCAGGTCCATTGCAGAAAGTGGATCTGATCATGGAGCCTTAAAGCCATTCGGTCCCCTACCAACTTTCCTAGCTCATAAATGTTAATGCCCAGGGTGTTCACCATCATGGTAGTCAAACCCTGCCTCTTCTTCTATGAACCATACGGAATTCAAATCATGGTCTACATCATTAATGAGCAGGTCCTGACCAGAATGTTCCCCTTGTCACAGCATGCCTGAGAGTCTCTCTTTCCCTATCCAGTTCTCAAGTTGTGGGCTTGGACTTCTAGTAATTCCCCCTGGTCTCTGGGTAATGAGATCGGACGCTCGTGTGCATTGCGCACGTAAAAAAATCCCTTGGCTGTTGGAAATCGAAAAGAGTAGTCTAAAAGCGCTGCCTAGGCAAAAATTTAGAGTTTAAAATCTACCCAAAGTATTTCAGGATCCTCGCTGGTGCTACAGAGCCTGTGCACTGTGCTGAGCTTCTTCGGACTCAAACTACAGTTAGAAGAAGAACAGAGCACTTAAAGGTTACTACCAGTGTGCCATGATGTTGATCCGTTGTTCACACCTCAAACTTCGTAGCCAGTTCCCGAGGCCTATGCTCTTTCATAGCCAATGCAAGTTCCCCCTGATATGGACTCCTCAAGTTCCAATTTCCGATCTTTGTTTTACGGTTTAGTCCAGATACAGAACCCTTTCATGATTTTCTATTCAGTAATGTTATCCGGTCGGCTCTGTGGCTAAGTCGATGCGAACGCTTCTCTTCGAAATGCCGGGATGCCGAGTTCGATCCCAGTTGCGGGCAATGCGCCTTGCGTTGGTTTCGACAGTGGTATCAAGAAAGCCGATCGTCCAGTAAGCTATGGCAAACTACTGGACGTAAATTTGCCAAGAGAAACCACACAACAGCCAGGGGCTGTTAGGGTTGGTTCTGCAACGTCCTGTAAAGGATACGCAACTAACTTAACTTAATGTTATCCGACGTGTCTCGGCCTGTCCGGATTCTTCATAACATACAAATGTAATGTTGTCAGGAGCGGCTGTCTAAACAGTTAGCGGGAGTAAACATGAAATCCTAACCGGCACAGGATTGGCCATGCGGCCCTAAATCCCTAGGCTCAAAGACACCCCCCCCTCCCCTTTTTTTTTTCCTTTTTTTTTCCTGTAGCCTACACCACAGAAGTGTTAATTACAGGCGGTAATGGCAGCGTTGTCAGATATTGGGACTTGTCCTATTAAATAACAAGTTCCAACAGCATTTTACACACACACACAAATATCTTTATAAGAATCATCAGGACGAGCATAAAACTAGAACACTCTCTAGATGTGCAGCACTATGGGGTGATGTCGGTAGTGCAAACTGGCCACACCCAAAAGCTTTAACCTGGCGGGCATCCACGGTGTTGTGGATAGGTGGACTACATGTGTTGCAGGGCAGAGGAGTCTATGTCAAGAAATAGGACACAAAACAATTTTGTTCCAGCCGCTTGTAAAAAGCTTAATAATGCAATTGCCTTTACTTAATTACTTCCCCTCGTCATAATCAAATAAATAATGTATAAGTATTTCAAAATAGAGAGTTACTTTTCAACCACCCTGATTATCTGCAGTGTAAACCTTTAAGCATGGCGATGTGTCTGCAGTAACGCACCTATTGACTCAACAGTTCAGCACCCTACCATGCTTACACAAGTTTAGGTACATAAACTATGTAAGCCAAAGTTTTTACCAGCTTTCACCGTAATCACTGGTTTTAAGAGTTTAACACATAACAGTCCAACAGTCACTATCTGGGTGAGTCTTCATATGATAAAAAAAAAAAAAAAACATTTAGAAAAGTAATGAGGTTTTAAAATGTAATGCAGTGCAAATCAACTGCCTCTGCCCAACAATCCAGCTCATCTATAATGCAAGCAAATGCTTCCAGAGGTTTTTATTTTGCCATTATTCGCTGTGTCTATTGATGCAGTTCGCATGCTGTACACTGGAGTAAGACGCCAGAGCTTTTAGAATAAGGATACAAAACAAACACTAACCCATGCAAGTTCACATCAGAAAAGAGCTGCTTTCAAGTATAATTTATAATTTGCACACACGAACTGTGTTCTGTTTTTTATTTTGTATTTTTGTATACTGAATTTCAAAGCTGTATATAGCAGTCAGTATGCGTCAGCAAAAATTCACTGAACTAGGTGCCTTGTGTCTTTTTTTAAGAATGTATTCATGGTTTAAAAAAATAAGAGGGAGAAAAGGAGAGAGAGAGAGAGAGAGAGAGAGAGAGAGAGAGAGAGAGAGAGAGAAGAGAGAGAGAGAGGCGGGGGGGGGGGGGGGAGACGTCATGATAAAAGTCACTTTCTGCAAGATGCAAACTTTACCCAGCAATAAAATGTAAAAGTATTCAAAGCTTTCAGTAGAACCTGAACTAGTTAGTTGCGTATCCTTTACAGAACGTTGCAGAACAAACCCCAGCATTTTTTTACTGTTGTGGTTTTTCTAGGCAAGTTTACGTCCAGTAGTTTGCCATTGCCTCTAGATGGTCGGCTTCTCGATACCACTGTCAAAACCAACGCAAGGCGCAAGGCCCGCAGCTGGTATCGAACCCGGCACTACAAAGCGTGTTTGTAACGCCTAAGCCACAGACGCCGACAGAACCCTTTTGTGAGATGCAATTTTTCGTTATTTGAAGCCCTAATCTGGCTCTTGCCAGTGGTCGCGGGGCCGCAATATAGCCCGGCCATAAATATGGTCTAATGGCTGAACGCGGTTTCCGGGACCTCTCCACGGGTGATCCTTATCCACATGATGACACTTTGTGTCATCGGGTGTTTATCGCTTGTCTTCTTCTTCTTCGCGTTCACCAGCTGTACACTCTGGTGGAAAGTTCTGGTTGTTCATCCACTTTTGAACTGCAGTCCTGCTCCAGAACCTGAGTGTTGAGTGTGCATCAGTTTTACAGACCTGATTCACTTGCATGCAGACTGTTGGTTCCTTGCCTCTCAGGCAGATGCACTCCGGCTTCAAAGAAAGCTCCCAATTAGTCGACTCTTACGACATGCTTTTTGGGTAGGCAGAGGGTCTATTCTTGTTTTCCCCACGATGGGGCCCCGGAACCCATGTGATATCCTGGTGGGGTAAAAGAAGATAGAAAGACCTTTACTACGGATATATTTGTCGTCTCAATATGGGACGCAGTTTTTCGTTATTTCAAAGCCCCACCCCGGCTGTAGTCGGGGGACCTAATATAACCTAACTGTTGAATGGGGTATCTGGGACCTCTCCCCGGGTAATCCTCATCCGCATGGTGAAACTTTGTGTCAACGGGTGTTTATCACTTGGTGGATGTCCTGACGGCGTTGAATCTCACCCACTCACTCGTCTGTATTACTGTGTGCATGCATACATGGGCAGAAACATTTAAACAGATATTTAACGTCAGTGGAGATGTGGTTTCTGAAAAAAAAAATGTGATGAGGTGCTTTGTATGGTCTCCACGCGTACATTGTGGCAAGCAGAAAGTCTGTGCTACAAGTGACGGCACGAGATACTTGTGGCTGGTCGAGTGAGCGAGGGAAAGCCCGAATTGGACTCATGATCAGTTGGTTACCATAAGTAGTAGAAGACGGTTGTGTTAATAGAAGATGTAGTTCTTATGTCGTGTGAATGACCAGTGTTTGAATATGTCGCAAGAGATGGAAATGTGAATAATCGTTGGAGCATGTTAAATAAATGCAAAAGAATAAACTGACAGCATGTACAAGGAAGCTGAGCGGTGTTTGTGTTATTAGTCCTAGCCGTTAGAGCAGTGCCAGTAGACATGTTGCAGTAATCATATAAGGCTGAATCGTGGCGAATCAGATACGCTGTAAGTCAATGTTCATCTCAAATTGCAAGAACTTGACAGCCGGAAAATCTAATGAGGCAGTTTTCAAAGAATGATATAAATACCGCAAAAATGATTTTGTAAATTAGACCCTGACATGAACAATTTGTAAATATATTTAAGTGAAGAAAGCCAAACGGACACAACAACCCATATAAAATCACTCCACATCCAAATAAGAGCTGTCACACACCCCCCTCCCCTCCCAGGTTCAGCAGTCAGCACAGAGGAACTTTATACTTTGTAACAGTAAATAAAAATGAAGAAAGGCTGCTCGCTGTAACCTAATTTATTTAATGTGCTGTATTCTGTAACCGCACGATTCTGAAAAGATTGGGCGACGTAGTCCAATGGAGAGGTATGCAGTTCAAACCGCAGAAGTCGAGGAGTCTGTCAATCCTGAAAGGTAAGGTGACGGCAATCAGTTTTACGGTGGCAAGGAATCGGATTCCCCCCCCCCCCAGAGGAACTGGTGAAGAACCTTGGTCGCTTTTACGATTCGAAATTATCTGCTAGAGCGGAGGTCCGGCGAATACATGAGTCACTGGCTACAGGCCTGCTCGCGATCGAGAGATTTAGGCTGTTCAGAAAGTGTAAGGTCTGGTGTCTCCAATTTATGTTGATCCCATGCTCCTCTGGCCGCTGCTCGTCTATGAAATGTCGATGACGGCAGTGGAGGCTCTGGAGCGAAAAATCAACACAGCCATGAGAAAATGGTTGGGAGCACCACCTTGTTTGACTGATGTGGCTCTGTATTGTAAACAGACGAAGCCGTTACTCCCGTTCAAATCAATAACCGAAGAGTGTAAAGTTGGCAAAGTTAGACTCGCGATGATGTTGCATGAGTCTTCAGACCCCACTATCACTGCTGTCCAGCCCGCTCTAAAGACAGGCGTGAAAGAGAAGGTCCTAAATGCGAACTAATCTGCCCAAGATGCACTGAAATAAAGAGAGGTGATGGGTTACACTCAAACCGACCGTCGGTGGCCCAAAGCCATAGCCAAAGAGCGCCGAGACATGGTGATACAGCAGATTAGGGACACCGAAAACAAGGTTCGGGTCCAAAAAGCCGCACAACAGTCGCAGCAAGGCCATGGGATCGGCCTCGAGAGCGCCTTGCCACGAGTACTCACATGGGGTGAGATCTGGCGAATGGCCCCGCTGCGACTGAGCTTTATCGTAAGATCTGCCTACGATGTGTTACCGTCCGATGTCAACATGGTCAAATGCAGAGCGACTAACGACCCGACAAGCCCGCTGTGTAGAGCTAAGCAGACGCTCGAGCACGTTTGTCCGCGTGCAGAAAAGCTCTATTCCAAGGTAGGTACACTTGGCGCCACAACAAGGTCCTGACAGAGTTAGCGGCCGTTGTGGACCAAGCTAGGATGAGGGCCAATGCGAGGGCCAGTCCTACCGTCGTCCTCGTGCGCTTCCTCGAGGCTGGACAGATTAATAAAGGTAAATTCAACAAGGTTGCATACGCTTCATCGATGTTTGACACTGCACTGGCTACTGGCGACTGACCTGCCTGGTCATGAAAAGTACCCAGAGTTAATCCGGAAGACTGGCCTAAGACCCGACATAGTCCTACACTCTGCGGAGAAACGTTAGCTCATCCTGATCGAGCTAACCGTGTCGTATGAGTTGCAAAAGGTCGAAAGTCATATGTACAAGCTCAAAAAACTCAAGCTGGCTCTGGACACAACGGCACGTCGTGGGGGATGGGCCTCGGTGAGCTGGTCCAGGAATATAGTGGAAAAGAAAGTCTTATCCCTAAAAGTCCATCGTGTCCAAATTGTCTGCCGGTGTCCCTCTGCCATTTGCCAATGTGTCCGATAAACCAACCATAAGCTTGCCACATTGGTCGTCCAGGTATGCTGACTGCTCTAATTATGCTACCGCAGCGACTATGTAAATAAACCTCGAATCTCACAGTACCTTTTGCACAGTCACCAATTAAGTCTTGTCCCTGTCCGAGAACATCCGGTAATACATGCAGCTGGAGCAAATCAACGCTGAGCTTCATGAACTCAGGTGGGTCCACTCTCTGAAAATGTCTAGGAGCTCGTGGGACGAAACATTTGTCGACGAGAGATTACTTCTACTGATGATTGGTAGACTCCTGCTGTACATGCTTCCCTGTTGAGTTTCTTCTTATTGTAAAGCAGACGTTTACTTCGAGTTGTTTTTAAGTTAAAACAAAATGTCATAGCTTTGCCAGGGACAATTCATTTTAATCTTTCACAAGGCTGGACTGGACCAGGAAAAAAAATGACTGTCAGCTTGCATGTCTCATCTAGGACAACTTTGACTGCCAGTTTGTATGTCACGGCTCTGAAAACATGACGTTTTAGTTATTAAAAAAAATGTCAGTCAATATATTGTGTCAAACTTACCTGTCTAATTGAACAATTTGCCCATCTTCAATATTGCATAAGATTTTCGAAACTGGTTCGTCTGTGTATCCCTGGTGCCGATTATACAAAATATAACTCAGTTATGTAATCTATTAAACACTGGTTTTCATCTGTTTCTTACTCAATGTTTAAGCGTACTAAGAAACATTTTAAGAGAAGATTAAGTTACCAGTTGGCATGGCATGAATTTAAGATGGTTCTGTAATAAACAATTAACATGAGCTCAGTGTAATCTTTTTTTTTCCAACTACTCAGTGATTTGGTCTGATAATTGCCAACTGATTTTACCTATTTATCTAATTAATGATTTGAAATGTTTATCATTAAGTGATAATATCTGTTCCTTATTCAATAATTTGATGTAAAAGGACCCTTTTCATTGCCTTCGAGCGTATTAGGCACATAGGGCTAGCCTTATATTTTGTAGACCAATAGGCACTGACAAGGTGATGTGGCGAGCATCACGCCGGTAGACTTTACTTCCCCTGACTGTACCTGATACCCACGAAAAGCTGGGCCGATCCGAGAGAATGATTGAATGTGTTTATTGCCTAATGATTCGATATGTTTATCACTTGACGCTTTTATCTGTTTATTACCCAGTGATTTGATCTTGTTATTTACTTAACTCTTTGAGTCCCAAGGAACGCATCAAATGTCCATAGGATCCTACCTAGAAGCCCAAATTACGCATGCTGTGCCGATTTTATGTCTCTGTTTACTACCCCTTAGGCCTGTGATGCTAAACCCATTGGGACTCAAAGAGTTAATGACTAGTTGCTGTGAAGTTGAAACTATCATTACCTGATTTGTTTAATGATGCTATAATGCATACAGAATGAAGCCATGTGTCTCTATGATGTTTAAAAGAAACCCCAGCAGTATGTATGCGATACTTCCTTACACTTACGATATTACAGATTACAGACAGACACAAAGTGCTGCAAATGAGCTAAGTAGTAGCCACACACCCCACCCCCCCCCCCAAAAAAAAAAAACCTCTTTCGTGGAGCCCTGAATACAACAAAGGGCCACGTGCTGATAGGAGGAATGTCTTGGATGGTGCAAGCATAAGAAACAATTACAGATGTGTGTAGGCTTAAAGACATTCAGTGAAAAATGAATGGGTCAATGTATCAGAGCACAAATCTGACTTGTATATGGTTCTGATCACAATGGGCCAGGAGTGCAGCGAAAGGCGAGAAGACACTGCAGAATCAAAAATGCAACGGATTCATGTCAATACCCACCCAAAGGAGGTTATCATTTATGCAGCTGGACCTGTATTGACAGGCAGGGCGGGTTCATTACAAAGTGAATGAATGTTGCCTAGTTTAACAAAGCTTAAAATATAAAACAACAACATCTAGTTTGAGAAAGGACATGGAAGCAGTACAGCAGCTTTTCGCTGGCTTGAGACCTAGCTGCGCACACATATTGTGACAGTAACAGCCTCATGTTGTGAGTGTAACAAATTCACGAAACATGCTGAGAAATGTGGAGAAATGCATGCTCTGTTCAGACTGGCAAGCATCACTTTAGAGGTCATGGTAATTTTCCTCTTGTGTATATGTTCTCCAGCTAATGCAGGTGCCGTCAGGAAATGAACAGGAAAACATGCTGGCTTGTGCTACATCAATGGAAAGGGCGTTAGATGGGGGTGGGGCGGGGGGGGGTGAAATAATGGATAACAAGCTGTATGTGGTGAAGGCAGGTTGGGAGCAAGTGAACAATGCTGAAACACAAACAGATCATGACAGTGTGGAGATAACAGTGAGGTTGGAAACAAGTAAACAATGTAGAAACACAAACTGATCATGACGGTGTGGAGATAACAGTGAGGTTGGGGACAAGTAAACAACGCAGATACATAAACAGATCATGACGGCGTGGAGATAACAGTGAGGTTGGGAGCAAGTGAACAATGCTGAAACACAAACAGATCATGACGGTGTGAAGATAACAGTGAGGTTGGGAGCAAGTAAACCATGCAGATACATAAACAGATCATGACGGCGTGGAGATAACAGTGAGGTTGGGAGTGACCAGGAGGATCTGACCGAAACTGCACTTAGAGAAAAGACAATACATTTAATATAATCAGACTGGTACTGGTATCAGGAGCATTGGAACTCTTCGCTGGTTGCTGAAGATGAGCACGGAGACGCATGGGACTGTCCTAAATGTTGTATGTCGGTTCTTCACCCAGACTTAACTCAGCCTAATGTTGTATGTCGGTTCTTCACGCAGACTCAACTCAGCCTAATCTTGTATGTCGGTTCTTCACCCAAACTTAACTCAGCCTAATGTTGTATGTCGGTTCTTCACCCAGACTCACCTCAGCTTAATGTTGTTTATATTACTCAGTGATGTGATATGTTTGTTATTTAAGGGTTTGATCTGTTCATTATTCCGTGATCTGATGGATCAATTACTTGAGGGTTTTTTATGTTTTTGTACTAAGTGGTTTGAAGGTTCTGTGTGTTCTTTTCAGAAAAAGTAAGAGCCAAAACAATATAAGTCTAGGAAGCCCAACAAAGGAAAAGTAAAGAGCAAACAAGTCAACAAAATAAGTTGTCAAGGCCATTATCACTGAATACAACTAAACCCTGTTAAGTACAAAATGTTGGGAACATGACTTTTTTCTCCCCCCCCCCCCCCCTTTTTATAGCTAATGTCATGAAGCATGGTAGTCCTATTTGTACTCAGCCTTCTGATATACGTCCAATCATTTCTGACACATGTGATCAGCTATGCTATGATGCCTGAATTTCCCCTACACCCATGTATAATTTACACAGTTGAAAGAAAAGGAATGGGAGGAAACAAAACATAGGAATGAGAACGCGTTTTGAGAAATAAAGTAAGATAAAAGAAAAAAAATACAAAGAAAAAACAAATAAAAGAACAAGAAACAGAATTACAAAAAAAAAAAAAAAAAGTGGTACTGCCAAACGAAATATTAAAGATGAATGTTGTGGGGAAGGGAGAAATGAAAAATAAGTAATAGGAAAACAAAATGAACCTAATAAAAAAAATGTAAACGTGTTTATATTAGATAAAGGAATGCTGAACAGTAATATCTCCTGATACTCTCTACCCAGGTTTAAATGTGAGTGTTGTTGTGTAGGTTCTGTTTGTTTTGTTTTTAAGATTTATAGTTTTATTAAATGTTGTGTTACTTGAGTTTCATTATCAGCTGAATTGTATCATCTTTTTTTTTTAATACCACTTACTCTGGTTGTTTATGTTTAGATTGCGAATGAATGGAACAAAAAATATTTTTTTTGTGTGTGCAAAATCTGTTAGTAACATATTTAGTTGCATAGTGTCTAGTGGCACTAAGTAGATACTGAACACAAAGAAAAAAAAAAACATATTTATAATACAAAAACAATTTTACTAATCTAGTTTTATAATAAATAAGAACATACCAACTACTTTGTTTTTTGCCAAAACAGCTCTCACATGGACACCAGAGGGAAAGAGAAAGAAGGGGCGCCCAAAAACAAAATGGAGACGAAAGATGGAGAGTGACCTGAATGCGGCATCCCTGACATGGAAAACTGCACTGAAGATTGCACAGGACAGGAAAACACGGCACTAGGCATAAAGAGAAATGATGATTGATAAGCTACATTGTAGCTCTTATATAACAACAGCATCAATGTCGTGAGTTTTGTTATAATTTTAAACAATAAAAATAAACATGACACTCTCTATGTGCTTGTGTTATAAATAATATTTTATACACAGTGGCATTTATTGAAACAAATATGTTAATAAATTTATACTACTCACCCCTCCCCAGTTCAGTGTGCGTGCCAGATCATTTCCTGTCCCAATAGGAAGGATACCCACAGGTGGAGGGGGTATCAGGTTGAGACTGTCAATGGTCGATAATATCCAGCCAACGGTTCCGTCCCCTCCAGCAGCTAAAATCCGCAAATTAGGCACTTTCTTGAACAATTCTAACCTTCAAGATGAACAAGATAAGTGAGTGTACAGTTCTAATGTTTCATCAAAAAAGAAAATAACATGGGCACATGAGTATGTGCATGAAGTATTGATGAAAAAATATAGTAATGGCTACTGCAACAAAAGATAACAACAGTAACCATCTAAAACAATTTTCTTACACTTGTATTTTTATATAAGTAAAAAACATTAAGATAAAACAAAATGTTAATGTAAACATCTAAATATCTAGCCCATTTTCAGTGTGGGTTCCAGGGGTCTCTTGTGGAGAAAAAAAAAGAGAATAGACCCACGGCCTTCTCAACAAGCATGTCAGAGGAGTCGACTAACTTGGGGCATCCTTCGAAGTTAGAGTGCATCTGCTTGAGAGGCAAGGAAACAGAAGTCTGCATTAAAAAATGCCAGATATGTGGAACGCATGTGCACGCAACACCCAGGTTCTGAAACAATACTAAAGTCCAGAGTTGGACGAACACCCAGAACTTTCCACTGGAATTTACAGCTGGTGAAAGCGAAGAAGAAAACGGAGACATCACAAGGAAGAGTGAATAGAATAATCAAGAGAGGATGTGCTCAAGCAAACCAGATATTTCGGGAACTAAAACCACCGTTGAAACACATAACTATAGCTTTATATATACCCAGACAGATCTAAGAAGATCTATTTTTGGCCACGTATCAATGTCAAACAGTGACACTTATTACCAATAATGAGCCAAAATCATAACAACGGAGATGTAATGTATCAGACGAGCTGGTGGGGTTACAAGACAAGACAACATTTAAAAAGAGGAAATTGAAAGAAGACAAAGTCTGAAGCCTGTCATATAGTTTACTAAAAAGCAACAGTTAAGATGGTTTGGCCAAGACCAGCTCCAACTGACGGGGTATGCTACTGACGTCACCAAACCAGGCTAACTATACAATAACGCAGCGTTTCTCAAACTCTTTTCGTCAGGCAAAAAAAAAAAAAAAATGGTGACACACCTACCATTAAAGCGGTTTGAATACTTAAGAAAAGAAAAAAAGAACAGTGCATATTTAATGCCTGTAAAAATTCTTGATTATTGCCGCGGCACCCCTGACATACGCTCGCGGCACCCCTGACATACGCTCGCGGCACCCCTGACATACGCTCGCGGCACCCTTTACATACGCTCGCGGCACCCCTGACATACGCTCGCGGCACCCAGTTTGAGAACCGCTGCATTAACGTATTGTTAGCCCGGTTTTGTGACATCAGCAGCATTCCGTTCCGCTGGAGCCGGTGTTGGTTTGGACATCTGACGAGAATCTACTGGTACCAACAGCCACAGGTGCCCTGATGGAGAAATATAATGGACACAGGCCAAGGGGAAAGACACGCAGAATATAGAATAATAGTATCAATTAGTTAGTTGCGTATCCTTTACAGGACGTTGCAGAACCAACCCTAACAGCCCCTGGCTGTTGTGTAGTTTCTCTAGGCAATTTACGTCCAGTAGTTTGCCATTGCCCTCTGGACGGTCGGCTTTCTTGATACCACTGTCGAAACCAACGCAAGGCGCATTGCCCGCAGCTGGGATTGAACCTAGCATCCCGGCATTACGAAGCGAAGCGTTCACATCGACTTAGCCACAGAGCCGACAATAGTATATATTAGTATCAATAGAAGCCTTTAAAAAAAAAAAGAGTTCAGTTCATTGGTTCATTGGCACTTTCCAGACGATAGTGTTATAATGCGCTATGAGGAGGCATGAGACTCACAGCCCATGGCCATGGCGAGTTCCTCCTCTCCATAGCATAAAGCCTGGGCAGTATTGTAGAGACTTTATGCTGCCCATGCATAATGATCCCTCCCTCGACCTGCCTTGTTTACTCCAAAGGAAAGGTAAAACCAGTACGTTTGGAACAAGGCAGGTTGCAGAAGCTGCCGGATCAGAAGAGCAGTGCTCTATCTGTCCGCCTGTCGGAGCTTCCCTCCTAGACCAGCTGCCAGCCAAGGCAAAGGGCCTGGTCTGCCCTTCCATAACACAAAGTTTTCAGGCTGCATTTTCTCTTTCTAGGATAAGGCTAGTATCCTCCCCAATTTACTTCTCCGCCCGAAGCCGTTGGCACAATATGGGATGTTGGGTTAGTATACGCCGCCCAACATTCGCCGTAACAGAAGACAGTTGGTACCGGCTACTGTTATACGGTAGCTCAGTCATATCTGACCAAGACCTGACCTTTCACAGTAAACATTAGATATTCAACAATTTTGACACTACAATCATATCAAGACACGCCCTTGGAGACATTTCAACAAGAAGAACAAAACGAAAGAAAGAACAAAAAGAAAGACTAACTTAAACGACACAATGGAAGGAGCACAAATTTAGGTATAATAAACATTTATAAAAACCATTCCTTAAGTAATAGGTCATTATGTGTTGTCAGAACTCACCATTCACGTCACGCTGCCTTTAAACTTAACACCATTCTCCGAGTCACGCTGCCTTTAGATCCAGCACCATTCTCCCTGACATGCTGCCATTAAATCTAACACCATTCTCCGTGTCACGCTGCCTTTAGATCCAGTACCATTCTCCTTGACATGCTGCCATTAAATCTAACACCATTCTCCGTGTCACGCTGCCTTTAGATCCAGTACCATTCTCCTTGACATGCTGCCATTAAATCTAACACCATTCTCCGAGTCACGCTGCCTTTAGATCCAGTACCATTCTCCCTGACATGCTACTTTCAATCATAACACCATTCTCCATGTCACGCTGCTATTAAAACGAACATTTCAAAGTCACGCTGCCTTTAATTTAACATCATTCTCCATGTCACGCTGCCTTTAATGTAACATTATTCTCTAAGTCACGCTGCCTTTTTATCCACCACCATTCTGCATGTCACGATGCCTTTACATCTAGCACCATTCTCCATGTCAGACTGCTTTAAACTGAACACCAGCCTTTATTACTCTGACCATTCTATTACAAAATGTATCGCCTAATGTGCTGATATCATTCCATTCCATTATGATTGCCTCTGTCCACCCGTTTCCATCGATTTTATCAGCTGTTTGCAAGATGTCCCAATCTTTCAGTTCTAACTATTACGTCTGTGATTAGTCCTCCATGTGTCTCAGCCAGTTGTTTGCTCGTGTATGTTCAGCCTTTTTGTATTTTTGTGGCAAGAAAGGGTTTTCTTGGAATCTTACATACCACTTAAACCCAGATCTGAACCATAAGGGCTTACGCCCACTGAGCCAACCAGAAAAAGTGTATGGGCCTGAGGCCACAACACAACAGTATATAGAAGTTATCTCTTTAAGTATATGTTTATACATTACATATTATTTGTAATATATTATTTTATTTATTTGCATCACAGTAAATTTTTTATTTGCCATGATTATTATTATCTTCGTATTACTCAGGCAGTCCAACATCTTGACCAAAGTTAATAATGATATTACTTGACCATCCGAGATAAAGTTAGAAATGATATTACTTGACCATCCGGGAAAATGGTAGAAATGATATTACTTGACCATCCGAGACAAAGTTAGAAATGATATTACTTGACCATCCGAGACAAAGTTTGAAATGATATTACTTGACCATCCGAGACAAAGTTAGAAATGATATTACTTGACCATCTGAGACAAAGTTAGAAATTTTATTACTTGACCATCCGAGACAAAGTTAGAAATGATATTACTTGACCATGAGAGACAACGTTAGAAATGATATTACTTGACCATGAGAGACAATGTTAGAAATGATATTACCTGACCATGCAAGACAAAGTTAGAAATGATATTACTTGACCATGAGAGACAACGTTAGAAATGATATTACTTGACCATGAGAGACAATGTTAGAAATGATATTACCTGACCATGCGAGACAGAGTTAGAAATGATATTACTTGACCATGCGAGACAAAGTTAGAAATGATATTACTTGACCATTCAAGACAAAGTTAGAAACGATATTACTTGACCATCTGAGACAAAGTTAGAAATTTTATTACTTGACCATCCGAGACAAAGTTAGAAATGATATTACTTGACCATGAGAGACAACGTTAGAAATGATATTACTTGACCATGAGAGACAATGTTAGAAATGATATTACCTGACCATGCGAGACAAAGTTAGAAATGATATTACTTGACCATGCGAGACAAAGTTAGAAATGATATTACTTGACCATCCAAGACAAAGTTAGAAATGATATTACTTGACCATCCAAGACAAAGTTAGAAACGATATTATCAGACTGTGGGAACAACACCATGCAGCAAATTCATTGAGAAACAGAACATCAAATGGTTTGGTTATTTGGTAAGAATGCAGCCAGAACAACTACCAATGCAGACGCTACATTTGAAAGGATCTGAAGTGAAAGCAAGAGGCCGTCCTAGAAGATATGGATTGATGACAATAAAGAGCTTCTACGTCGACACGGAATGACAACAGCCATTGCTGCCCGTTAATCATTGGATCCCAAACAGTTCCTCCCCACAAGGCTTAACGACAGAAGTGGAAACTGATGATGAATATGTCTCAGTCAGTTCTAATAAGACACCTTAGTACATCTTAGTGGTAACTTAATAATTAATAATAATTAAGAGCGTTCAGTAGAAATGACAAAGAAACACTCACTTTACATACATAGGTTCCACAACGGGGGTTTAGAGAATATACACCCCCCACCCCCCAACAAGCTTTCGTAAAAGACGACCCATTGAGGATGTTTACTTTTAAGTCGGAGTGCATTTGTCTGAAATGGGAGAAACCAAAAGTCTGCAAATAAACCAGATATGTAAAATGGATGTGCGCGCAAAACTCACGTTCTTGTACAAGACAACAGCCCAGAAGTGGACAAACAATTTGAAGCGGTAGTAACATGATACGGTCAAATAATTTTTAAAACGAAACAAGTATCCAAGAAAAGTGACTGGATGCCCACACCAAATTTTCACTTTAACTCGCTTTATCGCCTTTCTAGAGCTGGACAACGTGGCATATTCAGACAAAGGAAAGGGCACAACAAATCTCGCCAAAATGTTTTCCCGTGTCCCTGCAACGTGGCACCAGAAGATGCTGAGCATGTGCCCCAAGACTGCCCACTGTAGGCTGCAAACAGAGAAGCAGTATGGGCTGTTCCAACCTCAAAGAAGACAAAACTGCATGAAACACGATGAGATATGGACGGCACAATAGCTTTCATCCCTGTTACCGGCCTTCGGGTATAAATTTTCTGTCAGAAGGATCAAAGCAGATGAAGAAGGAATCGCAAGAACTCGGAAGGCAAAAGCAAGGACAGAAACATGTAAAATCTGAGATACTAGCACCTTGTAAAAAGTGACAGGCACTTTCCCATATCGGGTCCCCCCCGCGACAGGCAAACACTTTTCGCGGGTTTTAAATCCCGCAGAAATTTTTTAACGTTTTTGCTCCCTGGTTTTCCACCCCTCTTGGGTTAATAAATACCCCACCGGGTTTTATCAAGGCGACGGAACTGGTTTTT